>JARQOD010000001.1:60223295-60322012 GCA_033576555.1 Oophaga sylvatica | reverse complement strand
GGTATATACAGTCTATAACGTTCATTAACTCTTTGCTGTGCTCTTCCTCTACGTCATCTACCCAGCGTGTAATATGAGGAACGTCTGAATCCCGATGCCTCATTTCATTTTCTGAAGTCTACAGTCACGATTTCCTTATTTCTAAACTTCTATATAAACCTTCTGAAAGAGTTTTTCCGCATATGACTAACATCCCTGCAAATATTTCTTTTTTGGAGGGAGGGAGACCTTTTTGTGCAGCAAATCCTAAGAGCTTAGCTTTGAACTGAAACCAAGAAAAATTACACCCTATAAACAATGGTATTTGTTGATTGGACGAAGAGCTAGATCAATATTGGTTTTGGCACTCGGATTTGGCTGAACATTGCTGCAGAAATATGCTGCTTGTGGTGTTAAAATGTTATGAGTTCCTCAACATGTGGCTTCTTTTTCTTGGAGTGCAGCCGGCAGAGACTTTCCAGCGCTTGCTACAGAATGCTACCTATAGGCTTGCTCCCACATCGGCATTCACCGCGCATTTATCTGCCTCTTGTGAACCTTATCTCAAGTAGCCGTAGACAAACAAGATTTCATAATATTGTTATAGGGTATAGGTGTGATAACATCTAAGAAAACATGACCATAATGCCATATAGATTGTATGGTTTATTGCAGGGTTCCTCAACTCCAGTCCTCAAGGCCCACCAATAGGTCATGTTTTCTGGATTTCCTTTGTATTGCACAGGTCTTGCAATTATCACCTGGGCAATACTAAGGGAATCCTGAAAACATGACCTGTTGGTGGGCCTTGAGGACTGGAGTTGGGGAACCCTGGTTTATTGTGCAATGTTGTCCTTAAAAGGATAAAATAAAAAAAGGGTGATTTTAGACCAGTGACCAAACTGCCACTAAGCCTGAGACTATCTTCCCTTATCAGGATAGAAATTTTCCATGCAGAACAACACCGTTCCTTTGCAGACAAGGCACAGCACTGTCATATAAAGGATGTAACGGTACAGCTCCCGCGAGGTACTGACTGGGGCTGAAATTCAGCCCTGGCATTTGAAATCACACAGACCCATGCTGTCCCCGTCCCCAAGCACCAGATGTGATATATTACTAATATTACTCTGGATGGAAGAAAGCAAGTTTTACTACAAGACCAATATTTCTAATGATACCCGTAGCCTGCTGGGGTAAATGACGGAGTCAGTGACTTTGTGCTCCGTCACAACTCTTAACAGTATGAGTATCTTGAGGACACTGATTCTGTTAAAAACGTAGCAGACAAGGCGGCCCACGACCAGACAGGCCCTTCTGGCATTTGTCAGAACTGCCATATGGCCAGTCCAGCCCTGGCTCCTCCACATTATTACTCTCCATAGAGACACTGCAATCCTTGTTTCATATGGACCATTTAATACATTATGCTGCTGTTATAATTAAACATCCCATACTATATGTGTTTTTTTCTAAACTGAATGGAACAATAAATACGGAAAATACTCAAAAAATATCCCATGGCTTCCTTCTCTTTCTCCTTGATCCTATTTTGTCACATATCACAATTAAAACTGAAAAATATATAAAGGATACACCGTCCTCTACACACAAAATTGTAACACCGAGAAGGAAATGTCGTGAAATTATGGAAATCACAGGATGCATAGGCATGTTAATGATATGCACATGATGAAAAAAATCGAGATAAAATTTACAAAACTTCTCTATTCATGCAGTATCTGCTATGAGCGCCACATGCAAAAATCCCAGCACTTATACATTTTGGCTGCTATCCAGTGAAGTGCTTGTTCTATATCAGTACATGAATGTCGCCATTTGCAGCACATGTAGGCCTCGAAGGCTGCTCACGGTATTCTGAGCAACATGCAGACATTGTTGTGTAGAAAAACAGGATGTCATTGGTATGTAACTGCGCCAGCAGAGGATCTTGATGATTTATTTTGCCCAAGTGCATTCAGCTTGGCAGAACATTCCTTAGACAACTATTAAAGGAGTTGTTCCTAATCAGTAAATGAGTATTCCATGCTGCAAGGTGTTATAAAGAAACAAACTCCCCTTTCCCGGGTCACTTGGAAGTCCAGGCCACTGCTCCTGCTGACTGGCATAGGCTGCAGCCGTGACATCACGTAGTGAGCTTGGCAGTCAAACAGTGGTCGTAGCAGTTCGAAATGGGTATATTTTGTCTACACAGGCAGGGCGACTAAGTTCACTGACTGCCATGCTTAAACGCAGTGGAGGGAGGGCTTTTTTGTTCTTGCTTTGGGGTCGTTGTATATGTAGGTAACACTTGGGCATAACAAGGGCAGAATACAAACAGAGCACGACAGGGAAATCAGGAACACTATATTTATCCTATCCTGTCCTTTGACCATCTGTCTCCGTGCTGAGGACCCTTTTGGAATAATTGGAAGCTTACTTGGGTGAGACCGTGATTTTTCATGAGCACTGACACCAATGAGCACCTTACTATTGTTGTTTGTTGTACTGTATATAAGCTATTTTTAACTGTATCAATTAAAAGTTAGATTTTATTACTCTTTGCTGTATATATGTAAAAGAAGTGCTGTCGCCAATGCCAGAAACAGTGGCGGGGACTTGCTGCTAGACCTGGGCAAGGTGAATACAGCAAGGTTTTTTCTTAATAATAGCCTGCAGCATGGGACATTTGTTTAATGATGGGGAACAACCTTTGTAATAGTAGTCTAAGAAATATTCTGCTACAATGAATGTACTTGGGCACATAAATCATCAAGATCCACTTCTGGCGCAGTTGTCTACATATGACATCCTGTTTTGCAAGGCCTACGTGTGCTACCATGGCCCTCAGTATCTCTGGTCAAGCACATACGAGACAATATTGGTTGGCAATTGCAAAAGAAACTGCCATCTGAGGGTCTTGATGATTTGCATGCCCAAGTGCATTCCTTAAAACCTCATGGATAGCAGCCTAGATGTGTAAGTGCGGGGATTTCTGCTTTTGAAAATATTGTTTCCATGTTTCATCATTTGCATGTCATTATCATGTCTATCCATCCTGTGATTTCCATAGCTCCATGACTTTTCCTGGTGTTGCAATATCAATTTTAGGAGTCATAAAAAAAAATCTTCTGTGTGGATATCAGGAGCTCTGCCGTGACCCACGTCCTCCTCTTCTTCACTCTCCTGTGTTTGGCTGTAAACAAGTGGCTGAAGCAGGAGCCTCCCCCTCTACTAAGACTGCAGTAGGACAAATCAGTAACAAGTCCTGCCTCTCTGGCCCCGATTGGGGTTTATTTAGCCACCAGCCAAGATGGAACTGATCAGCAGGACTGTCTGTTGCAGACTAACAAACAGTGAGGATTAATATATATCTTGTTTAATTTAATCATTCATTTATAGGTTTAGTATTCCTATAAGATTAATGACCTATCGCAAGTCAGTCAGCAGGGTTTCCTTCTCATTTCACTGGCACTATTGGAAAAACTTACAGGGAGCAAATATTCCACAGAACTTGTACTACACCTCAGTGTGGAAACATTCCTCTTCCCGGTTCTGGCTGTGCGACAAGAAGAACATGGAATTCCTCTATTATAATTCAGATGATTGCTATTTAATTGCAGCTCTCCGTATATCTCTGCCAGCTGGGACTTGGAAGGAGGAGAGGTTCTTTCTTTTATAAAAATATGATTAGCACGTTCCATCCAAGAAGTGTCTTTTACGTTTCTTCTACTGGAATCTGCTCGTGTTTTAGAGATATTAATACAATAATGATATTTACAGACTAGCTATTGAACCCGTTCTACGCCCGGGTGGCGAACATTTTAATTGGTACAATTTCTTGCTATGTTAAAAGGAACCTGTCACCAGAAATACTGCTGTTAACCTGCAGATATGCGGTTAATCTGCAGGTCAACAGCATTATTATGCTGCCTGGCGCCTGTACGCAGCCGAATGCAGCAGGAAGAAATTGAACTTAATTCCCGCCATCAATAAGTTTCAGTCATGGGGGCAGGGCTGGCGCCGGTTCAGTCACTGCTCTGAGTATACAGAGTGACCGCTGTAACCGTGTTCTCGGCCCTGACTGACAGCCGGCCTCAATGTAGAATCAGTGTCAGTCAGGGCCGGGGCTCTGTTACAGCTGCCGCTTTGTATACTCAGAGCATGGCTGAACCGTCGCCACCCCTGTGACTAAAACCGAATGCTGGCGGGGAGAATAAAGTTCATTCAATATATTTGTGTTACACCTGTGCCCACGCGGGGTTGCCGTCGGGGTCCCTGTCCTCCTACTGTGATGCCCATACCTACGCGGGGCCCCCGTCAGGGTTCCCGCTCTCAGTGTCATGTATAGTGTACAGTTCCTATAGCGTCTTGTGCTTGGGTGCGAGGAAAACACAGGAGACATAGGTTGAAATGAAATGACTTGTATTACTTCATACAAGCATGCTGAAAAGTTCACACAGTTTGCAGGAGCAGCGACAGGAGACACAGCAGGCCAGAGTAACTTCAAGCACTACAATAAATCTCCAAAGCAGGTTCAGGATCTCTTCTCTGTACCGTAATTCCTCTGCAAACATGGATTCACCAAACAGCAGGTTTCCAGAGTCCAAAAGTGTTCCAAGGTTCCTCAGTAGGGAATAGATGGAGTACAAGTCCAAGGTTTCCAGGAGTCAGGTCACAGACTGACTGAGGCTTGATTCAGGAGCACTGATTGTTCAGCTGAGGCTGCTTAAGAAGCAAGAGGGAAGAATCAGGGCGGGAACATGAAAACTGAAAACTCCATATTAACTGAGGGCAAGAGCTGCAGAAAGACAGAAAGCAAAATGGCCGACGGAAAACTGAGTTTCAAGGAACATGTCAACAGAGACAAAGAACCTTACATTACTCCCCCTTAGGGACAACCTCCGGATGACCTCAGACCAGGCTTGTCAGGGTACCTCTGATGAAACTGGCGGAGCAGGCGAGGAGCATTTACATTATTGACTGGTTCCCATGAGTTGTCCTCCACTGGGTAGCCCTGCCATTTAATCAAATATTGCAACTGATTTCTGTACAACCTGGAATCTAGAATCCTTTCCACCATAAATTCTTCCTGATCATCGACCAGCACTGGGTCAGGGCAAGGAGAAGAACGTCCAGGAAACGTATTGGGTGTTGCAGCCTTTAGTAGGGATACATGAAAGACAGGGTGGATTCTCATAGTACTGGGCAGTTGAAGACGACAAGCAACAGCACTTATAATCTTATTGATCTTATAAGGTCCAATGTACTTATGTCCAAATTTAGACGATGGAATCTTTAATTTAAGATTTCTGGTTGACAGCCAGACCAAATCTCCTACCTTGAAAGCTGGTGCAGGTTTACGAAATTTATCTGCTGCTTTCTTGTACCTTTCCTGAGCCAATTCTAGATTTTCCTTTAGAAGATCCATATTCTTTTGTAAAGAAGTGATTCTTTCAGCCACTGCCGGCAAGGGCGTATCTATGGGAAATCGAGGAAGAATGTTAGGATGATAACCTAGATTGGAGTAAAAAGGAGACTGCTTAGTGGAGGCGCTCTGAGAGTTGTTATAAGAGAACTCAGCCAGTGGAAGTAGATCCACCCATTCATCCTGTAGGTGGCAGATAAAACAGCGGAGATACTGCTCCAGGGTCTGATTGGTTCGTTCTGTCTGTCCATTAGTCTGGGGATGAAAAGCAGAAGAAAGGTTTACTTTAATGTCCAATGCTGCACAGAAATTTTGCCAAAACCTTGAAGTGAATTGCACCCCTCGATCCGAAATGACCTCATCCGGTACTCCATGTAAGCGAAACACATTCTTAATCATCAAGTCTGATGTCTGTTTTGCAGTGGGTAAGCCGACACAAGGGATAAAATGAGCTGCCTTTGTTAGACGGTCAACCACCACTAGAATGGTGTTCTTCCCTTGAGAGGTTGGTAACTCCACAATGAAGTCCATAGAAATGGATCCCCACGGGCGGGACGGGGTGGGAAGAGGTTGCAACAGACCAGTTGGTGAGGAGCGAGGTGTTTTGCATCTTGCACAGACTTCACATGAAGTGACATAGTTTAAGACATCTTTCCTGTAAGTGGGCCACCAAAAGAAACGAGAAAGAAATTCTTGTGTCTTTAGAATTCCCCTATGCCTAGCTATCTTGGAATCGTGGATGAGTTGCAATACTCTCAATCTGACTGTTTCAGGTATATACAGACGTTGTCCCTGAATCCACACACCATTCTTAAAGACAAGACTTACGTCCCTTGGGGGTTGAGCCAACAAAGAATCCGCATGGCATGCTTCCTTGATGTCCTTAAGTAGGTCTTGATTATGAATCACTCCCAGGAATCTAGAGTCAGGAAGAATAGTCTTAGGAGGAGTAAGTGGACGTGCCTCTGCTGAATGAATCCTAGAGAGTGCATCAGCCTTTCCATTGCGCGATTCTGGTCTATAAGAAATGACAAAATTAAATTGGTTTAGGAAAAGATTCCAGCGAGCCTGGCGAGGAGTCAGGCACTTAGCCGACCTGATAAATTCAAGGTTACGATGGTCTGTCAGGACGACTATTTGCTGTGCAGCTCCCTGAAGAAGGTGTCTCCATTCCTTGAAGGCGGCAATAATGGCCAACAATTCTCTATTGCCCACATCGTAGTTCCTCTCAGCCGAAGACAACTGCTGGGAAAAGAAGGCACAGGGATGCAAGACATTCTTCTCACCTGTTCTCTGAGAGAGTATAGCTCCAACGGCACAGTCTGAAGCATCCACCTTTATTATGAAGGCAAGCTCGGGGTTGGGATGTACTAAGATAGGTGCGGTGGTAAATTTATCCTTTAAACAGGAAAATGCTTCCTGAGCTTGCGGGGTCCAGGAGAACCTAGACTGTTTCCGGGTAAGTTGGGTGATAGGTGACACTACCTCAGAAAAATTCTTAATGAAACGTCTATAGAAGTTGGCAAACCCGATGAAACGCTGCACCTCCTTCACATTTCTAGGAATTGGCCAATCCTTGATGGCTTGGGTCTTGCTTCCATCCATACTAATCCCTTGCGTAGATAGTACATACCCCAGAAATTGAATTTCGGTCCTATGGAATTCACATTTTTCAAGCTTGATGTAGAGATGGTTTTGTCTTAGGCGTTCTAAGACCATTCTCACATGTCCATGATGTTCCTCTGTGGAGTTAGAAAAAATTAGAATATCATCCAGATAAATCACCACAAATGTATCTAGGAGATCCCTGAAGATATCATTCACGAAGTGTTGGAAAGTGGCTGGGGCGGTACTCAGACCAAAAGGCATAACTAGATATTCAAAGTGTCCATAGCGTGACCTGAAAGCAGTCTTCCATTCATCCCTAGGTCTAATACGGACCAAGTTATAGGCCCCACGGAGATCCAATTTAGAGAAAATTTTGGCATGCCGCACTCTCTCCAACAACTCAGGAATTAAAGGCAATGGATAACGGTTTCTAATAGTAACCTTATTGAGTTCCCTATAGTCTATGCAGGGTCTCAGAGATCCATCTTTCTTCTTCACAAAGAAGATGGGTGCACCTGCGGGAGATGAAGAGGGGCGTATGAAGCCCTTGGCTAAATTTTCGTCTATATAATCCTTCAAAGCTTTTAGCTCGGGCCCTGCTAGGGGGTAGATCTTACCAAAAGGTATCTCGGCTCCAGGCAATAATTCAATTGGACAATCATATGGACGGTGAGGAGGAAGCTGATCAGCGTTCTTCTTGTCACATAAATCCACATAGTCCTGGTATACAGCTGGTAGTTCAGGGACTGACATGGTTCCTTTAGGAACAGAGCAAGCTGAAACTCCTTGACTCATCTGTTTCTCCGGAAAGTGTAATTCCTTGGTCTCCCAGTTAATCGTAGGATTCTGCGCCTGCAGCCATGGTAGCCCTAGAATAATGGGAAAGTGGGGAGAAGAGATAAGCAAAAAATACATTTTCTCCTGATGATCTTTACCCATAAGGACCCTCAAATGATCTGTTTCTTGATCCACTGGTCCAGAAGTCAGTAGAGAGCCATCCACAGTCTCCATCTGTACTGGAGTAGCCTTCTTCACTGAACGTATCCCCTTTTTCAGAGCAAAGGAGATATCCATAAAATTTCCACTTGCTCCTGAGTCGATCATAGCAGAGCTAGACACCCAGACTGAGTCAACCCAGAGTTTGATGGAAAGGAAGCAATGAGAATTGTTTCTTTTACAACTCAGCTGGGACACCGCTGAGGAAACTTGAAAAATTGCAGCGTTTATACCGTCATCGTCCCCAGAACTAACAGAGTTTAAGTCCGAGAAATCAAGATCTCTTGCAGCAGATCTCTCTGGAGCCTGAGGCTCGGACATGACAGAGCTCCTCTCGCAACACTCACAGTGAATGACTGCTGCAGTAGTCTTACGAGAACGGCTGGGGCAGTTTATAATGAAGTGCCCTGACTTACAAAAGTAGAAACATAGATTTTCCTTTATACGATGTTCTTTGCGTGCATCACTAACCCGTCTTTGTAAAGAGTCCACCTGCATGGGTTCAGGTTCTGGTTCCCTTGTGATCCTACTCAAAGGTTCCTTAGCTGAGGAGGGAGGTAGTAAAAGGTTAGTGCGATTATTTTCGAACCATCTCTCTTGTCTGCGTTCAGTCAGACGAGCATCAATACGGATACAATAGTTAATAAAGTCACCTAACGCAGTGGGAGGGTCGGCACGAGCAAGTTCATCCTTAATCAGTGGAGACAACCCTTTCCGAAAAATAGATTTTTTAGCGGAAGTGTCCCAAGTGGTATCAAGAGCCCATCTCCTGAAATCCAGGGCATATTCGGCTACTGAACGCTTACCTTGGCGCAAAGTTAACATGGCTGCTTCAGCTGTTGCACCTCGATTGGGGTCATCAAACACCTGCCCCATGGCTGAAATAAAAGCATCAAGGTGATTCAAACAATCATCCTCAGTCTCAATCAGAGGGTTTGCCCACATCAAAGCCTTATTGGTAAGCAACATGATTATAGTAAGCACTTTGGATCGTTCAGTGGGAAATTGTGAAGCATGTGCAGAGAAAAATAAATTGCATTGATTAATAAATCCCCTGAATTTCTCACGTTCAACGCCAAAACGAAAAGGAGGTAATTTGGGGATCCCAGAACTCGGGGTTATGGCAGGAGCCTGGGCTCGTTCCTCTAGAGCCTCAATCCTGGCTCGCAATTCCTGGGTAGTCTGTCCAAACACTTGCAAATTATGATTAGTGAGGTCCTGTAGGCTTGCAAAACGGGTTTTTAAAGTCTGTACATCTGAAAGGATTGTATCAGTCACTCCGCAAAGTTCCTTTATGCGGGCCTCCATCTTCCAGATCTTTTAAGGCAGAAGTGCTGGAAGAGGAAAGGAAAAAAAAAAAAAACAAATAGTGTTTACCTGTGGTAACACTCCAGAGTAAAATTTTAAGGGAATGCGCTCACCTGGAATGGTTGTGAGAAGTCACAACCACTGTCATCACATAAGGTATTAAACGGACATCTGATATCCACAGTCACAGCAGACACGGCTTTCCCAGACCCAGCAGACACTAAACATTGGCTCCTGAATCTTGTCATGTATAGTGTACAGTTCCTATAGCGTCTTGTGCTTGGGTGCGAGGAAAACACAGGAGACATAGGTTGAAATGAAATGACTTGTATTACTTCATACAAGCATGCTGAAAAGTTCACACAGTTTGCAGGAACAGCGACAGGAGACACAGCAGGCCAGAGTAACTTCAAGCACTACAATAAATCTCCAAAGCAGGTTCAGGATCTCTTCTCTGTACCGTAATTCCTCTGCAAACATGGATTCACCAAACAGCAGGTTTCCAGAGTCCAAAAGTGTTCCAAGGTTCCTCAGTAGGGAATAGCTGGAGTACAAGTCCAAGGTTTCCAGGAGTCAGGTCACAGACTGACTGAGGCTTGATTCAGGAGCACTGATTGTTCAGCTGAGGCTGCTTAAGAAGCAAGAGGGAAGAATCAGGGCGGGAACATGAAAACTGGAAACTCCATATTAACTGAGGGCAAGAATGTCACGCTGTCTAATGATATGTATACAATGTCAGTAAACTATTAATACAGGAACAACACTCTATACAACAACTAGTATAGCAACATCAGCATGTAAGTATAGAATAGATTTACCTGACACGATATCTGCTGAACTCAGGGTTAATCTTGAGGACTTGATGAGCTGAAACAGGAAAGAGGTGGACCGGGATCTAACCTGACCCTAAACTGGGGTCCTAACTAATCCCTCACCTTGGAGGTACTGATAATGGTTCAGAGGTCCAAGTCTCCAGCCTAACCCTGTCTCCTATCAGACCCTGAACCCTGTAATCAGTCCTAAGAAGGATCCTGACTACCACCAAAGGGATATGGGCTGATCTTAGCTAAATACACAGATTAGACATATAAGACAGACAGGATAACACTCGCTTGCATACACACTCAAACACCAAAGGAAAATAAATGGTCTGGGAAATAAACTCTAACCAAGTTGAGCTTAGAACAACTAAGGAGCTCACAACTAAAGTCTATACAGATTCATTCCTATCTGTGGTCTGCATGAAGGTTTCACTGGCAACTCCCCAAGCAGACAACCAGGAATTTAAAGGAAACCAATCAACAAATAATCAATTGCAGCCGGGAGAAACTGCACCCAGTCCCAGCACCAAGCACAGACAGAATTAACTCCCTAGCTGCCAAACACAAAGAAACAGCAGCTCAGCTGTGAGAAGTCAAAATGTGCAACCGCGACGATCTTCGTGGCAATGCACACATGACAGTACCCCCCCTTCTACGAGGGGCCTCCGGACCCTCAGGGCCAGGCCTGCCCGGGTGAGTTCTGTGGAAGGTCCGAACCAAACGATCTGCGTTAACATCAGACGCAGGGACCCACGTCCTCTCCTCTGGACCATACCCCTTCCAATGCACCAAGTACTGAAGGGACCGGCGATTCAGACGTGAGTCAATGATCTTTGATACTTGAAATTCCAAGTTACCATTGACCAACACAGGAGGAGGAGGTAGAGGTGACGGTATGACTGGTGCCACATACCTTTTAAGTAATGACTTGTGGAACACATTATGAATTTTAAACGTAGGAGGGAGGTCCAGACGAAATGCCACAGGATTAATTATGGAACTGATCCTGTACGGCCCGATGAATCTGGGACCCAGTTTCCAGGAGGGCACTTTAAGTTTTATATTCCTGGTAGACAACCATACCAGATCGTTCACATTCAGATCTGGACCAGAAACTCTCCTCCTATCAGCCATACGTTTGTAACGGTTCCCCATCGCACTCAGATTATTCAATACACCTCTCCACACAGAAGCAAGTGACGACGAGAAACGCTCCTCCTCAGGAACCCCAGAAGGGCCCCCCCATTGAAAGTACAAAACTGGGGATGAAAACCATATGCCCCAAAAAACGGGGACTTACCAGTGGACTCGCTCTGCCTGTTGTTAAGAGCGAATTCTGCCAGAGGCAAGAAAGAAGACCAGTCCTCTTGGTTCTCTGAGACAAAACACCGGAGATATGTCTCTAAGCTCTGATTCAGACGCTCTGTCTGACCATTGGTCTGCGGATGAAAAGCCGAGGAAAATGACAATTGCATTCCCCGACGTAAACAAAATGCCCTCCAAAATTTGGACACAAACTGAGACCCCCTATCTGACACCACATCAGAAGGCAACCCATGAAGTCTAACGATCTCCCTAATGAACACCTGCGCCAGAGTTTTAGCATTAGGGAGTGCAGGAAGAGCAACGAAATGTGCCATCTTACTGAACCTGTCAACAACCACCAGTATGACAGTATTCCCTGACGACGGAGGAAGGTCCGTAATGAAGTCCATAGATAAATGAGTCCATGGACGCTCCGGAAGATTCAAGGGTAAAAGGGTCCCAGACGGACAGGTATGAGGGGTTTTAGAGCGAGCACACACCCCACATGACGCGACAAAAGTTATAACATCTTTATTAGCATTAGGCCACCAAAACCGGCGAGAAAGGAGATCTAAAGTAGCCTTACTCCCTGGATGTCCTGCTAGAGCAGAATTATGATGTGCCTCAATAACCTTTTGTCTCAACAGATTTGGGACAAACAGTCTCCCTGGAGGTCCTGCAGGGGCGTCCCCCTGAGCCTCTAACACCTCCTCCTCAAGCTCAGAAAATACAGCCGACACTACCACCCCCTCCTGAAGGATAGGACTCGGGTCATCCGTTTTCCCGGCCCCTGGGAAACTGCGAGACAAGGCATCAGCCTTTACATTCTTAGACCCCGGGCGATAAGTGACGACAAAATTAAACCTGGTAAAAAACAACGACCATCGAGCTTGTCTGGAAGTCAGACGCTTAGCGGATTCCAAATACAACAGGTTCTTGTGATCAGTAATAACGGTAACCGGGTGGACTGCCCCCTCCAAAAAGTGACGCCATTCTTCAAAAGCTAACTTAATGGCCAAAAGTTCCCTATTGCCGATATCATAATTCCTTTCGGCGGACGACAATTTCTTAGAAAAGAAAGCCCACGGATGCCATTTACCAGGGGACGGACCCTGGGACAATATAGCACCCACCCCTACGTCAGACGCATCCACCTCCACAATGAACGGCTGAGATGCATCTGGTTGGATGAGAACGGGTGCCGAAGCAAAACATTTCTTCAAAGAGGAAAAGGCTTGGCAAGCTTTGTCCGACCATTTAGAAAAATCCGTCCCTTTTCTTGTCATGTCAGTGAGAGGTTTGACGACAGATGAGAAATTACAAATAAATTTCCGGTAGTAGTTAGCAAACCCCAAAAAACGCTGCAGAGCCTTAAGATCCCCTGGCTGATCCCATTCAAGCACTGCTCTCACCTTTTCAGGGTCCATACGGAAACCGGAGGCTGACACCAAAAAACCCAAAAACTGAAGTTCCTGTACGGCAAATACACACTTCTCCAGTTTGGCGTATAATTTATTGTCTCGCAAGATCTGCAACACCTGTCTCACATGCTCCTGATGAGACACAAGATCTGGCGAGTAAATTAAAATGTCGTCCAAATATACAACCACAAACAGCCCCACAAGGTGACGAAAAATGTCATTAACAAAATGTTGGAATACTGCTGGTGCAGTAGTCAGACCAAAAGGCATGACTAGGTTCTCATAATGTCCCTCCGGCGAGTTAAACGCCGTTTTCCACTCATCCCCCTCTTTTATCCTAATAAGATTATACGCCCCCCTGAGATCCAATTTAGAAAACCATTTGGCGCCAACAATTTGATTGAAGAGATCAGGAATAAGAGGGAGTGGATACGGATCTCGAACTGTAATCCGATTAAGTTCGCGGAAATCCAAGCAAGGGCGTAGGCCTCCATCTTTCTTCTTCACAAAGAAGAACCCCGCGGCTACTGGGGAAGATGAAGGTCTAATATGCCCTTTGGCCAGACTTTCAGAAATATAATCTTTCATAACCTGCCTCTCAGGACCAGAAAGATTATACAACCTAGCTTTAGGCAACTTAGCATCAGGAAGGAGATTAATAGAGCAGTCATACACGCGATGAGGAGGTAACTCCTGACACCCTCCTCAGAGAAAACATCCCCAAAATCCTCCAAAAAAGGAGGCAATGTACTAGGCACGACCGCACTGATGACTGTGTTCATGCAGTTGCTTTTGCAAAACTCACCCCATTGGCTTATTTCTCTGGACTGCCAATTAATCACAGGGTTATGTTTAACCAACCAAGGAAGTCCCAACACAATGGGAGTAGGTAGACCCTCCAACACATAGCAAGATAATTGTTCCCTATGTATTGCCCCTACCCGAAGGTCAATGTTATGAACCTCATGAACAAAGCTACCTTGGCCGAGAGGCCTGGCGTCAATGGAGAATATAGGGATCGGTTTGACCAATACATACAGATGCATACCTTGAGCCTGAGCAAACTGTGCGTCAACCAGATTAGCCCCGGAACCACTATCAAGAAGAACAGACAATCTCTCCACTCTCGTACCAACTACCACCTCCACTGGTACAAGGAACTGAGAAGAACTGGCGGATGAAATACATACTCCCAGGTTGTCGTCCACCACACAACCTGGGATTAACAGTTTTCCGGCGACTTTTGGCTCAACAAGGCACGGGATGGACATTCTCCAACAAAATGTCCCTCTTTCCCGCAGAAAAAACATCTTCTAGTCCTGCGGCGTACCGCCAATCTCCTCCTACGAAATGATGTCCCTCCCAACTGCATAGGCTCATCCGAACAGACAAGGGGAACCTCAACATAAGGGACTTTAGTGGTAGGTGGAGAAACAACAGGGAGTGGGGTTAGAATCATAGAATCATAGAATCATAGAATGGTAGAGTTGGAAGGGACCTCCTGGGCCTTCTGGTCCAACCCCCTGCTCAAAGCAGGATTCTCTAAATCATCCCAGACAGATGTCTATCCAACCTCTGTTTGAAGACTTCCATTGAAGGAGAACTCACCACCTCTTGTGGCAGCCTGTTCCACTCATTGATCACCCTAACTGTCAAAAAGTTTTTTCTAATATCTAATCTGTGTCTCCTCCCATTCAGTTTCATCCATTGCTTCTAGTCTTTCCTTGTGCAAATGAGAATAAAGATGATCCTTCTACAATGTGACAGCCCTTGAGATATTTGTAGACAGCTATTAAGTCTCCTCTCAGTCTTCTTTTTTGCAAGCTAAACATTCCCAAATCCTGCAACCGTTCCTCATAGGACATGGTTTGCAGACCGGTCACCATTCTGGTGGCTCTTCTCTGAACTTGCTCCAGTTTGTTGATGTCTTTTTTAAAATGTGGTGCCCAAAACTGGACACAGTATTCCAGATGAGGTCTGACCAAAGAGGAGTAGAGGGCAATAATGACCTCACGTGATCTAGACTGTATGCTTCTGTTGATACATCCTAGAATTGCATTTGCCTTTTTTGCTGCTGCATCACACTGTTGACTCATGTTAAGTCTGTGATCAATTAGTATACCCAAGTCTTTTTCACATGTGCTGTTACTTAGCCCTATTCCTCCCATTTTGTATATGCTTTTTTCATTTTTATTGCCAAGATGTAGTACTTTGCATTTTTCCCTGTTAAAATCTATTCTGTTAGTTGCTGCCCACTGCTCCAGTTTATGTATATCTTTTTGAATCCTCTCTCTCTCTTCTCTAGTATTAGCTACCCCTCCTAGCTTTGTGTCATCAGCAAATTTGATCAGTTTACCCTCAATTCCTTCATCTAAATCATTGATAAAGATGTTGAACAATACAGGGCCCAAAACAGAGCCTTGTGGTACCCCACTTGAGACATTCTTCCAACTGGATGTGCAGCCATTTACAACCACTCTTTGGGTCCGATCACTAAGCCAGTTATGAATCCACCTAACAGTTGCCTTGTCCATTCCATACTTAGTCATTTTTTCAATAAGGATTGTGTGAGATACTTTGTCAAATGCTTTGCTGAAGTCAAGATATACTATATCTACAGCATTTCCCTGATCCACCCAGTCAGTGATTTTGTCATAGAAGGAAATTAAGTTAGTCTGACAAGACTTATTAGTTACAAACCCATGCTGACTCTGTTTAATCACTTCATTCTTATGTTACCTCACCCCTCTCCCGAAGCCGTCTATCAGTACGGATAGCTAAGGCCATAGCAGCCTCCAGAGAAGGAGGAGACTCATACTGAGCCAAAATGTCATTTAATTTATCAGAAAGCCCATGACAAAACTGGCTCCTAAGAGCTGGGTCATTCCACTGAGTATCTGTGGCCCATCTACGAAACTCAGAAGCAAATTCCTCTGCCGGACGATCTCCCTGCTGTATCTTACGTAATTTTGTCTCAGCAAGAGAGACCCGATCTGGGTCATCATATACCAATCCCAGGGCAGTAAAAAATTGATCTACAGACAGTGGAGCCGGGATCCCGGAGGAAGGGAAAATGCCCAGGATTGAGGATCCCCTTGCAGAAGTGAGATAACAATTCCCACTCTCTGCTCCTCACTCCCTGATGATCGAGGCCGAAGCCGAAAATACAATTTACATGCCTCCCGGAAGGTGAAAAATTTGTCTCGCCCACCAGTGAACCTGTCCGGGAGAGCAACCTTAGGTTCAACTCTGGTTTGCTCCAGGGGAGACAAAACTTTGGACTTAATGTCCGTCAGCTCCATGGATAATCCCTGCAACTGCAGAGCCAGCTGGGCTACTGGATCCATGGTAACTGGAGATAATTTTTATGGCCAGTGAAAATGTCACGCTGTCTAATGATATGTATACAATGTCAGTAAACTATTAATACAGTAACAACACTCTATACAACAACTAGTATAGCAACATCAGCATGTAAGTATAGAATAGATTTACCTGACACGATATCTGCTGAACTCAGGGTTAATCTTGAGGACTTGATGAGCTGAAACAGGAAAGAGGTGGACCGGGATCTAACCTGACCCTAAACTGGGGTCCTAACTAATCCCTCACCTTGGAGGTACTGATAATGGTTCAGAGGTCCAAGTCTCCAGCCTAACCCTGTCTCCTATCAGACCCTGAACCCTGTAATCAGTCCTAAGAAGGATCCTGACTACCACCAAAGGGATATGGGCTGATCTTAGCTAAATACACAGATTAGACATATAAGACAGACAGGATAACACTCGCTTGCATACACACTCAAACACCAAAGGAAAATAAATGGTCTGGGAAATAAACTCTAACCAAGTTGAGCTTAGAACAACTAAGGAGCTCACAACTAAAGTCTATACAGATTCATTCCTATCTGTGGTCTGCATGAAGGTTTCACTGGCAACTCCCCAAGCAGACAACCAGGAATTTAAAGGAAACCAATCAACAAATAATCAATTGCAGCCGGGAGAAACTGCACCCAGTCCCAGCACCGAGCACAGACAGAATTAACTCCCTAGCTGCCAAACACAAAGAAACAGCAGCTTAGCTGTGAGAAGTCAAAATGTGCAACCGCGACGATCTTCGTGGCAATGCACACATGACAAAGAGCTGCAGAAAGACAGAAAGCAAAATGGCCGACGGAAAACTGAGTTTCAAGGAACATGTCAACAGAGACAAAGAACCTTACACTCAGTCTTCTGCCTTCCACTCTCCCAGGAGTAATTTGAACATTTTTGGTGAGGAGGTCAATGTGTTGGGAGACTTGAAACCAAAGGTCTTTAATTTTTGGACAACCCCAAAAAATATGATAGAGGTTTCCCTGTTGGCCGCAGTCTCTCCAACACAAAGGGGAATCTTCCTAATTAATGTGCGACAACCTAATCAGGGTATAATACCATCTAGACATCACTTTGAAGTGGCATTCATGGAGGGCCATTGAAATATTAGATCTATTGGTATTTTTAATAGCACCGTCCCATTGCTCAGTCCGAAAGTCTTCTCCTAAATCAGACTCCCACCTTTTCATGTAAACGTTTTTTGTGTCACTAGGATCCCAGCTATAAGCCTATACAAGTTGCTTAGACTCCAGATATGCTTATTTTTAACATTGCACAAAAGTGATGAAAGAGTTTCATAATTCCAAGATTTTCCAGATATTAGTTCCATAATGCAATCCTTCAACATGGTAAAGAGAATTATCTCGGAGGAAGGCAACCTATATTTGGTTTTAATCTCACTGAAAGTTAGGAATTTACCCCCGATATAAATGTCTCCCACCCTTTTAATTCCTGACTTTGTCCATGTTTCAGGGATAGGGAAATCAAGTATTATGGCCAAAAGGGAAAGGGGTAGGTTTGGAATGTACTCCAATTTTTTAACATTTTTATGTGGCTTAACAAGCGTCCTCCAGGCAGAGATTAATGACTGAAAAATGGGATATGGTGAGTTTTTTCGTGATTTGTGAAAAAGAAAACAAAAAAAAAGTTTTCGGACCGAGTTTAACCCGCTAGTGTCCATCTCTAGGTGAAGCCAAGCTGGATGTGGGTCGTTATCAGCAAACCAATACCAGCTCTGTTTAATCAACGAGGCCAGATAGTATGCATGACTATTTGGAAGACCGGCACCTCCATGATTTTTATGTTTGTATAGCAAGTCAGCTGAGATTCTAGCTTTCTTGCCATTCCACACAAAAGAGAGTATCATTCCCTGAATTTTGCGAAGAGTCCTAAATGGGAGGATCACTGGAAAAGTCCTAAAAACATATATTTTAGGTAAAACAAAAGATTTAACCGATAGTGTCCTCCCGAAAATAGAGAGGCCCAATTGTGCAAAGAAAGATAGATCAGTTGCAATCGTTTTGATAATATTCTCTAAGTTAGCTCTAATTGTAGCTTGAATCGATCCAGCTATTTTGATACCCAAATACATTATTTCCTTTTCTTCCCAAGCAAACTCAGTTTGTCCTCTCAACTCGTCAATTTCAGCTTTATTCATGTTAAAAGTAATAAATTTAGATTTATGCGTATTTATCTTAAAGTAAGAGGCTTTGGAAAATTCTTCCAAATCTCTTGAGAGAGCCTTAATAGAGTTTATGGGATCGGACAGTGTAAGAAACAAATCGTCAGCAAAAAGGCCTAGCTTATAATGAGGAGAAGAGAGTTTAAAACCTCTGATCCCTTTGTTAAGTCTGATTTTTTCGGCCAGAGGTTCAATGGCGAGAACAAACAACAGAGGAGATAAGGGACACCCCTGTCTTGTTCCATTGGTAATACAAAATGGATTAGACAAAAAGTTGTTAGCGTAAATTCTGGCACTGGGACCCGAGTAAAGCGCGAAAACAGTTGATAGGAATTTTTCATCAAAGCCAAATCTGGAAAGAGTTGTTTTCAAAAATGACCAGTTTAGCCTGTCAAAGGCTTTCTCGGCGTCCAGTGCCAGAAATGCCGATTGATGTCCTGAAGTCTTAACTAGGTTCATCAGGTTAATTACCCTTCTGGTCCCGTCTGACGCTTGCCTGCCTGTCGTAAAACCAATCTGGTCGTCATTCAACAAATTTGGTAAAATATTTTTCAAACGCTCAGCCAGTATCTTAGAGTAAATTTTAATATCGCTATTGATAAGCGAAATTGGTCTGTAGTTCTGTAACCTCTCGGGGTCCCCCCCCGCCTTTGGAATCATAACAATTGTAGCTTCCAGCATCTCATTTGGGAATGAACCCCGAGAGGATGCCAGATCTAAAACAGAGGCCATATGTGGGGCTAATAGTTTTGAAAAAGACTTGTAGTATTCCCCTGAAAAGCCATCCGGCCCAAGGGTCTTTTGATTTTGCAGTTTGTTAATTACAGCAGTTATCTCCTTCTCTGAAAAGGGGCCATTTATATAGTCCAAGTCACTGCTGCTAACCTTTGGGAGGTTAATACCTTCCAAGTAAGCATCTATCAGATTTGAGTTTTCTATAGGAGTTGAAGAATCATCCTTCAGGTTATAGAGCTTCCCAAAAAATTCAGCAAACGATTCGACTATGTCTCTGGGATGGGTCTTGGCTTCACCCGAGGGGGGAGACAATTTTAGAAATCCTTCTATTAACTCTCTCTCTTTTAAGTTTGGACATCATATATTTCACAGGCTTGTTCACCGAGGTGTATACCTTATACTTTGAGGCTTTAATGACCCCATCATATTCCTTGTATATTTCTGATCTTAAGTTCTGCCTGAGTTTCAGAATCTCTGCTTGGATGGACGAGGATGGAGCTGTTAGGTTAATCTGTTGCTCCTCTTTTTGCCTTATTTGGTTTTGTAAGTTAATAATCTTTTCCCTATTTCTCTTTTTGTATCTGGAATAGATTTGTATGAGTGCCCCCTAAGTACAGCTTTATGGGCATTCCATAAAGTAAAAGAATCGACCTCATCAGATATATTTTCTTTGAAATAATTTGAAATTAAAGTCTCTATTTCTTGTTTAAACTCGGGGATTGTGTAAAGGATAGGATTATTTTTCCACAGGAACGAACTTTTGGAGGGGGGGCCCAGCAAAAATTCAGTAAGGACAGGGGTGTGGTCCGATATGGATTTCTTTAAAAATTTAATGCTTTTGAATTTAGTTAAGGTGAATATATTGGTGAGTACAAGATCAATTCTGGAGGCCGTTTTATGGACGTCCGAGAAATGAGAGTATTCACGCGATGACGTGTTCAAACAGCGAAATACATCATAGAATTCGTTCTGGACTAACCAGTTTTTTAGGGCTGGGACTTTATGGCGTACAGAGGAGGACGAATCTAGATAACTGTCTGGGACAATATTAAAGTCTCCCAATAAGACAAGGTCGCCAGTCTTAACCTTGTCAATTTTCTTTTGCAATTTGTTTAGGAATCGAATATGACTTTTATTTGGGGCATAGATATTCACTATTGTGCAAGGTCTATTCTGGAGCCGGCATACCAGTATGTGGAATCTACCTTGGGGATCAATTATTTCCTCAACAAACTGGAATGGGATGGTGCTACTTACCAGCGTAATGACCCCCGCTTTCTTCTTTTCATTCAATGACTTAAAAACATGAGGAAAGTTCCTATGACGGAAGACTGGTTGACGATCAATACTGGTTTGACCTCTTGCAAGCATACAAGTTTGGCATGGGTATGAACAATCTCTTTCCAGAGAGTAAACCTCTTGTTTGGGCTGTTAAGGCCTCTAACATTGTATGACAAAACTTTCATTTATAATGTAAGTATAAAAAGAAACAGCAAATAACAGGAAGAAAAAGCAAATAAACTGAAACAATTTATATAAACCTTAAAGAGTTCTCCTGGAGGACACCAAACCGAGTGGTGGCTCACCTTAGGGGAAAAAATAAATTGTGACATAGATCCCACAAAGACATCTTGTATGTGAAGGGTTATAATAACCATTAACAATCAAGTATTTAGCAATAGAAACTTGGATTTGTTAATACAATTTAATCCCTATCTTTGAAGTCGGGTTCATCCATAAGAAACTTTATGAACCTACGGCCCTCTTGAGGTGAACTGATAGAGTAATTTTTGTTATTATACCAAACCAAAAGCTTAGTGGGGAAGCCCCATCTGTAAGATACTCTCAATTCCCTAAAGGTACTGCCACACTAAACAACATCGCTAACGGGATCGCTAAAAAACGTCACTATTTAGCGATCCCGTTAGCGATGTTGTTGTGTGCGGCATCTACCAGCGACGTGGCCCCTGCTGAGATCCTGCTGTGATCTCGCTCGTCGTTCTCATCGTTCCGGACCCTATTTTTATCGTCGGCGCCCCGCTGGTAAGTATATATCGCTGAGTGTGGCATCTTTTCATAGCGATTTATCGGTACTTTTGTACCGCTAAAGTCGTTAAGGAGATCGCTAACCGCAATAGCGTCCTTAACGACATCGCTAAATTAGGCTGCTACTAGCGATATAGAAACAATCCCGCTAGCGATCGCATTAGTATGCGTCGTTATCGTGATCGCTAGCGGGATTGTTTAGTGTGGCAGTACCTTAAGTTTGAAAGTAATGTCCCTAAAGGACCTCCTGGTGTCCATTGTTTCCTTGGAGAAGTCTGAGAAGATTTTGATGTCTCTATATGGCTCTGGAGGGGAGCCTCTTTCTCTCAGACTTTTTAGTATTTTTTCTTTGGTTTCAAAGAAATGGACTCTCAAAATGGTATCTCTAGACTTCTCCTGCGAAATTCCTTTGGGGCGCGGAAGACGATGGATGCGATCTATCTTTACTTCTAAATCTGATAGATCGGGTGAGAGTTTTTTAAACAAAGTTTTTTTAAAATCTGAAAGGTCGTTTTGAGGGAAAGATTCTGGAATACCCCTGATTTTTAGATTGTTCCTCCTACTACGATCCTCCAGATCCGTAACTTTGTTTTTAAGGAACCTAACTTCTTCTTTAAGGAGGGAGTTCTCTTTAGAAAGGTAAACAGCATCCCTCTCCACCTGTATTATCCTCTTTTCATATTTCTCAACTTTTTGGGTAAGGCTACTACACGTTTCTTGCAAAGCCCTGGCCTGAGATTCAAATCCTGTTCTCAAGGCATCACTAAATGATTGAAAGAGGTTTGCCAGGAATCCCTCTGTGGCCTGTTTACTAGACCCTTTGTATTCCTCAAAATTAATTGAGGGGGGTAAAACCTCAAATGATGGAGTGGACACCTCACTGTCTCTTTTTCTCCTCTGCCTATCTGGACTGGTATTTGGCGTGTAATCTTCTGAAAGACTATCAGAATCTTCTGTATGACAACCTTCTGTGTTCCCTTTTTCATTTTTCACTAAGGTCTTTCCTTTTAAATGATTTAGAAGTATCCATCTCTTCAGGAGGTGAATCACTAAGAGGTAGAGATTTGGAGATACTCCCAGGATTACTTTTCTTGGGTGGTGTATTTGGTTGAGTTTTAGACACTGGAATTTTAATATTGGCCCCGCCTTTTGTCACTTTACTATAGGTCGAGATATGTGTCTGCTTCGGATAGGTGGGTTCTGGTTCATCTCTTTTTAAAGGTGATCTGGACTTTAGGGGGCTAAACAAATTAGGGAAGTCTTCATAGGATTTTGAGAATTTCCCTAGAGAGGACTTACCAGTCCTAGACGAACTGCTGTTGGCCCTACCCCTAGCAGACCTCATCTTAAACTAGAAATCTCAGGGCCCACACCTGAATAATTCAAACACAAAACTTTAAATGTCAAAAATTTCCCCAGACCTAAACTTAGGTCAGGACAGAGTCTCGAGCGTTATATCACACTGTAGCCCAACAGCACCTCTACCCAGGTCTCAGGTCTCAAATAGTCAACGCTTGATTGAATCCGCCTATAACAATTGCATGTATTGATATAAATAACCAAAACCACCAAACCACAGGCCCACCCCAAATCAAATTGACCAGACAATAATTATATGTAGAGCAGGAAAATAATAATAATGAAAATTAAAAAAAAAAAAAACACAATACAAACAAACAAAAAACAAACAAACAATGACTTTGAGTGATGGTGTCTAGGATTCCTGGTAGTCAAATGTATTGTAATTGATCCGGAGTATAGCAATTGGCTCCGATCAGCACAGTTCTTTTATGTAGAAGAAAATCCTAGAAGATCTTGAGAGTCTGTTCAGGTGTGATACGTTCTCTTGAAATGTGACTAGACAAAGGTCTTATGGATAAAAAGTTGCAGGGATCCTGAATGGGTTAATCCAGGCACAGTATATCTTGCATCAAATCAGCTACAGTAGCAGCAGGGTTTCACATGTTTCCCTGCACTACTTTTTCCCCCTTCAGACTATGACTCCAATATAATAATTGAAATGTTCTAGGGAAAATGTCAGGGTTATTCACTCTCACAGATTTAACAAATGTCCGGTCTTTGAAATGTTATTATTAGGTTTTAGGCTCCAGTAACTTCCCATACAGGTAAAGTCTCTCCCAGTAACAGTGAGGCTAAGTGCACACGTTCAGGAATGTTTGCAGAATATTCCTGAGCAAAACCGGACTTTTTTCGCTGCAAAAACGCGCGTTTTTTTACGCGTTTTTGGTGCGGTTTTTTTTTTGCGCGGATTTGACGCGTTTTTACAGCATTTTTTTCCTGAACTTTCTAGGTCAATAATATAGCGGGAAAAACGCTAGAAATCCGCAAAATTAATGAACATATTGCTAGATTTTCCGCGATGCGTTTTTTTCGCGGAAAAAAACGCACCATGTGCACAAAAATTGCGGAATTCATTCTAAATGATAGGATGCTTAATTCATGCGTTTTTGACGTAAATAATCCTGAACGTGTGCACTTAGCCTAAGTCTCTGCTAGTGGCAGGCAGAGGCAGCCGGAACTACTTCCCCTTTGCTTCTATATGCAGCTGAGTGCTACTTACTCCCTGGTACTAACCCACAGGACACAAATGTGCCTTACCTCTGTCGACTGCAGGAGGTCCCCCAATGTTAGTAGAGCCTGTCTCAGTCGTTTTTGGGGCAAATAGAGGATGCCCTTCACAATTCCTAGTTGATGGGGAGTATTGGTAAGGAGATCCTTCCGCGACCTTAGCACTGCTTATGAGGGAGTATTTGCTGGCAACCACTGCTGGTATCTTTTATGTGCCACACTCTGAAGGGTCTAGATAAACTTTTTGGTCCCCACAGACCTCCACTTAGCTGCTCAAAAGTAAATTTGCTGCTGCCCTGGGTATCAAAGTAGGAGAGAGCAAATGTATGGGAGTGATATCCCTCCGCCTCATCCTCTGCAGATTGCTGTCCAAAGTTGCCCAAAGTTATTTCTTCAGTCCTCTTTGGACCAGAGTCTTGATTTTGGTCCCAAATTAAGCTCCACAGGTTTATGGATGAAATAGAGTCCAAAAGGGTGATCTGAAAAACCCTATGCAGGCTTTTTTTTGTCGCTTTAGAATGTCAATGTGGGAGCTTAGAGCTTCTGCTACCTACATCCACAAAGCTCAGGCCACGCCCCTGCTATTTGACATTTTCAAACCAAAATTGGCTGGAATTGAAATCGGACGCCATGTCAGGTTTAGAGAGCCCCTGATGTGCCTAAACAGTGGAAACTCCCCAATTCTAACTCAAACCCTAACCCCAACACACCCCTAACCCTAATACCAACCCTAACCCTAATCCCAACTCTAACCGTAATCCAAACCCTTATCCCAACTCTAGCCCCAACCCTTACTCTATCCCTAACTTTAGCCACAACCCTAACCCTAACTTTAGCCCCAACCCTAACCCTAACTTTTGCCCGAACCCTTACCAGATTTATATCGGTTTTTATGTTTGGAAGCTGTCACACACTAAAATACGCTTTTTATTGCAAAAAATAGTTTCTGCATCACCATATTTTGAGAGCTATAATTTTTCCATATTTTGGTCCACATGTGAGGTCTTATTTTTTGCGGGATGAGTTGATGTTTTTATTGGTACCATTTTCGGGCACACTACATTTTTTGATCGCTTTTTATTCCGATTTTTGGTAGGCAGAATGAACAAAAACCAGAAATTCATGAATTTCTTTTGGGGGGGCATTTATACTGTTCCGCGTGTGATAAAATTGATAAGGCAATTTTATTCGTTGGGTCAGTACAATTACGATGATACCTCATTTATATATTTTTTGTTTTGGCGCTTTTATACAATAAAAAATGTTTTAAAGAAAAAATTATTATTTTTGCTTTATTCTGAGAGCTATAAGTTTTTTATTTTTTTGCTGATGACAATGTATGGGGGCTTTTTTTGCCGGACAAGATGACGTTTTCAGTGGTACTACGTCTATTTATATCCATCTTTTTGATCACGTGTTATTCAACTTTTTGCTCAGCAGTATGATGATAAAGCATTGCTTTTTGGGCTTGCTTTTTGTTATGGTGTTCACCAAAGGGGTTAACTAATGGGGCAGTTTTATAGGGCGGGTCGTTACGGATGCGGGGATACCAAATATGTGTACTTTTATTGTTTAGATTTTTATAATTAAAATATTTATTTATTGATAGAATAAATATTGATTTTTTATTTTTCATTATTTTTTAAAATATTTTTACAATTATTTAAAAAAAAAAATTAATTTAATTCTTAGTTTTACACTTTGTCCCACTATGGGACACTGATTTTCTGCAGGCTGATCACTTCTATAGCATGCAGATCTGCATGCTATAGAAGCTGTCAGAGCTGCAGATTCTGTAACACTGACCTGAGAGACTTCCTGGTCATCACTGCTCATGACAGGAAGTCCCTCAGGTCAGGAGTAGAGATGAGCGACTTTGCATTTTTTAGGGTCGAGTCGGGTTTCGTGAAACCCGACTTTCTCAAAAGTCGAGTCGAACGAAATCGGCCGACTATCGCTAAAAGTCGGAGGTCCGACTGAAATACGAAACCCAATGCAAGTCAATGGGGAAGCAAAGTCAGCAGGGAGTGGAGGACAGTAAACACACCAACAGTGCCCATTTCAATGCCAACGACATCAATTCTTATTACTTAAGCTTGGCAACCTTAATTTACTTTATAATAATAGTTACGCATTGAAAACTGGAGATTATTTGGCTGAAGTTCTGGGGGGGTAGGGCTGGCCCCAGGTTTTCGTGTGCCCCGGGTGAAAGAGTGTCAGTGGGCCCCTTTAACACATACCACAATTCATGATGCTCCGATACGGCACAGAAATATAGGTATAGTACAATGCCAAATACTTCACTTCTTACATTACATGAGTGATATCTATTTTAAATTCACCAATAGCTAAAAAAACGGACAGTATAGTCCTCCATACAGTATTATGGCCACCACATAGTGCGCCATACAGAATAATGAGCCCCATATATTGCTCCATACAGAAGAATTGGTCCCATATAATGTTCCATACAGTATATGATGAGCTCCACATAATGCTACAGTATATGATGGTCCCCATATAATGTGTCATACAGTATAGGACGGTCCCCATAGAGTATAATGAGCCCCACATATTGCTCCATACAGTATAATGAGTCATATATAAAGCTCCATACAGTATATGATGGGCCCCATATATTGCTCCATACAAAATAGGCCCTATATGTGCTCCATACCCTATAGGATGCCCCATAAATAATGAACCCCATATGATGCTCCAGTATATGATGGGCCCCATGGATGATGCTCCAGTGTATGATGGGCCTATACACTGTGTGCAGAATTATTAGGCAAATTAGTTTTTTGATCACATCATCCTTTTTATACATGTTGTCCTACTCCAAGCTGTATAGGCTTGAAAGCAAACTGCCAATTATGTAAATCAGGTGATTTGCATCTCTGTAATGAGGAAGGGTGTGGTCTAATGACATCAACACCCTATATAAGGTGTGCTTAATTATTAGGCAACTTCCTTTCCTTTGGCAAAATGGGTCAGAAGAGAGATTTGACGGACTCGGAAAAGTCAAAAATTGTGAGATGTCTTGCAGAGAGATGGATGCTGCAGTCTTGAAATTGCCAAACTTTTGAAGCTTGATTACTGAACAATCAAGCGTTTCATGGCAAATAGCCAACAGGGTCGCAAGAAGCGTGTTGATAAAGAAAGGCTCAAAATAACTGCCCATGAATTGAGGAAAATCAAGCATGAAGCTGACAAGATGCCATTTGCCACCAGTTTTGCCATATTTCAGAGCTGCAACGTTACTGGAGTATCAAAAAGCACAAGGTGTGCCATACTCCGGGACATGGCCAAGGTAAGGAAGGCTGAAAAAAGACCACCTTTGAACAAGAAACATAAGATAAAACATCAAGACTGGGCCAAGAAATATGTTAAGACTAATTTTTCTAAGGTTTTATGGACTGATTAAATGAGAGTGACTCTTGATGGGCCAGATGGATGGGCCCGAGGCTGGATCAGTAAAGGGCAGAGAGCTCCACTCCGACTCAGATGCCAGCAAAGTGGAGGTGGGGTACTGGTATGGGCTGGTATCATCAAAGATGAACTTGTGGGACCTTTTTGGGGTTGAGGATGGAATGAAGCTCTACTCCCATACCTACTGCCAGTTTCTGGAAGACACCTTCTTCTAGCAGTGGTACAGGAAGAAGTCGGTATCGTTCAAGAAAAGCATGATTTTCATGCAGGACAATGCTCCATCACATGCATCCAAATACTCCACAGCGTGGCTGGCCAGTAAAGGTCTAAAAGAAGAAAAAATAATGACATGGCCCCCTTGTTCACCTGATCTGAACCCCATAGAGAACCTGTGGTCCCTCATAAAATGTGAGCTTTACAGGGAGGGAAAACATTAAACCTCTCGGAACAGTGTCTGGAGGCTGTGGTGGCTGCTGCACGCAATGCTGATTGTAAACAGATCAGGCAACTGACAGAATCTATGGATGGAAGGATTTTGAGTGTCATCGTAAAGAAAGGTGGCAATTTTGGTCACTAATTTTTTTTTTTTTGGTTTCTGAATGTCAGAAATGTTTAAATTTTGTGTTGTTATATTGCTTTAACTAGTGAAAATAAACAAGTGAGATGGGTATATATTTGGTTTTTATTAAGTTGCCAAATAATTCTGCACAGTAATAGTTACCTGCACAAAGAGATATCCTCATAAGATAGCCAAATCTAAAAAAAAAAACACTTCAACTTCCAAAAAATAATAAGCTTTGATATTTTTGAGTCTTTTGGGTTGATTGAGAACATAGTTGTTGTTCAAATAAAAAAGAATCCTCTCAAAATACAACTTGCCTAATAATTATGCAAACAGTGTGTAATGCTCCAGTGTCTGATGGGCCCCGTATATGATGCTCCAGTGTAAGATGGACCTATATAATGCTCCATTATAATGGGCCCATTTATAATGCCCCAGTGTATAATGGGCCCGTATATGATGCTCCAGTGTATGGTTTGCCCCATTTATAATGCTCCAGTGTATGATGGGCCCCATGGATGATGCTCCAGTGTATGATGGGCCTATATAATGCTCCATATATAATGGGCCCCATATGATGCTCCAGTATATGATGGGCCCCATGGATGATGCTCCAGTGTAAGATGGACCTATATAATGCTCCATATATAATGGGCCCCATTTATAATGCTCCAGTGTATAATGGGCACCGTATATGATGCTCCAGTGTATGGTTTGCCCCATTTATAATGCTCCAGTGTATGATGGGCCCCATGGATGATGCTCCAGTGTATGATGGGCCTATATAATGCTCCATTATAATGGGCCCCATATGATGCTCCAGTATATGATGGGCCCCATGGATGATGCTCCAGTGTATGATGGGCCCCATGATGATGCTCCAGTGTATGATGGGCCTATTAATGTTCCATATATATGGGCCCATTTATAATGCTCCAGCGTATAATGGACCCCATATATGATGCTCCAGTGTATGATGGGCCACATTTATAATGCTCCAGTGTATGATGGGCTCTATCTATGATGCTCAAGTGTATGCTGGACCCCATATATAATTCTCCAGTGTATAATGCTCCCCATATATTGCTCCAAACATTAAAAAAATGAAATACCTCTCCTCGCTGGGCACTGCTTTACTCTGGACTCCTCAGCGTCCCCATCTTCCAGCTCTCTGCACTTGGACTGTTCAGACAGAGGGCGCACAGACGTGACGTCATCGCGCTCTCTCAATAAGAACTGACTAGCACACACCAAAGAAGATATTGCTGAAAAGTGCTTGTTTAATGAATACAGTACATACAGTAGATAGACATTTTGGTCTCAGTGACCTTCATCAATGTACTGGAAAAAAAATAAATATATAAAAAATAAATAAAATAACAAAATAGAAAAACAAAAGTACGGTATATACAGAATGGTGCAATCGGGTATACAGATGAAGCCTGATACTATTTGCTTGAAAACCTCTGTCACATTATAGCAGTGGATTTATGCTTCAATAATCCCATAGGCCAGAGTCAATCAATGGAAAAGAAAAGAAGAAAAGAAAAAGAAAAAAAAGAAAAAAAGAAGAGAAACGAAAGCGGGCACGTACCCATATGATGTACTGTGGGTTCATATGTTATGGTTAAGCATCCTAGAGGGAGAGATATACTTATATGCAATCTTATACTTTGTGGCACCCCAGTTGATTACTATAGTAAAGATAATACCCACCATATGGATCAATATATAGATAGAAATAGGAGGTGGAGGGACCATCAATCTGAAAAAATGAAGCGCAACCTGCCATGAATATTTACAACGTAAACCCATATAGATAAACGTTGTGGCAAAGTGTCATGGAGAGCGCTAGCTTACCAGTCCCGGGTGCAGGAAGTGAGAGGCAGCACAGACGCGGCATCCACCGCTAGTCCAGGGCGCTGCATGATGCCTGTCGGCTGCGGTTTAAATCCGGCAGGGAATGGTTGCTAACCGGAAGTTCTGAGCCGGAAGTGGCTCAGCGTGCGCTGCAGTGACGTCTAAGGTTGCGTTCCACAAGCACAGGGGAATGTGGGAATGGAAGGGAGCATGCATGTAAGACGGACACGTCACAAGGAGGGCCCTGAGTAAATTCCTCCTATTATTCAGAGTGATCTGTATGGTGTTGAAGCGCATAGATAGAAGAAGTTATCAGTGGTGATCCATGATATAAGGTTGAAGGTTCAGAGAGTTCAGCTTTGTAGGTTCTAGAACAAAAATGTATAAAGTTAGTATTGCATTTCAAAATTACATAGTTCACAAGCAAGTGTCATTGTATTAATTTTTATCACAGATGAGATACTGAAGTACCTTCAGATACAGTAAAGATATGTATCTTTGTACCGTGTTAGCCAGTAGATAGAAAAATATTTAGAATTGAGAGTCCTCAGTGGTTGATACCTTTTAATGGCTAACTGAAAAGATGGTAACAAATTGCAGCTTTCGAGACTACTCAGGTCTCTTCATCTGGCAAAGTCTAATACAAAATCTGAAGAACCTGAAGTACCATCAGTTAACTCATAGGGTGCCAATCCCAAAACATTCAATGAATCAGAGCTACGATTATTTAGGATAATAAAAATGAATGGACGTCATATTCCTTATTTAAATCCTTGGATGATAGTGTGTTCAGCTCATGTATCCAAAAAGCCTCTCTTTTTTTGAGATGGCTAATACGGTTACCGCCCCTGCGTGATGGTAGAATCTGTTCAATGATCTGGAACTTCAATTGAGCAATGGTATGCCCAGCATTGATGAAGTGAAAGGGGATTGGTAGTAATAGGTTTTTACACCTTATAGTGGACTTATGTTTTGAAATTTGATCTTTTAGAGCTTGTGTGGTTTCTCCCACATATAGGAGTCCACAGGGGCACTTTATCAAGTATACCACATAAGAGGTATTGCAGGTGTAATTACCCTGGATGTTATACCTTTTACCAGTGTGAGGGTGATAAAAATTATTGCCTTTCACTACGTTGTTACATTGCATGCATTGCATGCATTGCAGGCAGGGGAAGGTGCCAAATTTCAGGTTCATTAGGAACCGTTTTTGTATAGGTGGTCGTGTAGGGCCTACATCTGCCCTAACCAAGATGTCACGTATGTTTTGTGGACAACTAAAGCAAGGAAGAAAAGGTTCATCGAATTCTTTTATATCAGGATGGGCTGTATTCAGTATGTGCCAATGGCGACGTATACTGCAAATTAGACGATATGCTAGAGGGTGAAAGTCATGAGCAAAGGGAATACGGTTCCCTATTTTTGGTTTTGGAGGAGAACTTGGATCAGGAATAATCAGTGTACTTTGGGGATAGTTCCTCTCTGAGAACTTTAGACGTATTTCTTCCATGCGTTGTTTTTTAATCCCTTGATCCGAAGCTATTCTCTGGACCCTCTTAAACTGGGATTTCGGTATTAAATTTTTCACTTTAGTAGGATGGAAGCTCCCATAATGGAGCAAGTTATTACGGTCAGTAGGTTTAATATATAGTACAGACCAAAAGTTTGGACACACCTTCTCATTCAAAGATTTTTCTGTATTTTCATGACTATGAAAATTGCACATTCACACCGAAGGCATCAAAACTATGAATTAACACATGTGGAATTATATATTTAACAAAAAAGTGTGAAACAACTGAAAATATGTCTTATAGCCACCTTTTGCTTTGATTACTGCTTTGCACACTCTTGGCATGCCGTCGCCCACGAGTGGGCCCCCCCACCTGCTCAGGGCCCCGACACTTGCCCGGGTGCGCCAGGTGCTTACGCCGGCCCATGAGGGGGGGTACAGCCCAGTTAGGGCGGTGGAAAAACTGGCATATGTTGAGTTGTAGGCTGGACGTTCAGCTGCTGCAAATGGAGGAATTGGAGAAGTTGGAGGAAGAGGAGGACAAAGCGAGCCATTTTGCTGGCAACCTATGTGTCATCAGGGGAAAGTGGTACAAAATCCTTTGAAACCCAGGCATGGTTCATTTTAATGAAGGTGAGATCACCAATATTTTGGGTCAACAGATGGGTCCTTCTCTGTCAGGATTGATCCAGCTGCACTGAAGACTCTTTTTGATAGCACACTATCAGCAGGGCAAGCGAGCTCCTGTAAGGCATATTGTGCCAATTCAGGCCAGATGTCCAGTTTACAGGCCCAGTAGTCAAAGGGAATGAACTGTGAGGGAGAACATCGATAGGGGAGGAGAGGTAATTTTGAATCATAGTTGACAACTGCTGTCTCCTGTCTGTTGCAATCGATTCAGTATTACGAGTTGTGTGCGCGTTACTCGAGAAATCAGTCCACAACATCATGAAACCCCTGTCTCCAACGCCACTTCAGCTGCATGCACCACTAACACCTCTTCCATTTACTCTGGCTTACCAGAGTTGATTGTTTGTTGGACAATATTAGCTCTAGGTTCTCCTGTGGTATTATGTTCTGTAATTTGCCTTTATAGCGTGGATCGAGGATGCTGGCCAACCAGTAGTCGTCATCCTTCATCATTTTGGCAATGCGGGGGTCCCTTTTTAGGATCCGCAAGACATAATCACACATGTGGGCCAATGTTCCAGGTGTCAATGATGCACTGACAGTGGTGGGTGGAGGAGCACTTTCTGCCAAATCCACATGCCAACAGTCACGCACAACCCTGTACCGGACCTTGGAAAGCCAACATTTTCTCTTGCCCCCTGAGAACCATCCTCCTCCCCAAAATAATTATCCCCCTCATCCTCCTCCTCCTCTTCCTCTTCTTCCTCCACCTCATCCAGGACAGTTCCCTGAGCATACAATGCCTGACTGTCATCAAGGCTTCCCTCCTCCTCCGCTGCAGACGCCTAATCCTTAATGTGCGTCAAAGTTTGCATGAGCAGACGCATAAGTGGGATGCTCATGCTTATGATGGTGTCGTCTGCGCTTACCAGCCGCGTGCATTCCTCAAAACTTTACAGAAGTCTTTCAGCTTTGACCACTGCACACCCGACAACTCCATGTCTGCCCTCAAACTGCCTGCCCGTGTATCCTCCCACAAATGCATTACAGCCTGCCTCTGTTCGCACAGCCTCTCAACCATGTGCATGGTGGAGTTCCACCTTGTTGCAACGTCTATGCTTAGGCGGTGCTTGGGGAGGAGGAGCAATCGCTGCAGCCTCTGCATACGACTGGAGTTTACGGGCAACCGACGGATGTGCGAGCACAGTCTTCACACCTTATGGAGCAGGGCTGTTAACTTCGGATAATTATTTAGGAAGCACTGCACTACCAGGTTCAAGGTGTGAGCCAGGCAAGGAATGAGTCTGAGTTTTGCCAGGGCTATGGCCGCCACAAAATTACGGCCATTATCACTGACTACCTTGCCTGGCGCAAGATGTAGACTGCCCAGCCATGACTCAGTTTCTCGCTGCAAGTAGTCTGCCAGTACCTCCGCGGTGTGTCTGTTGTCGCCCAAAGACATCATCTTTAAAACAGCCTGCTGACGCTTACCACTAGCTTTTCGATAGTGGGACACCTCGTGTGCAACACTGGCAGATGCGAATGGAGTGCTCGTGCGACTGCGCTCTGTCGACGAGCTTTCGCTTCTGGAGGAGGAGGGTCGAACACCTACAGCTAACCGTGGGCTAGGCAGCACTGTCCCACCGCCGCTGTCCCTTGTGGACCCTGCATCCACCACATTAACCACCACCACACGTAACGGCCCTGGCCATGCCTACTGGCCCATGCATCTGTTGTTGAGGTGCACCTTTCCACTCACTGATTGTTTAAGTGCATGGACAATGCGGTCTTTCACATGCAGGTGGAGTGCAGGGATGGCTTTTCTAGAAAAGAAGTGCTGACTGGGTAGGTCATAGCGTGGGACAGCGTAGGCCATGAGCTCTCGGAATGCCACGCTTTCAACCAAATGGAAGGGCATCATCTCTAATGAGATCAGTTTGGCAATGTAGGCATTCAAAGCCAGTGTACGCGGATGAGAGGATGAGTACTTTCTTGTCCTACTCAGAGTGTCTGCTAGGGTGAGCTGGACTTGAGAGCTGCATATGGGTGAACTAGCGGTGAACATGACGGACTGAGAGGGGGTTGTTGATGGTGATGGTGGTGGTGGTGATAGCCTAGATTCAGTCTTTCATTGCAAAAACATTGTGATTCCCTGACTACTTTGGCCTTGCGACGACACCTTAACATTTCTTGCTGGTGGTGTGCTAACCGGTGGGCTTACAGTGGGGGCAGCGATGGAGCGTTGATGGCTACCTTCAGTCGGAACAGGTGCACATGTGCTAACTGAGGTTTTGTAGTCCATCCACATTTGCAAGTGCATGGTGATTAAATGTCTAAGCATGTAACTGGTATTCAAATTTCTGAGATTTTTCCCTCGGCTAAAGGTCCTTCCGCACTTCTTACAGATAACCTTTGCCTCATCAATAGGATTTTGGTCAAAAAAGTGCCACACTGCACTCTTCCTACTATGGGATAAATTTTCAGGGCTTGCACGCTGTGCTAATTTGACCGTCTGGCCAAGCTATCCTGCAACTCTTTTTGTTTTTTTAGCACGTTTTTGGATAGCTACGGGCCTGCCAGATAACCGCTGCTGCGATGTTGATGCCTGCTGCGGATCCTTCTCCTCTTCTGAGCTTTTGCGAGCGGCACCCTCTTCCGCCAATGGATGCCAATCCGGGTCAACAACTGGGTCATCCATCACCTCCTCTTCAATTTCATCTGCACCTTCTTCTGTGTCACCGTGTAAGGTGGTATAGTATGCGGGAAGGGGCACCTGAGTTTCATCAGTATCAGATTCTGGCTCAGTAGACTGCGAGGGCAATGTAGTGCTCTGGGTAATTGTACCAGCAGAATCATCTAGCAGTGGCTGTGCATCAGTGCACTCCATGTCAGATTCATGTTGGACTGGGGAATTTAGGATTTGACTTGATAACCCAGGCATGGTATGTGAAAAGAGCTCCATTGAGTAATCTGAAGTGTGGCCTGCCGCATCCTTGACTTTTGGTGGGGGTGAAGGACACAAGGAAAGGTGTTGTTCCTGACCAGGAGCCTGCACTGACGACTCAGTGCTTGCATTTTTTGAAACTTCAGAAGAGGAGGCGATAGAGCTGGAGGCTGTTTCGGCAATGTTAAGCCAAAACCTGTTCCTGATGCTCCGGCTTTAAATGCGATTTACCTACTCCCAGAAAAAGGAAGCCTTCCAGGCCTTCTGGAGCCAGACGATGACACAGGCTCAACACCTCCTGCCTTAGATGCTATTGTGCTTTTGGCACTACCAGCAGATGCACCACCATCAGTACCAGCTGGCCCCCCCACGCCCACGGCCTCTTCCACCACACTTCCTCATGTTTGGGAAAATGTACCCAAAATACTAGCAGATATATGGTACTGTATCAGAAGCGTACAGCTGTATACAGTCTAGGGATAATTGTAAATCTCCGTATATATTTCCAGAGTAAGACACAGAGACTTACAGGCTCAGTATGGATTAGACCAGAATATAAATGTAAGGTTCTTTGTCTCTGTTGACATGTTCCTTGAAACTCAGTTTTCCGTCGGCCATTTTGCTTTCTGTCTTTCTGCAGCTCTTGCCCTCAGTTAATATGGAGTTTCCAGTTTTCATGTTCCCACCCTGATTCTTCCCTCTTGCTTCTTAAGCAGCCTCAGCTGAACAATCAGTGCTCCTGAATCAAGCCTCAGTCAGTCTGTGACCTGACTCCTGGAAGCCTTGGACTTGTACTCCAGCTATTCCCTACTGAGGAACCTTGGAACACTTTTGGACTCTGGAAACCTGCTGTTTGGTGAATCCATGTTTGCAGAGGAATTACGGTACAGAGAAGAGATCCTGAACCTGCTTTGGAGAGTTATTGTAGTGCTTGAAGTTACTCTGGCCTGCTGTGTCTCCTGTCGCTGTTCCTGCAAACTGTGTGAACTTTTCAGCATGCTTGTATGAAGTAATACAAGTCATTTCATTTCAACCTATGTCTCCTGTGTTTTCCTCGCACCCAAGCACAAGACGCTATAGGAACTGTACACTATACATGACAAGATTCAGGAGCCAATGTTTAGTGTCTGCTGGGTCTGGGAAAGCTGTGTCTGCTGTGACTGTGGATATCAGATGTCCGTTTAATACCTTATGTGATGACAGTGGTTGTGACTTCTCACAACCATTCCAGGTGAGCGCATTCCCTTAAAATTTTACTCTGGAGTGTTACCACAGGTAAACACTATTGTTTTTTTTTTTTTTTCCTTTCCTCTTCTCCTTCCAGCACCTCTGCCTTAAAAGATCTGGAAGATGGAGGCCCGCATAAAGGAACTTTGCGGAGTGACTGATACAATCCTTTCAGATGTACAGACTTTAAAAACCCGTTTTGCAAGCCTACAGGACCTCACTAATCATAATTTGCAAGTGTTTGGACAGACTACCCAGGAATTGCGAGCCAGGATTGAGGCTCTAGAGGAACGAGCCCAGGCTCCTGCCATAACCCCAAGTTCTGGGATCCCCAAATTACCTCCTTTTCGTTTTGGCGGTGAACGTGAGAAATTCAGGGGATTTATTAATCAATGCAATTTATTTTTCTCTGCACATGCTTCACAATTTCCCACTGAACGATCCAAAGTGCTTACTATAATCATGTTGCTTACTAATAAGGCTTTGATGTGGGCAAACCCTCTGATTGAGACTGAGGATGATTGTTTGAATCACCTTGATGCTTTTATTTCAGCCATGGGGCAGGTGTTTGATGACCCCAATCGAGGTGCAACAGCTGAAGCAGCCATGTTAACTTTGCGCCAAGGTAAGCGTTCAGTAGCCGAATATGCCCTGGATTTCAGGAGATGGGCTCTTGATACCACTTGGGACACTTCCGCTAAAAAATCTATTTTTCGGAAAGGGTTGTCTCCACTGATTAAGGATGAACTTGCTCGTGCCGACCCTCCCACTGCGTTAGGTGACTTTATTAACTATTGTATCCGTATTGATGCTCGTCTGACTGAACGCAGACAAGAGAGATGGTTCGAAAATAATCGCACTAACCTTTTACTACCTCCCTCCTCAGCTAAGGAACCTTTGAGTAGGATCACAAGGGAACCAGAACCTGAACCCATGCAGGTGGACTCTTTACAAAGACGGGTTAGTGATGCACGCAAAGAACATCGTATAAAGGAAAATCTATGTTTCTAGTGTGGTAAGTCAGGGCACTTCATTATAAACTGCCCCAGCCGTTCTCGTAAGACTACTGCAGTAGTCATTCACTGTGAGTGTTGCGAGAGGAGCTCTGTCATGTCCGAGCCTCAGGCTCCAGAGAGATCTGCTGCAAGAGATCTTGATTTCTCGGACTTAAACTCTGTTAGTTCTGGGGACGATGACGGTATAAACGCTGCAATTTTTCAAGCTTCCTCAGCGGTGTCCCAGCTGAGTTGTAAAAGAAACAATTCTCATTGCTTCCTTTCCATCAAACTCTGGGTTGACTCAGTCTGGGTGTCTAGCTCTGCTATGATCGACTCAGGAGCAAGTGGAAATTTTATGGATATCTCCTTTGCTCTGAAACAGGGGATACGTTCAGTGAAGAAGGCTACTCCAGTACAGATGGAGACTGTGGATGGCTCTCTACTGACTTCTGGACCAGTGGATCAAGAAACAGAGCCTTTGAGGGTCCTTATGGGTAAAGATCATCAGGAGAAAATGTCTTTTTTGCTTATCTCTTCTCCCCACTTTCCCATCATTCTAGGGCTACCATGGCTGCAGGCGCAGAATCCTACGATTAACTGGGAGACCAAGGAATTACACTTTCCGGAGAAACAGATGAGTCAAGGAGTTTCAGCTTGCTCTGTTCCTAAAGGAACCATGTCAGTCCCTGAACTACCAGCTGTATACCAGGACTATGTGGATTTATGTGACAAGAAGAACGCTGATCAGCTTCCTCCTCACCGTCCATATGATTGTCCAATTAATTATTGCCCGGAGCCGAGATACCTTTTGGTAAGATCTACCCCCTAGCGGGGCCCGAGCTAAAAGCTTTGAAGGATTATATAGACGAAAATTTAGCCAAGGGCTTCATACGCCCCTCTTCATCTCCCGCAGGTGCACCCATCTTCTTTGTGAAGAAGAAAGATGGATCTCTGAGACCCTGCATAGACTATAGGGAACTCAATAAGGTTACTATTAGAAACCGTTATCCATTGCCTTTAATCCCTGAGTTGTTGGAGAGAGTGCGGCATGCCAAAATTTTCTCTAAACTGGATCTCCGTGGGGCCTATAACTTGGTCCGTATTAGACCTGGGGATGAATGGAAGACTGCTTTCAGGTCACGCTATGGACACTTTGAATATCTAGTTATGCCTTTTGGTCTGAGTACCGCCCCAGCCACTTTCCAACACTTCGTGAATGATATCTTCAGGGATCTCCTAGATACATTTGTGGTGATTTATCTGGATGATATTCTAATTTTTTTAACTCCACAGAGGAACATCATGGACATGTGAGAATGGTCTTAGAACGCCTAAGACAAAACCATCTCTACATCAAGCTTGAAAAATGTGAATTCCATAGGACCGAAATTCAATTTCTGGGGTATGTACTATCTACGCAAGGGATTAGTATGGATGGAAGCAAGACCCAAGCCATCAAGGATTGGCCAATTCCTAGAAATGTGAAGGAGGTGCAGCGTTTCATCGGGTTTGCCAACTTCTATAGACGTTTCATTAAGAATTTTTCTGAGGTAGTGTCACCTATCACCCAACTTACCCGGAAACAGTCTAGGTTCTCCTGGACCCCGCAAGCTCAGGAAGCATTTTCCTGTTTAAAGGATAAATTTACCACCGCACCTATCTTAGTACATCCCAACCCCGAGCTTGCCTTCATAATAGAGGTGGATGCTTCAGACTGTGCCGTTAGAGCTATATTCTCTCAGAGAACAGGTGAGAAGAATGTCTTGCATCCCTGTGCCTTCTTTTCCCAGCAGTTGTCTTCGGCTGAGAGGAACTACGATGTGGGCAATAGAGAATTGTTGGCCATTATTGCCACCTTCAAGGAATGGAGACACCTTCTTCAGGGAGCTGCACAGCAAATAGTCGTCCTGACAGACCATCGTAACCTTGAATTTATCAGGTCGGCTAAGTGCCTGACTCCTCGCCAGGCTCGCTGGAATCTTTTCCTAAACCAATTTAATTTTGTAATTTCTTATAGACCAGGATCGCGCAATGGAAAGGCTGATGCACTCTCTAGGATTCATTCAGCAGAGACACGTCCACTTACTCCTCCTAAGACTATTCTTCCTGACTCTAGATTCCTGGGAGTGATTCATAATCAAGACCTACTTAAGGACATCAAGGAAGCATACCATGCGGATTCTTTGTTGGCTCAACCCCCAAGGGACGTAAGTCTTGTCTTTAAGAATGGTGTGTGGATTCAGGGACAACGTCTGTATATACCTGAAACAGTCAGATTGAGAGTATTGCAACTCATCCACGATTCCAAGATAGCCGGGCATAGGGGAATTCTAAAGACACAAGAATTTCTTTCTCGTTTCTTTTGGTGGCCCACTTACAGGAAAGATGTCTTAAACTATGTCACTTCATGTGAAGTCTGTGCAAGATGCAAAACACCTCGCTCCTCACCAACTGGTCTGTTGCAACCTCTTCCCACCCCGTCCCGCCCGTGGGGATCCATTTCTATGGACTTCATTGTGGAGTTACCAACCTCTCAAGGGAAGAACACCATTCTAGTGGTGGTTGATCGTCTAACAAAGGCAGCTCATTTTATCCCTTGTGTCGGCTTACCCACTGCAAAACAGACATCAGACTTGATGATTAAGAATGTGTTTCGCTTACATGGAGTACCGGATGAGGTCATTTCGGATCGAGGGGTGCAATTCACTTCAAGGTTTTGGCAAAATTTCTGTGCAGCATTGGACATTAAAGTAAACCTTTCTTCTGCGTTTCATCCCCAGACTAATGGACAGACAGAACGAACCAATCAGACCCTGGAGCAGTATCTCCGCTGTTTTATCTGCCACCTACAGGATGATTGGGTGGATCTACTTCCACTGGCTGAGTTCTCTTATAACAACTCTCAGAGCACCTCCACTAAGCAGTCTCCTTTTTACTCCAATCTAGGTTATCATCCTAACATTCTTCCTCGATTTCCCATAGATACGCCCTTGCCGGCAGTGGCTGAAAGAATCACTTCTTTACAAAAGAATATGGATCTTCTAAAGGAAAATCTAGAACTGGCTCAGGAAAGGTACAAGAAAGCAGCAGATAAATTTCGTAAACCTGCACCAGCTTTCAAGGTAGGAGATTTGGTCTGGCTGTCAACCAGAAATCTTAAATTAAAGATTCCATCGTCTAAATTGGGACATAAGTACATTGGACCTTATAAGATCAATAAGATTATAAGTGCTGTTGCTTGTCGTCTTCAACTGCCCAGAACTATGAGAATCCACCCTGTCTTTCATGTATCCCTACTAAAGGCTGCAACACCCAATACGTTTCCTGGACGTTCTTCTCCTTGCCCTGACCCAGTGCTGGTCGATGGTCAGGAAGAATTTATGGTGGAAAGGATTCTAGATTCCAGGTTGTACAGAAATCAGTTGCAATATTTGATTAAATGGCAGGGCTACCCAGTGGAGGACAACTCATGGGAACCAGTCAATAATGTAAATGCTCCTCGCTTGCTCCGCCAGTTTCATCAGAGGTAACCTGACAAGCCTGGTCTGAGGTCATCCGGAGGTTGTCCCTAAGGGGGGAGTAATGTAAGGTTCTTTGTCTCTGTTGACATGTTCCTTGAAACTCAGTTTTCCGTCGGCCATTTTGCTTTCTGTCTTTCTGCAGCTCTTGCCCTCAGTTAATATGGAGTTTCCAGTTTTCATGTTCCCACCCTGATTCTTCCCTCTTGCTTCTTAAGCAGCCTCAGCTGAACAATCAGTGCTCCTGAATCAAGCCTCAGTCAGTCTGTGACCTGACTCCTGGAAGCCTTGGACTTGTACTCCAGTTATTCCCTACTGAGGAACCTTGGAACACTTTTGGACTCTGGAAACCTGCTGTTTGGTGAATCCATGTTTGCAGAGGAATTACGGTACAGAGAAGAGATCCTGAACCTGCTTTGGAGAGTTATTGTAGTGCTTGAAGTTACTCTGGCCTGCTGTGTCTCCTGTCGCTGTTCCTGCAAACTGTGTGAACTTTTCAGCATGCTTGTATGAAGTAATACAAGTCATTTCATTTCAACCTATGTCTCCTGTGTTTTCCTCGCACCCAAGCACAAGACGCTATAGGAACTGTACACTATACATGACAATAAAAAGCAGAAAAAAGGGTACTGTATCACAAGCGTACAGCTGTATACAGTGTTGGGGTAATTTTAAATCTCTCTATATATTTCAAGAGTAACACACACACGCTCACAGGCTCAGTATGGATTAGACCACAATATAAAAAGCTGAAAAAGAATATTGTATCAGACGCGTACAGCTGTATACAGTGTTGGGGTAATTTTAAATCTCCGTATATATTTCCAGAGTCAGACACAGACTCTCATAGGCTCAGTATAGATTACACCAGAATATAAAAAGCAGAAAAAGGGTAATGTACCTGAAGCGTACAGCTGTATTCAGTCTAGGGGTAATTGTAAATCTCCATATATATTTCCGGAGTAACACACAGACACTCACAGGCTCAGTATGAATTAGACCAGAATATAAAAAGCAGAAAAAGGGTACTGTATCACAAGCGAACAGCTGTATACAGTGTTGGGGTAGTTTGAAATCTCCGTATATATTTCCGGATTAACACACAGACGCTCTCAGGCTCAGTATGGATTAGACCAGAATATAAAAATCAGAAAAAGGGTATTGTATCAGAAGCGTACAACTGTATACAGTGTTGGGGTAATTTTAAATCTCCGTATATAATTCCAGAGTCAGACACAGACACTCACAGGCTCAGTATGGATTACACCAGAATATAGCAAGCAGAAAAAGGGTACTGTATCACAAGCGTAAAGCTCTATACAGTGTTGGGGTAATTTGAAATCTCTGTATATATTTCCGGAGTAACACACAGACGCTCACAGGCTGAGTATGGATTAGACCAGAATATAAAAAGCAGAAAAAGGGTAATGTATCAGAAGCGTACAGCTGTATACAGTGTTGGGGTAATTGTAAATCTCCGTATATATTTCCAGAGTCGGACACAGACTCTCACAGGCTCAGTATGGATTACACCATAATATAAAATGCAGAAAAAGGGTATTGTGTCAGAAGCATACAGCTGTATACAGTCTAGGGGTAATTGTAAATCTCCGTTTATATTTCCGTAGTAACACACAGACACTCACAGGCTCAGTATGGATTACACCAGAATATAAAAAACAGAAAAAGGGTAATGTACCTGAAGCGTACAGCTGTATTCAGTCTAGGGGTAATTGTAAATCTCCGTATATATTTTCGGAGTAACACACAGACGCTCACAGGCTCAGTATGGATTAGACCAGAATATAACAAGCAGAAAAAGGGTACTGTATCACAAGCATAAAGCTCTATACAGTGTTGGGGTAATTTGAAATCTCCGTATATATTTCCGGAGTAACACACAGACACTCACAGGCTCAGTATGGATTAGACCAGAATATAAAAAGCAGAAAAAGGGTAATGTATCCGAAGCGTACAGTTGTATACAGTGTTGGGGTAATTGTAAATTTCCGTATATATTTCCAGAGTCGGACACAGACTCTCACAGGCTCAGTATGGATTACACCAGAATATAAAATGCAGAAAAAGGGTATTGTATCAGAAGCGTTCAGCTGTATACAGTCTAGGGGTAATTGTAAATCTCTGTATATATTTCCGGAGTAACACACAGACGCTCACAGGCTCAGTGTAGATTAGACCAGAATATAACAAGCAGAAAAAGGGTACTGTATCACAAGCGTACAGCTGTATACAGTGTTGGTGTAATTTGAAATCTCCGTATATATTTTCGAAGTAACACACAGACGCTCACAGGCTCAGTATGGATTAGACCAGAATATAAAAATCAGAAAAAGGGTAATGTATCAGAAGCGTACAGCTGTATACAGTGTTGGGGTAATTGTAAATCTCCGTATATATTTCCAGAGCCAGACACAGACTCTCTGAGGCTCAGTATGGATTACACCAGAATATAAAACGCAGGAAAAGGGTATTGTATCAGAAGCGTACAGCTGTATACAGTCTAGGGGTAATTGTAAATCTCCGTTTATATTTCCGGAGTAGCACACAGACGCTCACAGGGTCAGTATGGATTAGACCAGAATATAAATAGCTGAAAAAGGGTATTGTATCAGAAGCGTACAGCTGTATACAGTGTTGGGGTAATTTTAAATCTCCGTATATATTTCCAGAGTCAGACACAGACTCTCACAGGCTCAGTATGGATTACACCAGAATATAAAAAACAGAAAAAGGGTAATGTACCTGAAGCGTACAGCTGTATTCAGTCTAGGGGTAATTGTAAATCTCCGTATATATTTTCGGAGTAACACACAGACGCTCACAGGCTCAGTATGGATTAGACCAGAATATAACAAGCAGAAAAAGGGTACTGTATCACAAGCATAAAGCTCTATACAGTGTTGGGGTAATTTGAAATCTCCGTATATATTTCCGGAGTAACACACAGACACTCACAGGCTCAGTATGGATTAGACCAGAATATAAAAAGCAGAAAAAGGGTAATGTATCCGAAGCGTACAGTTGTATACAGTGTTGGGGTAATTGTAAATTTCCGTATATATTTCCAGAGTCGGACACAGACTCTCACAGGCTCAGTATGGATTACACCAGAATATAAAATGCAGAAAAAGGGTATTGTATCAGAAGCGTTCAGCTGTATACAGTCTAGGGGTAATTGTAAATCTCTGTATATATTTCCGGAGTAACACACAGACGCTCACAGGCTCAGTGTAGATTAGACCAGAATATAACAAGCAGAAAAAGGGTACTGTATCACAAGCGTACAGCTGTATACAGTGTTGGTGTAATTTGAAATCTCCGTATATATTTTCGAAGTAACACACAGACGCTCACAGGCTCAGTATGGATTAGACCAGAATATAAAAATCAGAAAAAGGGTAATGTATCAGAAGCGTACAGCTGTATACAGTGTTGGGGTAATTTTAAATCTCCGTATATATTTCCAGAGCCAGACACAGACTCTCTGAGGCTCAGTATGGATTACACCAGAATATAAAACGCAGGAAAAGGGTATTGTATCAGAAGCGTACAGCTGTATACAGTCTAGGGGTAATTGTAAATCTCCGTTTATATTTCCGGAGTAGCACACAGACGCTCACAGGGTCAGTATGGATTAGACCAGAATATAAATAGCTGAAAAAGGGTATTGTATCAGAAGCGTACAGCTGTATACAGTGTTGGGGTAATTTTAAATCTCCGTATATATTTCCAGAGTCAGACACAGACTCTCACAGGCTCAGTATGGATTACACCAGAATATAAAACGCAGAAAAAGGGTAATGTATTAGAAGCGTACAGCTGTATACCTTCTAGGGGTAATTGTAAATCTCCATATATATTTCCGGAGTCACACACAGATAGTCAGCATGTATTTGTCTGTGATACCAGCCGGTACACGGTAGTGTGTGAGGAGCGTACAGCTCTTTACGGTGTGAGAAAAAATTAACGCTCGGTAACTGTGCAGAAAAAAAGAGTAAAAGTATTAGTGCTGTGTAAAAAGCAGACTGCACTGCAGTGTACACACAGCAATACAGCTAGCAGGCAGCCTATTAACCAGCTCTGCTGCTGCACACAAGAAAATCCTCCCCTGTCACTGCATACTAACTGTACGGCACAATTGCTATCAGCAGAAGCACAGAATAACTTTTTTTTCCTGCCTCCTGAGAAACAGCGTCAGCAACCTCTCCCTACGCTAAGATCGGCAGAAGTAAAATGGCCGTCAGCGGTCAGGGCTTTTATAGCCGCTGTGACGCCACACAAAGCAAGCCAATCACTGCAATGCCATTCTCTAAGATGGTGGTGGCCGCTGCCCATGTCATCTCGTTGCCCACAGTGTACGTCCTTGCTCATTGGCTGAGAAAAGGCGCCTGCAAGCATTATGGGAAAACCGACTTTGGCGCTCGGGTCGACGACCGCATGGCCGACCTCACTCTATGGTCGGGATTTGCTCGGCAAAACCCGACTTTGAAGAAAGTCGGCGATTTTTGAATCTAACCAACCTGTTTCGCTCAACTTTAGTCAGGAGACCCGGATCTTGTCGTGACGACATTGGGTCTCCATGGCAGCGATCGGGACCCCGCGGCAAGCTGCGGGGTCTCCGATCCAGAAGTCATCCCCTCTGTAGCCACCAGAACGCTGCTTTCAAGTTTGATCGTAGTGTTTCGGGGGTTAAAGTGCCGGGAGCGGTCCGTGACTGCTCCTTGCACTTAGTGCCGGGTGTCAGCTGTCAAAATCGGCTGACACCCAGCTGTGATTGGCCACTCTTCCCCCGTGAGCACGGCCGATCGACTATGACGTACCATCCCGTCCATGGTCATACGGGCCCAGGGCACATGGACGGGATAGTACGCCAGATGTCAGAAAGGGGTTAAACCAAGAACACAGACATGGATTTGTGGATCGAAATAAAAGAGCAGTCCAAGGTTAAATTATATAGTTAATCGCCACACTAGACAATACACTATATACAAAATGGTTATACATATACAATGGTCAGATATGCAAACACAGGTGAAGTCCAAAATATATAAGCAGATGATACAAAAGTCAGTTACCTGCTTGATGTTTGGCAACTGGATGCTGGCAGCCACATGGGTTGTGTGGGGGCCAGCTATTTATGTTTTTTAGCAACACGCTACAAAGCGTGACCTGCCTTTGCAGAGAACAAAGGCCCACATCGTTGCACATGCACTTAACCACTTGGTCAGACACTCCCTTTTCCATGTCCCGGGCAGGCTCTAGTTTCCATCCCACTTGCTCTGGCAGCTGAAACTCCAAAACCTACGATAAATCATAAATTCTCTATGGAAGGTCATAGGGTGGCGGTTTTGGCGCCATCGGATCCGTCCAGCTCCCCGTTACACTTGGAGACCAAGCATGGCTTTGCTACCTGACTTCTACTAGCTTTTCTACGTATCTCCCTACCCCTGGGTGCTAGAACAAGCTGAGACCCAAGCGGGCGTTCGTCCCGTTCCCGAGATCTTGAAAATGTAACCGGTCGGTCAGATCCAGAAGGTCACGTCAGGAAAAGAATCGTAAGACAAGAGTATGGTCAAAATTCACACGGAGGTCAGAAAACAGGAGGAATAAAAAATAGATGCACAGACTACAGTACAAGTCAGGTAGGAAAATTAATTGATTGACAGTGCAAGTCAGAGACCCAGGGGTTTAAGTAGCAGACAGCCTGGTCCAAGGCTCTCAGAAAGGAGTAATCAAAATACCAGACAACAGTATAGCTCCCTGATCTAGTGGTACTACAAGGCCCAGGAACAAAACAAGACCAATGCTGTCATGCATCACCCTCAATGAAGGCTCGGTGCTGGCTAGTGGCTGAAGTAGGGACAAAAGGGACAAGAGCCAGCACAGATGTTAGGGTGCTTTCACATTGCGTTTTGCTACCCATTCATTGGTCCTGTTGGGCTTACGTCCGAACCCCCCCTGCAAAACAAGATTTGGATGTATGTGTCGATGGGGCTATAGACTACAGAGTAAACATGCGCTCTGCTGTGCTTCATTTTCCTGCATATATGCCTACTGGAGGAGGACACCCAGACGTATTTGACTGCATCTGGGTGTCCACCTCCAGTAGGCGTATACGTCCAAACCAAAAATGATGCACAACAGAGCTCATGCTTACTCTTTTGGCAATTGGCACCATTAGTCTATGGCCTCGTTGGCCCATAAGGCACAAGTCACATTTTGCTGTGGGGTTCGAACGTTAACCCCAACAGCACCGACGAAAGGGTGGCAAAACGCAATGTGAAAGCAGCCTAACACTATTATAACGTGTTCATTGAGCGTTATTTTAGTTATAGCAACTAAAACTTAATCTCTGTGTAGTTTCAAATCCTCTTTTTAAGATCTTTGCATGTTGCCATTTAAATGCTTTGTCCCATGATATGAAGTCATCGGTATGCATAGACATAGTTAAGTGTTAAAGGGAACCTGTCACCAGTTTTGTCATATAATTATCACCTTATTCAGTGCCTGTACTGCATTCTACAAATGCTTATGTAACCCCCGAATCTTCCTGTAAGCCCCAAAAATCGTTTTTAAAAGGAATCTGTCACCCCATTTTTGGACTATGAGATACGGCCACGCCATCAGGGGCTTATATAAGCCCCCGATGTCACCTGAAAGAGAAGAAAAGAGAGTTATATTATATTCACCCAGGGGTGGCCCGCTGTCCGGTCCGGTCCGATGGGCGTCGCGGTCCGGTTCGTCGCCTCCCATGTTCCAGCGAAGCCGGCCTCTTCTTTCCGTCCCGTCGCGGCTCCTGCGCAGGCGCACTGATCTGCCCTGGTGAGCGCAGAGCAGAGTACTACAGTGCACAGGTGCCAGACCTCTCTGACATTTCCCTCCCCTGACTGCTGCTCTCTGTCCTCCTTCTTTAATTGATGTGGATAACACCTTTGACACATTGCCGGGCGAAACAGAAATCACGGCTTATTTACGATACGATACGATACACTTTATTGATCCCGGGGGGAAATTACAGTATTACAGCAGCAATACAAACAGCAGTACGTAAAATATTAGGACACAAATCTTGCACAGGTATACCAACATTACATAATAAATAAATAATAAAAGTGTGTAGTTCAGGTGTATATAAGACAATGTTAATTGACATTAGTACACCAGCCATCAGTCATTATTTTCTACCACCCTTAGGAAATTATTATACATCCCCATAGCAGTAGGTACAAACGATTTCCTGAATTTCTCCTTCTTGCACCTTAGTAGGATTAGACGGCTGCTGAATGTGCTCTTCTGCTTCAAGAACAGCTCGTATAGGAGGTGTGTATTATTGTTCATTATAGCCCTACACTTCTTCTGAATTCTATCCTCCAATACCTCCTCAAAAGAGTCAAGATGGAGGCCAACAGCTGCACTTGCTTTCTTGATAAGTTTGTTGAGCTTATTAGCGTCAGCTACGCGCACACTACTGCCCCAGCAAATGATAGCAAAAAAGATGGCGCTTGCTACAACGGACTGGTAGAACATCTCCAGCATTTTACTGCACACATTGAACGACCTGAGCTTCCGCAGAAAGTACAGTCTGCTCATTCCCTTCTTGTAAACCTTTTCAGTATGACACCTCCAATCGAGTTTACTGTCAAGGTGAACCTCCAAATATTTGTAGCTCTCAACCATCTCCACCTCCTGGCCAGCAATGGTGATCGGTAAGTAATCCTCCTTTTTCCTTCTATAACTCACCACCATCTCCTTGGTTTTCTTTACATTTAGTTAGTCTGACACCAATCCACAAAGTCAGAAACCACCCTTCTATATTCCTCCTCCCCCTGGCCCCCCACAATGCCCCCTACAATCACGGAGTCATCTGAGAATTTTTGGAGGTGACAAAAATCAGATTTATACTGAAAGTCAGCTGTATACAATGAGAAGAGGAAGGGTGACAGCACTGTACCCTGAGGGGCTCCGACACTGCTCTGTACACTGCCAGATACCACCTACCCCATCCATACAAACTGCGGCCTGTCTGTCAGGTAGTCACTTATCCAGTTCACCATCCCCTCATCTACCGCCATATCAGTCAACTTATTACGTAGTAAGAGCGGCTGTAGGGTATTGAAAGCACTAGAGAAGTCAAAGAACATGGCGCGCACTGCAGTTCCATACAACGTGGGAGAATTTAAAAAGGTATTTAGGGTTATACCGAGGGAGTCAGGGGGTTATATAAGCATTTATGGACTGCAGCACAGCAACTGGCTAAGGTCATAGTTTTAGTTGTTATATGACAAAACTGGTGACAGGTTTCCTTTAACTTGCTGATAGCAGTAGCCAGAAGCTACAGTTTTGTGTGGTCTCTCTTTTCTTTTTTTTATTCTACTCTCTTTTCTCAAAATTGCACAATAAACTAACTGCAATTTCTTTAATTTTTTTTTTAAATGCAAGTCCTATTCTGACTCTAAGGCTGGAGTCACACACAACGTATAAAAATACGGTCCGTTTTTCATGGACCAGAATTGCACAAATGTTTTATGAACAGTGATCCATATGTCATCAGATTGTAATGCGAGGAAGCGATTTTCTCGCATCTAAGCATCCGTGTGACATCCGTTTTGTATCCGTATGGCTTGCAAAATGGACATTTAATGGATCCCAATGACAGGTTTTAAAACGCAAATGAAAGAATAGATATATACACATATATATATATATATATATATATATATATATATACACACACACACGTGTGGTGCCCCTGAGGGTTCAGTCGCCACAGAGGTACTGCGCCTCATTCAGAGGTGTGGTACCCCACGCTCAGGTAAGGAGGGAACACCACCCAAGACTCTAACACCTGCACCCAGCACAGACTATAGCAGCCGAGCATCCTGGACGTACCCTATGGGAGGATGGTCTCATCCCAGGCTGGGTAGGAAAGAGTGTTGGGAAGTGGGTGGAGAAAGCAGAAGGAGGGGAGTGAAGCTTGGAAAGCGGGAACAAGACGGTAGAGTCAGAGTTAGTGTGAGGAGAACTCAAGCTGGTAGCAGCTTGTCCCCAGACGGAGAAAGTTAGATTAAGCACGGAGCAGAGAGAAGCTTCTGGAAAGACAGAAGGAGTCCTAGGGGCACGGATAGTGAGCAATCCATCCGTGGTGCCCGATCCAATAGTGGAGGGACCCGGTCGCAGAAGGGACACCGGCCCCTAGCCTAGTGGAGAATTTCAAGACTCAGCTAGCAAGCCGGAGGCAGTGGCATCTTTAGGTGCCTCAGCTACAATCCCACAATTATCTTCTCCGAAAAGGTAGCCATAAGGGAGCAAGGAGACGCAGAGAGGACGTCATCTACAAGGTTCGCGGCTACTGGATTGGGACACGGACTGTGAGGTGTTGGGCAGGAAGGAAAGGTGGAAAGTCAGCACAGTGAGACAACCGAGAAAGGAATTTATTGAAGGGAGTTTGCTGGACCCCTCACCTGGAGGACACGACACCAAGCGGGCATCTGTGCGCAACAGAACTGTGAGTAAAGCTTGGAAACTACACCCAGCTGTGTCCTCTAATCATTCCGGCGTCACCCATCCAACACTGCTACATCTACCAACATTACCATCTTCTACATCCTATGTCTGCCCTGGGACTAAGCTCTGCCTGGGAGAGCTATACCAACTCTGCTGCACCACCAACTGTCCCAGAGGACTGCATCTGCAGCGTCGGCTAACATCCTTATTGCCGAATACCACAGGTGGCGTCACGAACACTTCTTTACAAACACTCTATTATCCCTTGTAAATATTCCCTTTTATTGGATGCCCCGGCCCACGGACCGGGTCACTGCCACTGTGACACTTCCCTCTTTAAGAAGCGGCCCGGTGTCGAGTACCCCACTGCCCTGGCGGGCGATCCACATGTCATTGAGACACATATATATATATTTATAGTTCATAGAGTTCTACACTCCCTGACAGAAGTTATGTCGCTTATCCATGTTATGTAAATAAAAGCTCATAACCTGACGTTAAATTCATCCATTGGTTGTATAAATTATTCTCTTGAAAGCTGAAACCCTCCGAAATGTGGTTTAGGTTAAGAAAATAAATTGGCATCAATGCAGAAATATTGATCATTTAATGGACACAGAATGGTCAGATTATGGCAAGACAAAAGTTTTGTCGCCTGGTCATATAATGTACCCAGTCCTAGCTGACATCCTCACCTGTGCTCTGTAAATGATCGTTTAATTAGTGGGTGTGTATAAAAAGAAACCCAGCACCCCAAACCTTCACTTGAACTGCAACTTGAGCTCTGACAACATGCCAAAAATCCTCCCTGTGACCAAAGCCTGGATTATCAAGAGGCTGAAAACCAGATCCACTGCAGAGGTGGCTGGCACCTTTAATGTGTCTCAGCATCAAGTACAAAGAATTAAAAAAAGATTAGAAGAGACTGGAGATGTGTTTGACAAGCCCAGATCCGGCAGACCCCACAAGACAACTGCTCAGGAGGAACATTTGTTGGTTAGAAAATCCAAAGCAAGCCCCTCTTCCACTGCAGCAGAGCTCCAACAGGCCTGGTCACCGGAGGGTTTCAGCTTTCAAAAGAATCATTTATACAACCAATGGATGAATTTAATGTCAGGTTATAAGCTTTTATTTACATAACATAGATAAGCGACATGACTTCTGTCAGGGAGTGTACATAGCATAATAGCCGCTAAATCAATTGTCGGCTTCTGTAAAATCATTACAGAACCCGACATGAAATGACACATGGTTTACATACTGTAAACCACTTATCCTCTCTATTCCCATTGCCTTTAGCGGTGGCTCATGGGTTAATAAGAGGTTAATGTCACCATGCTATTGAAAGGTGACATTAATCCGGGTTAATAATGGAGAGGTGTCAATAAGACAATTATCCATTATTAATCCTATAGTAGTTAAGGGTTAAAAAAGACACACACACAATAATTAAAATTTATTTTAATGAAATAATTACACAGATTTTTTGACCAAATTTATTATGCTGCCAATCCAACTGAATTTCTTGTTCTCCTGTAATAAAAAAAAAAATAACAAATCAACAATATCCACACCTCTCAGCCGTTCAGTCAGGTCCCCCGCTGCAATCCATCACAAGAAGTTAACTAGTTTACAACAGGGACCGGTGCTAATGCTACTGGCCCGGCTGCAAACCACTGCAGAATGAATTAAATCATGTCTGCGCAGGCTCCCCACCTGACCGAGGATGAACTGATTAGCGTGGGAAAGTTTCTGAACTATTTCCCATGCTGTCAGTTTACCGCTGGTCAAGTGAGGAGTCTACGCAGCCAAAGTGACATCAGCGGTAGTTATCCACTTTCCAGGAAACTGGAGATGGCACGTTCCCTGAGTTTTTCCAGCAAGATGGTGCACCACCACATTAAGGGTGTCAGGTCCGAGCATTCCTACATGAACAGTTTCCTGGAAAGTGGATTGGTCATCGTGGGCCAGTTGAATGGCCACCAAGGTTTCCTGATCTTACCCCATTAGACTTTTATCTTTGGGGTCATCTGAATGCAATTGTCTATGCTGTGAAGATACGAGATGTGTAGCATCTGAAACAATGGATACTGGAAGCCTGTGCCAGCATTTCTTCTGTGGTGTTGCTATCAGTGTGTCAAGAGTGGGAGAAGAGGGTTGCATTGATAATCCAACACAATGGGCAACACTTTGAACACATTTTATAAGTGGTCATAAACTTGTAAATAAAAGTAAGCGAAAGCAGCTGTCACTGGGGAGCGCCAGGAAAGCGGTGAATGAAGTAAATTAAATTAATGAGCAGTCCAATGCAGCCGTAAACCTCCAATGGAGGATAGTAACTTCAATTGCCACCTGATGAAGACGGTTTACCGTCGAAACGTGTTGTGGGCTTAAGAAATTACTACCTTGTCCTTGTGTTCTTTGCGCTCCTTTGACCGTTTTCTACATTGTCCCATAAACTTGTAAATAACTCATGAAACAATGAAGTTACATTAACCCCTTCCCGACCCATGACGCCACGTAGGCGTCATGAAAATCAGTGCCAATCCGACCCATGACGCCTATGTGGCGTCATGAAAGGATCGCGTCCCTGCGGGTCGGGTGACCGGGGTCACTGAAAGGTCACCCGACCCGCCGGCACAGGACCCTTTGTGCTTCACCACAGGGGGGTTGGCTTAACCCCCCCGTGGCCACGATCGCTCTGATTGGCTGTTAAAAGTGAAACAGCCAATCAGAGCAATCTGTAATATTTCACCAATATAATTGGTGAAATATTACAATCCAGCCATGGCCGATGCTGCAATAGCATCTCCCATGGCTGGACACCGAGCCCTGACCCCCCCACACGGATTCACGGCGGCGATCGGCCGCCGCCACCGAAAGATGGCAGCGATCAGTCACCGCCGTCACTAACAGCTCCCCTCCTCCTTTGCTCCGGTGCCCCCACCTTCCGACCCCCCCCCCTAACCTTCCGACCACCCTACTCACCTCTCCCGATCTACCGATGTCCCTGGATCGGTCCCGGCGTCCGCCCGGGCCTCTTCATGGGCGCCGCCATCTTGGAAAATGGCGGGCGCATGCGCAGTGCGCCCGCCGGCCTGCGCATGCGCAGTGCGCCCTGCCTAGTCAAAAAAATTATTTTGATCACTGTGATAAACTGTCACAGTGATCAAAATAAAAAAAAGTAAGTGAACCCCCCTGTCATAGGTAGGGAAAAATAATAAAGAATTTTTTTATTTTCCTATTAGGCCCTGTGCACACGTTGCGGATTTTGCTGCGGATCCGCAGCTGATTTCTCTGCTGATCCGCAGCTGATTTCTCTGCTGATCCGCAGCTGATTTCGCTGCTGATCCGCAGCGGATTTCGCTGCTGATCCGCAGCGGATTTCGCTGCTGATCCGCAGCGGATTTCGCTGCTGATCCGCAGCTGATTTCGCTGCTGATCCGCAGCTGATTTCGCTGCTGATCCTCAGCTGATTTCGCTGCTGATCCGCTGCTGATTTCGCTGCGGATCAGCAGCGCAATCAGCAGCGAAATCAGCTGCGGATCAGCAGCGAAATCAGCTGCGGATCAGCAGCGGATTTCGCTGCTGATCCGCAGCTGATTTCGCTGCTGATCCGCAGCTGATTTCGCTGCTGATCCGCAGCGGATTTCGCTGCTGATCCGCAGCGGATTTCGCTGCTAATCCGCAGCTGATTTCGCTGCTGATCCGCAGCTGATTTCGCTGCTGATCCGCAGCGGATTTCGCTGCTAATCCGCAGCGGATTTTGCTGCGGATCAGCAGCGGATTTTGCTGCGGATCCGCAGCGGATTTGGCGCTGCGGATCCACAGCAGATCCAGAAACCATTAACAGTACAATGCAAATAAATGGTAAAAAAAAACGCTGTGCACATGCTGCAGATTTTTCAGCGCGGATTTGCAGCGATTTTACACCTATTCCATTATAGGTGTAAAACCGCAGAGAAAAACCACCGCAAATCCGCGCTAAATACGCAGGTAAAAGGCAGGTCGTTTTACCTGCGGATTTTAGAAAAATCCGCAAGTGAATCCGCAACGTGTGCACGGGGCCTTAGGGTCAGGCTGGGTTCATATTGCATTATGGCAGTCCGTTAGATGGACTGCGTTTCACCGCGGTATAACGCGGTGTAACGCAGTCCGTTAACGCTGCCATTCACCCCATTTGTGTGCGCACCGCAACGCATGCCATGAAGCGGCATGCGTTCGCAACGTGTCGTCATTCAGTGACGGAGCCTTGGACGCAGGCTGCAGCGTCTGGGCTCCATCACCGCTAGCACAGATGAATCATCGCTGATTCCTCTGCACTAGCGGGTATAGCATAACGCGATCGCGTTATGCTATACCGTTACCAGCCCGTCAACGCTACGTGTTGAACGGGCTGGTAAAACGCAATATGAACTCAGCCTTAGGGTTAGAACTAGGGTTAGGGTTAGAACTAGGGTAAGGGTTAGAACTAGGGTAAGGGTTAGAACTAGGGTTAGGGTTGGAATTAGGGTTAGGGTTGGAATTAGGGTTAAGGTTGGGATTAGGGTTAGGGTTGGGATAAGCGTTAGGGGTGTTTTGGGGTTAGGGTTGGGATTAGGGTTAGGCTTGTGGTTAGGTTTATGGTTAGAGTTGGGATTAGGGTTAGGGGTGTGTTGGGGTTAGGGTTATGGTTAGGGTTTGTATTAGGGTTAGGGTGTGTAGGGGTTAGGGTTGGGGTTAGGGGTGTGTTGGGGTTAGGGTTGGAGTTAGAATTGAGAGGTTTCCACTATTTAGGTACATCAGGGGATCTCCATACGTGACATGGCACCACCATTGATTCCTGCAAATTTTGCGTTCAAAAAGTCAAACAGTGCTCCCTTTATTCCAAGCCCCGACGTGTGCCCAAACAGTGGTTTACCCCCACATATGGGGTATCAGCGTACTCGGGAAAAATTGCACAACAACTTTGGGGGTCTAATTTCTCCTGTTACTGTTGGGAAAAAAAATTGGGGACTAAAAAAGTTATTTTTGTGGAAAAAAAATGATTTTTTATTTTCACGGCTCTGCGTTATAAACTTCTGTGAAGAACTTGGGGGTTCAAAGTGCTCACCACACATCTAGATAAGTTCCTTGCGGGTCTAGTTTCCAAAATGGGGTCACTTGTGGGGAGTTTATACTGTTTAGGTACATCAGGGACTCTGCAAACGTAACATGACGCCCGCAGACCATTCCATCAAGTCGGCAATTCAAAACGTCACTACTTCCCTTCCGAGCCCCGAAGTGTGCCCGTATAGTAGTTTTCTCCCACATATGGGATATCAGCGTACTCAGGACAAATTGGACAACAACTTTTGTGGTCTAATTTCTCCTGTTACCCTTGGGAAAATAAAAAAATTGGGGACTAAAAGATCATGTTTGTGGAAAATATATGATTTTTTTTATTTTCATGGCCCGGCGTTATAAACTTCTGTGTAGCCCTTGGGGTTCAAAGTGCTTACTACACATCTAGATAAGCTCCTTGGGGGTCTAGTTTCCAAAATGGGGTCACTTGTGGGGGTTTCTACTGTTTAGGCACATCAGGGCTCTGCAAAGGCAACATGACGCCCACAGAACATTCCATCAAGTCTGCATTCCAAAATGGCGCTCCTTCCGTTCTGTGCTCTCCCATGCGCCAAAACAGTGGTTCCCCCCCACATATGGGGTACCAGTGTACTCAGGACAAACTGTACAACAACTTTTGTGGTCCAATTTCTCCTGTTACCCTTGTGAAAATAAAAAATTGCGGGTTAAAAAAATCAGTTTTTGAGGAAAAAAATGATTTTTTATTTTCACAGCTCTGCATTACAAACTTCTGTGAAGCACGTGGGGGTTCAAGGTGCTCACCACACATCTAGTTAAGTTCCTTGAGGGGTCTAGTTTACAAAATGTGGTCACTTGTGGGGGTTTCTACTGTTTAGGCACATCAGGGGCTCTGCCCGCCCGCAGACCATTCCATCAAGTCGGCATTTCAAAGCATCACTACATCCCTTCCAAGCCCTGACGTGTGCCCAAACAGTGGTTCTCCCCCACATGTGAGGTACTAGCGTACTTAGGACAAATTAGACAACAACTTTTGGGGTCCAATTTCTCCTGTAACCATTGTGAAAATAAAAAATATGGGGCTAAATAATAATTTTTTGAGAAAAAAAAATGATTTTTTATTTTCACGGCTCTGCGTTATAAAGTTTTGTGAAGCACCTGGGGGTTCAAAGTGCTCACTGTGCATCTGCATAAGTTTCTTAGGGGGTCTAGTTTCCAAAATGGGGTCATTTGTGGGGGAGCTCCAAAGTTTAGGCATACAGGGGCTCTCCAAACATGACATGGTGTCCGCTAACGACTGGAGCTAATTTTCCATTCAAAAAGTCAAATGGCGCTCCTTCCCTTCTGAGTCCTGCCGTGCGCCCAAACAGTGGTTTATGACCACATATGAGGTATCTGTGTACTCAGGAGAAATTGCCCAACAAATTTTAGGATCCAATTTATACTGTTGCCCATGTGAAAATGAAAAAACTGAGGCTAAAAGAAAATTTTTGTGAAAAAAAAGTACTTTCTTTTTTTTACGGATCAATTTGTGAAGCACTTGGGGTTCAAAGTGCTCACTCTGCATCTAGATAAGTTCCTTGGGGGGTCTAGTTTCCAAAATGGGTCACTTGTGGGGGAACTCCAATGTTTAGGCACACAGGGACTCTCCAAATGCGACATGGCATCCGCTAAATATTCCAGCATATTTTCCATTCAAAAAGTCAAATGGCGCTCCTTCCCTTCTGAGCCCTGCGGTGCGCCCAAACAGTGGTTTATGACCACATATGAGGTATCGGTGTACTCAGGAGAAATTGCCCAACAAATTTTAGGATCCAATTTATACTGTTGCCCATGTGAAAATGAAAAAACTGAGGCTAAAAGAAAATTTTTGTGAAAAAAAAAGTACTTTCTTTTTTTTCCGGATCAATTTGTGAAGCACCTGGGGGTTTAAAGTGCTCACTCTGCATCTAGATAAGTTCCTTGGGGGGTCTAGTTTCCAAAATGGGGTCACTTGTGGGGGAGCTCCAATGTTTAGGCACACAGGGACTCTCCAAATGCGACATGGCAACCGCTAAATATTCCAGCATATTTTCCATTCAAAAAGTCAAATGGCGCTCCTTCCCTTCTGAGCCCTGCCGTGTGCCCAAACAGTGATTTATGACCACATATGAGATATCGGTGTACTCAGGAGAAATTGCCCAACAAATTTTAGGATCCATTTTATCCTGTTGCCCATGTGAAAATGAAAAAACTGAGGCTAAAAGAAAATTTTTGTGAAAAAAAAAGTACTTTCTTTTTTTTACGGATCAATTTGTGAAGCACCTGGGGGTTCAAAGTGCTCACTCTGCATCTAGATAAGTTCCTTACGGCGTCTAGTTTCCAAAATGGGGTCACTTGTGGGGGAGCTCCAATGTTTAGGCACACAGGGACTCTCCAAATGCGACATGGCAACCGCTAAATATTCCAGCATATTTTCCATTCAAAAAGTCAAATGGCGCTCCTTCCCTTCTGAGCCCTGCCGTGCGCCCAAACAGTGGTTTATACCACATATGAGGTATCTGTATACTCAGGAGAAATTTCCCAACAAATTTTAGGGTCCATTTTATCCTGATGCCCATGCAAAAATGAAAAAATTGATGCTAAAAGAAAAATTTTGTTGGAAAAATTAAAATGTCCATTTTTTCCTTCCACGTTGCTTTAGTTCCTGTGAAGCACCTGAAGGGTTAATAATCTTCTTGAATGTAGTTTTGAGTAGCTTGAGGGGTGCAGTTTTTATAATGGTGTCACTTTTGGGTATTTTCTGCCATATAGACCCCTCAAAGTGACTTCAAATGTGAGGTGGTCCCTAAAAAAAATGGTTTTGTAAATTTTGCTGTAAAAATGAGAAATCGCTGGTCAACTTTTAACCCTTATAACTTCCTAACAAAAAAAAATGTTGTTCCCAAAATTGTGCTGATGTAAAGTAGACATGTGGGAAATGTTATTTATTAACTATTTTGTGTCACATAACTCTCTGGTTTAACAGAATAAAAATTCAAAATTTGAAAATTGCGAAATTTTCAAAATTTTGGCCAAAGTTCCATTTTTTTCACAAATAAACGCAAAAATTATCGACCTAAATTTACCACTAACATTAAGCCCAATATGTCACGAAAAAACAATCTCAGAATCGCTAGGATCCGTTGAAGCGTTCCTGAGTTATTACCTCATAAAGGGACACTGGTCAGAATTGCAAAAAATGGCAAGGTCTTTAAGGTCAAAATAGGCTGGGTCATGAAGGGTTAAAATCGAGCACACCATTGTTTTTCTTGTGAAATTCTCAATAAGTTTGATGTGTCACATGACCCTCTTCCCATTGAAAAAATTAAAGTTGGATCCAAAATGGCTGACTTCAAAATGGCCGTCATGGTCACCACCCATCTTGAAAAGTTTTCCTCCTCCCATATACTAATGTACCACAAACAGGAAGTTGATATCACCAACCATTCCCATTTTATTTAGGTGTATCCATATAAATGGCCCACCTTGTATTACCTGTACACTGACACTATATACAGAGCTCCTGTGTATAATGTCACTGGCGATCCCTGTATTACCTGAACACAGCCACTATATACAGATCTCCTGTGTATAATGTCACTGGTGATCCCTGTATTACCTGTACACTATATGCTATATACAGATCTCCAGTCTATAATGTCACTGGTGATCCCTGTATTACCTCTACACTATGTGCTATGTAAAAGATCTCCTGTGTATAATGTCACTGGTGATCACTGTATTGCCTGTACACTATATACAGAGCTCCTTTGTATAATGGCACTGGTGATCCCTGTATTACCTGTACACTGACATTATATACAGAGCTCCTGTGTATATTGGCACTTATAGTACTATTAGTATTGTTTTTTTTAATTAATGATCAGTATTATAGTATTTGATCACTATGTGGTGGTAATACCTGGTGTTAAATATGATTTGGTCAAGGTGTGGTGGTATTTGTTCCTTGTATGTGGTATTATTCAGATACTATATGATGGTATTATTTGGTCTGGTCATGGTGTGGTGGTATTTGTTCCTTGTATGTGGTATTATTTGGTCACTATGTGGTGGTAATATGTGGTCCAGCCATGGTGTGATGGTATTTGTCCAGTGTTTGCAGTATTATTGGTAATTTTAAAAATGTATGCAGCACATTCCCTTAAAGAAAAATAAATAAAAATATACCTAAAAAGAGTATTGGATATTTTAAGAAATGGTTAATAGGCAAAAGAGTTTACCTTGCTGTGGTGGCAGGCTTCACTTTCTTTTGGTCAAAACAAAAGCTGATGGCTATGTATGTGATATGATCTTCAATGAAAACTGTTAATGTGTGATTGGTGAGGACATGATGCAGAAGTGGAGTTTTTCCAAGAGTGGGTGATGGGACTATGGAAGGTTTGATGGGTGGAGGCGGAAATGGGGTGGAGTCTCAAGGGGGCCCGAAAATATTGCCAATATGTGGCCCTGAAATTCCTGATAGCAGCCCTGACCTCAGCACCTACAGACTGCGCTGTTTATTTGCTTTTGCATTAAACTCAGCAGATTGCTCCTACCCATATTTCACTTTGGTGCTGACTAATTTTGTATTTTGCATTTTCCTCTCTATAAGGCCACTATCATAAGTATCCTCGTCCCATGTGGGCCTTCACTGTTGAGCGCCTGATTATTCGAAAGAAACATCGTACACATTTTCTCCCACACAGTAATCGAGCAATTATGAAATGAAGTGAAACAGTAGAATTTTCTTTAAAGCAGTTATAGTCGAGGCCTTTAAAACCTATGTGATATCTAGAGCACCATAAATTAGGAAATAGATAATTATATGCAAACCTATTAAATATGTTTGTAGCTCTCATGCCGCATTTGGTGCATAGTGGGTCTCTAGCGAGCCACGGGTGGAAAATAGGCAGCCAGGCCTGTATATTATTTAATATACTGTTCATAAATGTAGTACTTTTAGAAGTTACAGGAGTTTTCCTCAAAATAGATATCAGCTATCCACAGGATATGTTATCAATGTCTGATCGCTAGGGGCTGCTTTTCTGGGACTCCAATGATCACTTTATTGGGTCTCCCAATCTTAAGCTTCTCATGACCTCAGTGAGGAGCAGCTAAAAAGGAGCGGAGATCGAGCATGCACACTTCTGTGCATTACATGTCTGTGCTGTTGAAGAAAAACAGCTGAGTGCTGCACTTGGCTGACACTGTCAGTCTCAGAGCTTGCATAGATTGGTAGGGGGCCAACCCAATCCCACTCTAGACATATTCATCCTCGACTTGATCATGCAGTTAATGTGGAAGAGCAAGAATTCAGCACACTTGTTCTAGTAATTGTTTAGGATCCCAGTGGTTAAATCACCAGCTATTGGACATTTACTGTATCATCTATTCTTCAGATGAATCTTTAATTTCTGCTTTGGAAACCATTTTAAGATTTTAAGGACCCTATAGATTATAGTAATGTCATTGCTGTAATGAGTGATGGCTACAAGCTCAGCACTTTCATTTATGTATTGAATATGGAGCCCTGCATTTTATCTTTGACCATCACAAACCACCACGTTTCATTGCATAACGCTCTCCAGCAGAAGTCAGTTTCCCTAATCGCAAACTTATCTTCCTGGGTTAGGCGGAATCAGGGTGAGTGCAATAGAGTAACTGGTGAATTTCTGAGGTTATTGGTCTACAAAAATGTTTCCTCACAATCTGTGGTTTACTAAACTTTTATGAGTGTAAAAAGTCACTAAACTGTGACTACTGAACACCAAGCAACAAGAAAAATAAACAAAAGGACTGAAGGTGTTGAAGGCCATGACATCTAAGCTATTGTCCTGCTCTTGACAGTATTTAATAAATTCAATGAAGTCAGGAATAAAGGGGTTGCAGTCATAAACATTAATGGCACCTCTGTGCCCCAAACTTCTGTGATCCCAATGATCACTAAACTCGGGGTCGCAAGCCCATGTACTTTTTCAGTGCATAACCTAAGGCTATGTGCACACGTTGCGGATTCTTAGCGGTTTTGCCGCGGTCTTTCACGGTGGAAACACCGCGAAACCGCGTCAAAACCGCTTACACAATACAACTCATTAAGGCCTATGAGATTCCGCAATGCTGTGCACATGCTGCAGGTCTTTCCGCGGCGGAATCGCATCGCGGGAGAATCCACAGCATGCTCATTCTTTTTTGCGGAACCGTGGCGATTCCGCCTCCATAGGAATGCATTGAACCAATTACTTTCCGCATGTGGCTGTGCCCACCATGCGGAAAGTAAGCGGTTCATGTGCGGATGGCACCCAGGGTCTGGAGGACAGGAGACTCTCCTCCAAGCCCTGGGTACCATATCCATGTAAAAACAATAATTAAAATAAAAAATAATGATATTCTCACCTTCCGGCGTCCCCTGCAGCTTTCCCGCCTCTCAGCGACGCTCCCGCCAATCGCGTTCCCAGTGATGCTTTGCGAGATCACCCAGATGACGTAGCAGTCTCGCGTGATGCTACGTCATCGGGATGATTGTCGCAAAGGACTCCTGGAACGGAACTTGCCGGGAGCGTCGCTGAAGGCAGAAAAGCTGCAGGGGCCGCCGGAAGGTGAGAATATCATTATTTATTATTTTTTTTATTATTTTTACATTAGATCTTTTTACTATTGATGCGGCATAGGCTGCATCAATAGTAAAAAGTTGGTCACACAAGTCAAACACTTGTTTGACTCGTGTGACCAACCTGTCAGATCGCTTGTAAAACGCTAGCATTCTGCAAGCTAATTACACTTGCAAAACGCTAGTTTTTAGCGGGAATACGCATACCTATAATATGCGGATTTCCCGCGGCAGGGAGGTGCGGAATTGCCGCGGAAATTTCCATGGCAATTCCGCAACGTGTGCACATAGCCTAAATGTGAAAGAGATTAAATGGACTGCGGTCAATCATGCACCCTGCTGTTCTAGTCGATGTTAGGGGGGCTGATGAAAACAGCATAGACCTGTACTCAATTGTCTCTGTCAGTACATGTAGGAGCCAGTTATAGGCAAATCTCTGACTAATGATGGAGCCCCCTGTGTAGACTGGCTTACTCAACTCTTCAAAGAGGTAGTCGCAGGAACACTTTCCCTTTAAGTCTTCAACTGGTTTCTTAAAACGTACTGCATAAACCAGTGCAAAATCACGTAAACAAATGCATCCTTCTGACATAACAGGAAAAACAAAATAGCATACAGTACACTCTGTGTGGCTGGTCGTTTGCCCACTCAGCGAAAAATCAAAGTTAATTTCTTTTTAACACAAGCACAGCTCTGGAGATCTCATCTTCAGACACACTGAATGAGTCCAAAGGCTCCACATTGACATTCTGGACCACACCCTGGTGTGGGGATATGGTGAACAGCCTTCCACCCGCTCTTCTGCTGTCCACAAAAACATAGCCCTTAATATGGCCAATTAACCCCTCTCAGCACATAGTGTTCTGGACCATTATTCCAGGTAACAGCCTCAGTGACACATATCTCCCCTCCAGTATTTTACTAGTGACATTCTCACATCCCCATTGACTAAAACAGGGATGTGCAAATGAAGCTAAAGAATTATGGTAGGTCTGCAGCCTCTGTCACTCCAGCTCTAATACTTGCCCATCGCCACCTCCTCCAGCTTGACTGATGGCTCCTTTGCATGGCTTCACACTATCTAGATGCTGTCAGTCAAGCAGGAGGAGGCGACAATGGATGAGGAATAGAGTTTCAGTGACAGAGACTTCAGATCTACCATGGTCCTTCAGGCTCATTTGCAAATCAATTCAAACACTGATTTCTCAGTAAAGGAGGAATGAACTGGCCATGGAAAGGCATTACTGGACTTGTCTTTGAAAGACCTATAGTGGCATGTAAAAGTTTGGGCACCCCTGGTAAAAATTAGTGATATTGTGAACAGTTAAGCAAGTTGAATATTAAATGATTTCTAAAAGGGCTAAAGTTAAAGATGACACATTTCCTTTGTATTTTAGACAAAAAAATATATACAGGTGCATTTCACAAAATTAGAATATCATCAAAAAGTAAATTTGTTTCAGTTCTTCAATACAAAACGCATATACTATATTACAAACCGAGTGATCTATTTCAAGTGTTTATTTCTGTTAATGTTGATGATTATGGCTTACAGCCAATGAAAACCCAAAAGTCATGATCTCAGTCAATTAGAATACTTTATAACGCCAGCCTGAAAAAATGATTTTAAAATCCGAAACATTGGCCTACTGAAATGTATGTTCAGTAAATGCATTCAATACTTGGTCGGGACTCCTTTGGCATCAATTACTGCATCAATGCGGCATGGCATGGAGGCGATCAGCCTGTGGTACTGCTGAGGTGTTATGGAAGCCCAGGTTGCTTTGATAGCAGCCTTCAGCTCATCTGCATTGTTGGGTCTGGTGTCTCATCTTCCTCTTGACAATACCCCATAGATTCTCTATGGGGTGAAGGTCAGGCGAGTTTGCTGACTAATCAAGCAAAGTGATACTGTTGTTTTTAAACCAGGAACTTTTGTCAGAAGACTGCGCTGACTTTGGTCTTGATAAAACACAGTGGACCTGTTGGCAGCGGATTATTCATGACACTCTCCAAGCGTGTGACAACAGAGTTTCTTTATTCAGGAACAAACAGGAACAACATATGATAAGCTTAATAGATCAGGAATAAATCATTTGTGTGTCTCTATCTGCAGCATCTACAGCAGGATGCTTCTTTCATACACAGATGCAGGAAAACAGGTTGTCATTATGATTTAAAAAGAGTATTGTCAGTAGTTTGACAATAAATGGCTTCACCCAACCACTAACCATGAGTGGAGAAAAAGTTTTGGTGTTATCATTCTTATTCTCTAGAAAAAAGCAAAGAAAGCAAAAATTATGCCAGGGTATGTAAAGTTTTGAGCATAACTGTATCTGTTCAATTTAAAAAAAAATTATTATTTTGGTGAAGGCTGATTTGAAAGTGTTCAGTATGAGTCACCCACTTGTGGTGCGTAGGCATGGAGCACGTACAAACCACAAAGGAAAGCAATAAATATACAGTATCAAACTTCCACTTATAAGACTATATGATTCCAATGAACTATATTTTTAGCTTCTCGGTGCTCCGTGGACACATATAGACTGTGGTTAACAACAGTTCTCTCTTCCTCTGAATTTTATTCTACTATGTTTTTTTAATAAAATTTTAAAACTTGTACATAAATAGAATTTTTTTTTTACATCCAACTTTTGAGTTGTACATTCACATTTGTGCAATCTTCACTATAGACATTAAATGGGTTGTCACTATTCGGAAAACCCCTTCTCAATCCCTAATTTTTCCCCCAAGTAAAATAATTAGGCCGGAATCACACATGCGAGAAAGTCGTCCGACACTCGCATGTGAAATCCCAGCTCTGGCGCCGGCACTCAGGAGTGGAGCGAGCGGCTGCATGTAGTTCTATGCAGCCGCGCGCTCCACTCCCGAGTGCCGGCGCCAGAGCTGGGATTTCACATGCGAGTGTCGGACGACTTACTCGCATGTGTGATCCCGGCCTTACACTTGTATTCACCACTGGTGCCGGCACCATTCCAGCGGTGTCAGCACTGGATCTTTTCTCCAGCCAATCAGCAGCAGTTTCACTGTTCCCTCCTTCGGATGTAAATGACATTCAAAGTAAGTCAGCGCTCTGGCTGCACTAACTTCCTCTGTATTTCGGATTTGTGCAAAGGAGGGAACAGTTGAAGCAGCGGCCGTTTGACTGCAGAGATTGCATGACAAGAATAAGTGTTATTATTTTACTTAGAAGAAACAGAAGGGGTTATTCGAGTCATGGACAACCCCTTACAGGGCATTAAACATTTTTTTGTAAAAAGTGCATCCAACAATTTAACCCCCTTCACGACATGCACCGTACATGTACGGTGTATGTCGGGTCTCCCCCTTTGATGTGGGCTCTGGCGCTGAGCCCACATCTTTTACAGCACATGTCAACTGATTTCAACAGCTGACATGTGCCCCTAATAGCCGATCCACCCACTGCTGTTAGCCTGTTAAATGCCGCTGTCAATCTCTGACAGCGGAATTTAACACAATCTCGCCAGAAGCGCGTCACTAATCCTGCCCATCGGCGCCCGTGTCACATGACCCCGGTTCGTCGATGGGTTGGCATGACACAAGAGACCCCTGTGGTTGTCATTGATGTATAGCTATGTGCTCTGCCCAGCGGTTGGCGCTCATAGCAAGTGAGCATTTCAGGTACACAGAGCAGAGGCTCCGTGTAGCACAAGCAATCGGATGACTGCAGCTTCAAGTCTCCCATGGGACTATTGAAGCAAGTAAAAAGTAAAAAAAAGTTTTTAAAAATATTAACCCCTTACTGCCATCGGACGTACTATCCCGTCCATGGTACCTGGGCCCGTATGACCGGGGACGGGATAGTACGTCTCGTGCGATCGGACAAGCGCAGCCGATCGCGGCCGGGTGTCAGCTGATTATCACAGCTGACACCCATGACTGTGTGTCAGGAGCGGTCACGGACCGCTCCCGGCACATTAACCCCTTGCACACCGCGATCAAACATGATCGCGGTGTACTGGGGGCACAGGGGAGGATCGCGCAGGGTGGGGGCTCCCTGCGCGCCCCCCTGAGACCCTCAGACCAGCGCGATGTGATTGCGCTGTTCTGAGGGCTTCCTCCCTCCCAGGACCCGGATCCAAGATGGCGCCGGGGTCCTGGAGGGAGGCGGCTACCTCAGTGCCTGCCGAGAGCAGGCACTGAGAAGCCTGCTGCACTGCCTGAGCGATCGCTGGTGTGACAGAGTGCTGTGCACACTGTCACACCAGCGATCTGATAAAATACAGTGATGTCCCACCCTGGGACAAAGTAAAAAAGTTAAAAAAATAAAAATAAACATGTTTTAAAAAAAAATCCAAAATAAATAAAAAAAAATATATATATTCCCCAATAAATTCACTTCTTCCTGTAAATAAAAAAAACAAAGCAATAAAAGTACACATATTTGGTATCGCCGCGTCCGTAACGACCCCCCCTATAAAATTGTCCCACTAGTTAACCCCTTTAGTGAACCCCTTAAAAAAAAAAAAAAAAACGAAGCAAAAAATCAATGCTTTATCATCATACCGCCGAACAAAAAGTGGAATAACACGCGATCAAAAAGACCGATATAAATAAACATGGTACCACTGAAAAAGTCATCTTGTCCCGCAAAAAACGAGCTGCCATACAGCATCATCAGCGAAAAAATAAAAAAGTTATAGCTCGCAGAATAAAGCAATGCAAAAATAATTATTTTTATATAAAATTTTTTTATTCTATAAAAGCGCCAAAACATGAAAAAATGATATAAATGAGGTATCGCCATAATCATACTGACCCGAAGAATAAAACTGCTTTATCAATTTTACCACACGCGGAACGGTATAAACGCCTCCCCCAAAAGAAATTCATGAATTGCTGATTTTTGTTCATTCTAACCTCCCAAAAATAAAAATAAAAAGCGATCAAAAAACGTCACGTGCTCAAAAATGGTACCAATAAAAACGTCAACTCGTCCCGCAAAAAATAAGACCTCACATGACTCTGTGGGCCAAAATATGCAAAAATTATAGCTCTCAAAATGTGATGATGCAAAAACTATTTTTGCAATAAAAAGCGTCTTTTAGCGTGACAGCTGCCAATCATAAAAACCCGCTATAAATAGTAAATCAAACCCCCCTTTATCACCCCCTTAGTAAGGGAAAAATAATAAAATTAAAAAAAAGTATTTATTTCCATTTTCCCATTAGGGTTAGGGCTAGGGTTGCGGCTAAAGTTAGGGTTAGGGTTGGCGCTAAAGTTAGGATTAGGGTTAGGGTTGGGATTAGGGGTGTGTTAGGGTTAGGTTTGTGGTTAGGGTTGGGACTAGGGTTAGGGGTGTGTTGGGGTTAGGGTTGGAGTTAGAATTGGGGGTTTCCGCTGTTTAGGCACATCAGGGCTCTCCAAATGTGACATGGCGTCTGATCTCAATTCCAGCCAATTCTGCGTTGAAAAAGTCAAACGGTGATCCTTCACTTCTCAGCTCTGCCATGCGTCCAAACAGTAGTTTATCCCCACATATGGGGTATCAGCGTACTCTGGACCCCAAGAGTTATTGTGCAATTTGTCCTATTTCTTCTGTTACCCTTGGGAAAATAAAAAACTGGGGGCGAAAATATCATTTTTGTACAAAAAAAATTATTTTTTTGTTTTTACGGCTGTACATTATAAACTTCTGTGAAGCACTTGGGGCTTCATAGCACTCACCACACATCTAGATAAGTTCCTTGTGGGGTCTATTTTCCAAAATGGGGTCACTTGTTGGGGATTTCCACTGTTTAGGCGCATCAGGGGCTCTCCAAATGCGACATGACGCCCCCAGACCATTCCATCAAAGTCTGCAATCCAAAACGTCACTACTTCCCTTCCGAGCCCCAACGTGTACCCATACAGTAGTTTTCTCCCCACAAATTGGATATCAGCGTACTCAGGACAAATTGGACAACAACTTTTGGGGTCCAATTTCTCCTGTTACCCTTGTAAAAATAAAATATTGGGGCAAAAAAATCATTTTTGCAAAAAAAAAAAGGATTTTTTATTTTTACGGCTGTGCGTTATAAACTTCTGTGAAGCACTTCGGGGTTCAAAGTGCTCACCACACATCTAGACAAGTTCCTTGTGGGGTCTATTTTCCAAAATGGGGTCACTTGTGGGGGGTTTCCACTGTTTAGGCGCATCAGGGGCTCTCCAAATGCGACATGACGCCCCCAGACCATTCCATCAAAGTCTGCAATCCAAAACGTCACTACTTCCCTTCCGAGCCCTGACGTGCGCCCATACAAGTTTTCTCCCACATATTGGGTATCAGCGTACTCAGGACAAATTGGACAACAACTTTTGGGGACCAATTTCTCCTGTTACCCTTGTGAAAATAAAATATTGGGGGCGAAAAAATCATTTTGTAAAAAAAAAAAAGATTTTTTATTTTTACGGCTGTACGTTATAAACTTCTGTGAAGCACTTCGGGGTTCAAAGTGCTCACCACACATCTAGATAAGTTCCTTGTGGGGTCTATTTGCCAAAATGGGGTCACTTGTGGGGGGTTTCCACTGTATAGGTGCATCAGGGGCTCTCCAAATGTGACATGACGCCCCCAGACCATTCCATCAAAGTCTGCAATCCAAAACGTCACTACTTCCCTTCCGAGCCCTGACGTGCGCCCATACAGTAGTTTTCTCCCACATATTGGGTATCAGCGTACTCAGGACAAATTGGACAACAACTTTTGGGTTCCAATTTCTTCTGTTACCCTTGTGAAAATAAAATATTGGGGGCGAAAAAATCATTTTTGTAAAAAAAAAAAAGATTTTTTATTTTACGGCTGTACGTTATAAACTTTAGTGAAACACCTGGGGGTTAAAAGTTCTCACCACACATCTAGATAAGTTCCTTGAGGGGTCTAGTTTCCAAAATGGTGTCATTTATGGGGGTTTCCACTGTTTAGGCAGATCAGGAGCTCTCCAAACACGACATGGCGTCCAGCCAATTCTGCGTTGAAAAAGTCAGACGGCGCTCCTTCCCTTCCAAACTCTGCCATGCACCCAAACAGTGGTTTACCCCCACATATGGGGTATCAGCGCACTCAGGACAAATTGCACAATAACTTTTGGAGTCTTGTTACCCTTGGAAAAATAAAAATTGGGGTGAAAAGATCATTTTTGTGGAAAAAATATGATTTTTAAATTTTACGGCTCTACCTTATAAACTTGTGTGAAGCACTTGGGGGTTCAAATTGCTCACCAAAGATCTAGAAAAGTTCCTTAGGGGTCTAGTTTCCAAATGGGGTCATTTGTGGGGGGTTTCCACTGTTTAGGCACATCAGGGGCTCTCCAAATGCAACATGGCATCCAATCTCAATTCCAGCCAATTTTGGTTGGAAAAAGTCAAATGGTGCTCCTTCAATTCCGAGCTCTGCCATGCGCCCAAACAGTGGTTCCCCCCCATATATGGGGTATCAGCGTACTCAGGACAAATTGGAAAACAACTTATGTGGTCCAATTTCTCCTGTTACCCTTGGGAAAATAAAAAATTTGTGACTAAAAGATAATTTTTGTGGGAAAAAAATAGGATTTTTTATTTTCATGCCCGGGCATTATAAACTTGTGTGAAGCACTTGGGGGTTCAAAGTGCTCACCAAAGATCTAGATAAGTTCCTTAGGGGGTCTAGTTTCCAAAATGGGTCACTTGTGGGGGGTTTCCACTGTTTAGGCTCATCTGGGGCACTGCAAACGGAACATGACCCCCATCAACGTCTGCATTCCAAAACGTTACTACTTCCTTTCCAAGCCCTGCCGTGCACCCAAACAGTTCCCCCCCCCACATATGGGGTATCAGCGTACTCAGGACAAGTTGGACAACAACTTTTGGGGTCCAATTTCCTTGGGAAAATTCAAAAATTTGGGACTAAAAAATCATTTTTGTGGAAAATTGTTTTTTTTTTTTTCACACCCAGGCATTATAAGCTTTTGTGAAACACTTGGGGGTTCAAAGTGCTCACAACAGATCTAGATAAGTACCTTAGGGGGTCTAGTTTCCAAAATGGTGTCACTTGTGGGGTTTCCACTGTTTAGGCGCATCAGGGGCTCTCCAAACACGACATGGCGTCCAATCTCAATTCCCGCCAATTTTAGTTTGAAAAAGTCAAACGGCGCTCCTTCCCTTACGAGCTCTGCCGTGTGCCCAAACAGTGGTTTTCCCCCACATATTGGGTATTGGCGTACTCAGGAGAAATTGCATAACAACCTTATCTGTCCATTTTCTCCTTTTACCCTTGTGAAAATAAAAAAAAAGTTTGTAAAAGATCATTTTTGTGGCTAAAAAGTTAAATATTCATTTTTTCCTTCCATATTGCTTTAGTTCCTGTGAAGCACCTGAAGGGTTAGTAATCTTCTTGAATGTGGTTTTTTGAGTACCTTGAGGGGTGCAGTTTTTAGAATGGTGTCACTTTTGGGTATTTTCTGCCATATAGACCCCTGAAAGTGACTTCAAATGAGAGGTGGTCCCTAAAAAAAATGGCTTTGTAAATTTTGTTGTAAAAATGAGAAATCGCTGGTCAACTTTTAACCCTTATAACTTCCTAACAAAAAAAAATTTTGGTTCCAAAATTGTGCTGATGTAAAGTAGACATGTGGGAAATGTTATTTATTAACTATTTTGTGTGATATATTTCTCTGTTTTAAGGGAATAAAAATTCAAAGTTTGAAAATTGCAAAATTTTAAAAATTTTCGCCATATTTGCGTTTTTTTTCAAAAATAAACGCAAGTTATATCGAAGAAATTTTACTTCTAACGTGAAGTACAATATGTCACGAGAAAACAATCTCAGAATCGCGAAGATCCGTTGAAGCGTTCCAGAGTTATAACCTCATAAAGAGACAGTGGTCAGAATTGTAAAAATTGGCCCGGTCATTAACGTGCAAACCACCCTTGGGGGTGAAGGGGTTAAAATATATATATAATATATAATATATATATATATATATATATATATATATTATATGTATACATATACACACACAAGTTTAAATCACCCCATTCGCCCCATTCTAAATAAAACAATTAAAAAAAATAAAAATAAAAAATACACACATTTGGTATCGCAGTATTCAGAATCGTCGATCTATCAACATATAAAAACAATTAATCCGATCCGAGCATAACAAGAAAAAAAGTAAAACCTCCAGAATAAAATTTTTAGGTCACCGTAACATTGCATTAAAATGCAATAACGTGCGATCAAAACATTGTATCTACACCAAAACACCAAATTAGTATCAATTATAATAGCTGGGAACACAAAAATAAGCACTAATCCAGTCCCAGATCACGAAAAATGGAGACGCTACGGGTCTCTGAAAATGACACAATTTTTTATTTTTTAACAAACTGGATTTTTTTCCACCACTTAAATAAAAAAAGAACCTATACATGTTTGGTATCTATGAACTTGTAATCACCTGGAGAATCATAATGGCAGGTCAGTTTTAGCATTTGGTGAACATGGTAAAAAAAAACTCAAAAAAATCATTGTGGAATTGCACTTTTTTTGCAATTTCATCGCACTTGAATTTTTTTTCCCATTTTCCAGTACACTATATGGTAAAACCAATGGTGTCGTTCAAAACTGCAACTAGTTACACAAAAAACAAGCCCTCACAAGGCTATATTCACAGAAAAATTAAAAAGTTATGGCTCTGGGAAGAAGGGGAGCAAAAAACAGAAACGCAAAAATGCAAAATAGCCCAGGGTGAAGGGGTCAAAGTGAATGCGCTACTTTCCAAATCCCCTTTATCTGTTTTTCAATCTTCTAATTTTATATTTAACCTTTTCAGGTTTCATGAAATATATATCTGTCATGGAGCATGTGGAGATTTGAAGGTGTGGGCTCAGGAGATGACCCCACTATATACCGTATATACTCTAGTATAAGCCTGGTATGTGGCTCCCCCCATCCTGTCCTGGTATGTGGCTCCCCCGTTCTGTCCTGGTATGTGTGGCTCCCACTACCTTGTATTCCTTGGCTCCCCCATCGTGCATGGCTCGGCCCCCCAGTCCCATCGTGCATGGCTCGGCCCCCCAGTCCCATCGTGCATGGCTCGGCCCCCCTGTCCCATCGTTCATGGCTCGGCCCACCCAGTCCTACTCACCCTCCCGACACTGTCGCTGGATTGGATCTCCATCCCTGTATCACAGTTGTCCTGGAGCTGGCAGCTCTTCCTGTGCAGAGCGGTCACATGGTGCCGCTCATTAAGGTAATGAATATGCGCTCCATGCCTATGCAAGTGGAGACGTGTGCATATTCAACGGCACCAGGAGGGTGAGTATGATCTCTTCTGCTAGCCGGCGGCTGCAGTTGTCACTGTGCCACAGCCACCGGCTCCTGCTACTCCCCCTCCCCTGCCGGCAGTGACTCATGTATAAGCCGAGAGGGGTGATTTCAGCACAAAAAAAGTGCTGAAAATCTCGGCTTATACACATATACAGTATATTCAGTACTTAGAGCTTGTCAGCTGAGTTATACAGCCAGTATCTGCCTTTAGCAACAGCAACACGAGTTAGATCTGCTCGTTGCTGTCAGTTTTTTCTGCCCACCCTTCCATTAAGGCCACCTTTATGGAGAGTATGGCTTATTGTGGTTGTATGGACAGACACTCCAGTCTCTGCTTGGGAAATCTGCAGCTCCTTCAGGTTTACTTTTGCTCTCTGTGATGCCTCCTTGCCTTTACTTGCACACAAAAATTGCAAGACTCATTTTGAGTTTGTCAAAAGACATGTGGCAGACTCCTCAAATGTATGAAGGAAGGTGCTGTGGTCAGATGAGACCAAAATTGAACTTTTTGGCCATGCAATGTCTGACACCAACCAACACAGCTCATCACCCCAAGAACACCATCCCACAGTGAAACATGGTGGTGGAGGCATCATTCTGTAGGGAGGTTCACCTTCCAGCAAAACAATGATCCAAAGCATACTGCTAAAGCAACACTTGATTGGTTTATGGGGAAACATGTAAATGTTTTGGAGTGGCCTAGTCAAAGCCCAAACCTATATGCAATTGAGAATCTGTGGACAGACTTGAAGATTGCTGTTCACCAGAGCAAACCATCTAACTTGAAGGAGCTGGAGCAGTTTTGCCTTGAAGAATAGTTAAAAATCCCAGTGGCAAGATGTGGAAAGCTCATCGAGACTTATCCAAAGTGTCTTGCCGCTGTAATTGCCACAAAAGGAGGCTCTACAAATTACTGACTTTAGAGGGGTGAATAGTTATGCATATTGAAGTTTTCAGTAATTTCCTATTTGTTGTTTGCATCACAAATAAAAGAAAACCAAATGTTCACAGTTTGTAGGCATGATCTTTACATGAACTGATGCAAACCCTAAAAAAACAGTGAAATTCCGGGATGTGAGGTAGCAAAGCAGAAAAAAAATGTCAAAAGGGGAGAATATTTTCATAAGCCACTGTACATACTGAGATAATGTAGTATACAGAACAAGCAATCAAATGATCACAGGTTCACGTCCCCCGAGAGGTCTTAAAAATTAGGTGTAATGTTTTTATGGTTTTTAAAAAATAACCATTTGAATCACCTCATTATTTCCAGTTAAAAATAACGAAATTTAAACAATAAATATATGACGTACTGCTGTGCTTGTAAAAGTGCAATCTGCAAAAATGTTAAATTATTTAATCTATACAGTATGCGTCACAAATATAAATTATGGTTTTTGGTCACTGCACCTTTCCTCCAAAAACTACTAAAACTTATCTACCACAAAATGGTAACATTTACAACAGCTGCATGACCTGCAAAGTACAATCCCTCATACACAGCTCCATTGATGGAATAACAAAAAAAGTTACAACATGATACTGGCTGGATGGATGGACAGATGGCTTGTGTCTTACTGCACAAGTGGGAATAGCAAGTGAAAGTCCATAATTTAGGCAGGCCCATAATTCAGGCAGGCTTGACTTCAGTTGGCATGAAAGGCTTGAATATGATATTGCTGGTTTGAGCAATGTGTTAGTCCAGGATCTCGGTTCTTTGAGTTGATCCTTGATTGAAAGTGCGACTGAGACATTTCTCATTTGGAGCACTGGACCAAAGGTCGAAGGTTGTGACTTGTGAGATGAGGTGAGAGGAAGTTGCTTGTGGGATCAAGTGCTGACATCAGAGTGGAAGATTTTTTTTTGTCTTACTTAGTAAGTTTTGGTATGTGAGTAATGGAGTAAATAGCAAGATAAAACTTAACCAATAGTAGTCTGGGTTAATGTACTGCAATTCAGCCTTTTGAAAAATTATTTCAACCAATGAAAGAGTGTTTTTCTAGTTCGTTGGGTGATTAGTAGCCTGTTTACATTGCCTAATTAGTGGGAAACGAGTGTTCCTAGGAGTGCTCTTTCGTGATTATCGTGACATGTAAGTCCAGCTTAAGTGTCTAGTATCTGATATATTGCTACTATCTATTACCCATCTACTGTGGCGGTACCATTACACATTGTGCCTATAGCCGTTTCAAGCACGCTTTCTCAAGGTAGATAATCTTCATCACCTATTGCAAATTCCTACCAAAAGTGGTCCAACCAATGAATTGGAGACATGGTTATCGGCATCAAATGGTTCATTACTGAATATAGGAAGCAAAGTTGAACCCACCTGTCCAATAACACAGAAGAGCTACGATTGTATAAATTCAGGAAATAGTTATTCCTGGCTGTGATATTTGGCATTGTAGCTTTCTGTATATGGGGTTGCCTACCCAGCAAACGGTCAAAATGCCCACTACAAAAAAGCCACTATAATGGTCAAGTGAATATCTGATTTGGACCATGGGGCAATCGAAGAAGCTGGCCTCCTCTCTCTTCTAGAAATGCATAAAGGTGATACCTTTTTCTAAACTAGTTAGCCTGGGTTTTTCACTAGGGTAGACAAACCATTATGACGGACCGCGGCACCCGGCTGTCACTCTGTATACTCAATACTATATATATAGCTCTGGCAAAAATTAAGAGTCCACCACATCAAAACCCTGTCATGGGCAGCCCATTCTCCAGACCTGAACCCCATTGAAAACCTCTGGAATGTGATCAAGAGGATGGATAGTCACAAGCCATCAAACAAAGAAGAACTGCTCATTTTTTTGCACCAGAAGAAGTGTGAAAGACTGGTGGCAAGCATGCCAAGACGCATGAAAGCTGTTTTTAAAAATCATGGTTATTCCACAAAATATTGATTTCTGAACTCTTCCTGAGTTAAAACATTAGTATTGTTGTTTCTGCATGATTATGAACTTGTTTTCTTTGCATTATTTGAGGTCTGAAAGCACTGAGGTTTTTTTTAATGAACATTTTTATTTGTCAGAAAAATACAAAATTTATTGCTTGGAACTTTATAGACTAAAATAACAATTTACATTTTACTCAAAAATATACCTATAAAGAAAAAAAATCAGAAAAACTGAACATTTGAAAGTGGTCTCTTAATTTTTACCAGAGCTGTATATATGTGTGTGTGTTAAACTTTTTATACTATTGTTTTTCACAATTTAATAGAAATTGCTCAGTAACATCAGAGACATCTGATTATGTGGTTTTAGCTCTTTTGGACTTGGCTCGTTCTTCATATCCTGTTCTTATGGACACTTGCGGTTTACTCAAGCGGGCACATGGCATCCTGCTTCTACAGTAATTAATTAAAAGTTTGTTGGTACTCTTCCACATTCCTCTGTGTTGCTATGAAACGTTTTCTAAACCATGTAGCATTGTATCTCTGTAACCATTCTTGTATCTGTAAACTTCATCAACACAAGATAAAGATCAACTCTGACCGGGAGCCACTCCTCACCAATACCTGTAATTCTGCTTTTTATTTACCATAACTCCTTCTTGCATAACTGTACATCTTGCAGTGTGGAAGGGGCTCAGGAGCTGACATCTGGCATGAGACATCGGTCACTGACAGCAGCTACCTGAAGTGAGCTGTAGTCCAAGCTCCAGTCGCTGCTGTTAACCATTTAGATGCCGCAGTCAATCTCAGCAGCATTTAAATGTCATTGTTGCCAGCACTTGTGTACATTGACTCCAAATGGCCTCCCGTGACTCGATCATGGGACTCTGATGGGCTACCACAGCAGCTGGGTCTTGCTGAAGGCCCACATCACTGCCAACTTGATCCTTTCGTAAAATATAGCTGAGTTCTATAGACCACAATTTATACTGTTTACAGCAAAACTTTGGTATTGCAGTATATACAATAAGTGGTCATACAACTGCAGATTCAAGTCTCCTGAAGGAACAAAACAATAATGTAAAAAAGTTATTTGAAAAATATAAAAGTTTGAATCACTTTTCATGTCTTGGAAAATGGCCACAAAAAGCAATTTATTCATTTTTTTTGCAAAATTATAAAAAACAATTCACTAGTTAAAAAAAAATCTATGCAAGTTTGGTATTGCCTTCATCGTAATTACCTGGAGAATTATTATGCAGTAAAAACAAAACCGAAAAAACAAAACAATAGCAGAATTCTTTTTACTGTATCATATCACTTGGAATATATTTTTGAGTATATTTTATGGTAAAATGAATGGTGCCATAAAAAACTACAACTCATTCTGCGAAAATACAAGTCCTCATATGGTTATGTCAATGGAAAAATACAAAAGTTAAGAGGAAAAAACAAACGTGCAAAAAAACAAAAAATCCTGAAGTGGGTTAATAAGTCATGTTATTCTTCTTGATCGAAACTACTTTTATCGTTATATTGGGTCCACGCCTGTGTGATGTGTTCCTGCTAATCTCTTAAGGTGATAGCTGTAGAGGATTAAGTAGACATTTGATGGCAGACACTGTGATTCAGGTGACTGATCACTTCAAAACAACTGTCATGGTTTGCTGAGTTTGTGGGAAAAGGTAGGTTAAGGGTTAATTTGGATGGCCTCACTCTGGGATTCTGGGAGGCTTCTTATAGCCTCATTGTGGGGCCATTCCTTGTCGCTTATACTTTGACCCTTGGCCGAGTGTGTGTGACCCTGTGTTTTGTGCTTGTGATTCTTTATGCTTGCTTGGTTTTGACTTGGTTCTGTTCTCGTTACGAGTTCTCTGCTCGCCCCTTCTGTACTGCGCCGTCCTCTCCGTGTATGACCCCCGTTTGTCTGACCTGAGTTTTCCTATTCACTAATCCAGGGTCCCTGTAAAGTCCTGCACTCACCTCCAGTAGCAGAACGCTAGGCCCCGCCCCCTGTGGTCACATGATCGCAGGTCCTTTTGCTTACTGCTACTCTCACCATGCTGCTCTGGTCCCGTCTGCCGGAGCCCCCCCCTGCGGCATCTGACCCCGGGCCCTTCCACAGTGTGGGTGAGTCACCCTGCTCAGCCGTGGCAGTTCGCTGGCGCTGACAGGGTCGTTACATTACAAGCGACCTTATATTATTCTGTGTTGGGGAAGCTAAGTATCTTTCCTAAAGAAAAAAAAAAAGAAAAGTGTCTAGTATCATGGATCCCATGCAAGCTTTGGCAGATCAGGTTAAAAATCTGACACTAATGTTCCAGAAACTTAATGTGGAACAGCGCACAATGGCTCAGACCCAACAACAGTTGGTGGACACTGTGCAGGGGGCTATTGCTGCAGGGTCTCCTAGCTCGGGTGATAGAGATGTTTCGCTGGTGTCCCCCGAGTCCCCGGTCAAACTGCCAGACTTCTTCTCTGGGGACAAAAAGGAGTTCATGGCCTTTAAGGAGGGGTGCAAGCTTTTTTTTTCTCTGAGGCCTCGTTCCTCCGGGGATGAATTCCAGAAAGTGGGGGTAGTTATTTCTCTACTTCGGGGTGCACCGCAAGCGTGGGCTTTTTCTCTGTCTCCCTCTGCCTCTGAAAGGATGACAGTCAATGCCTTTTTTGAAGCCCTGGGTCGTATATATGATGAAACCGACAGGGTTCGCATGGCTGAAGACATGGTGATGAATGTGCGCCAGGGTAAACGCTCGGCTGAGTGGTTTTGTGCAGAGTTCCGGCGCTGGGCAGCAGAAATTTCATGGGATGATGCAGCACTTCGGGGCTTATTCCGCAGAGGCTTATCTGAACGCCTCCAAGATGCCCTGGCCCTTCACCCTCCACCTGACACCTTGGAGGACGCCATTACCCAGGCCGTACTTATGGACCGCAGGCTACGGGCTAGGGGTGTCATGCAGTCCGAGGCATCCCTATTCTCCGGTAGCAAAGAGACTGGTGTCGCTCCCGAACCCATGGAGATTGGCGCTACTTCGGTCAAAGAAAAGGAGAGGAAACGTCGCCGTGAGAAACGGCTCTGCTTTTATTGTGGAGAGTCCGGTCATTGGATAAAAGATTGTCCCTCGTGTCCATCATCCTCCAAGGCGGCGGGAAATGACTAGGTGTGGGTAGTAATCGAGGAGGCTGCCCAGACCTTCAGGTACTCTCTTCCTCATGCCCTAAGGTTTTGCTAAAGGTTGAACTGTTGGTAGACAAGTATCGTTTTTTCTCCACAGCACTGGTGGACAGTGGTTCATCACTCAACTTGGTCAGCTCTGATGTCATTTCCCAGCACCAGATAGGGACAGTCAGGCTTCATACCCCACTAAAAGTCGTGGCCATTGACTCTTCTCCTCTGACCCGAATGGGGATTCTTTCAGTTTCTGAAAAATTTATGTTGAAAGTTGGTTCTTCCCACATGGAAGAGATTGAGTGTTTTGTTATGGACAAGTTGCCCACCGGGTTGGTTTTGGGCATGCCATGGCTTCTACGCCACAATCCAGTTATTGACTGGGAATTGGGGGAGATTATCAAGTGGGGGTCCAAATGTGTCGACTGTTACCATAAAGATGTTTTTTGTGTGAAAATTGCAAAACCTGTTTCTGTGTCTTCTATCAGTCTGGAAGGTATTCCGGAGTACCTGAAAGACTTTGAGGACGTTTTTTCAGAAAGTGAGGCTGAGGCGTTACCCCCTCATAGGCCATTTGACTGTGCCATCGACCTAATTCTTGGAGCCAAATTGCCCAAAGCTCGTTTGTTTAACCTATCAGGTCCCGAGCGCCTGGCTATGAAACAATATATTGCTGAGAGTCTCCGCAAGGGGCACATAAGACCTTCAGTTTCCCCGGTAGCAGCGGGGTTTTTCTTTGTTAAGAAAAAAGATGGCGGCCTACGCCCCTGCCTCGACTTTTGAGAACTAAATAAAATCACGGTCAGGAATACATATCCACTGCCGTTGATTCCGGATCTCTGTAATCAGCTTTCTGGGGCCATGTGGTTTTCAAAACTTGACCTTAGGGGGGCTTATAATTTAATCAGGATTTGGGAGGGGGATGAATGGAAGACGGCTTTCCTCACCTCTGAAGGGTTATTTGAGAACTTGGTAATGCCATTTGGTCTCACCAACGCACCTGCAGTTTTTCAAAATTTTATTAATGTTGTGTTCTCGGACCTCATCGGCCGCTTTGTAGTTGTGTACCTAGATGATATTCTCATATATTCTGCTGACAAACATTCTCATTTGTTACATGTTAAGACTGTACTCCAAAGGCTCAGAGAAAATCAATTGTTCGTCAAACTCGAAAAATGTTCATTTTTTGTTCAAGAGTTGTCGTTTTTAGGGCTGATAATCTCACCTCAGGGGTTTCGCATGGATCCCAAGAAGGTGCAGGCTGTTGTGAAATGGGTCCAACCTCGAGACCTTAAGGGACTTCAGCGCTTCTTGGGATTTGCGAATTATTACCGCAAGTTTATTAAAGGTTTCTCACAGGTAACTAAACCCCTTACTGATCTCACTCATAAAGGGGCAGATGTCAAGAACAGGTCCCCGTTAGCCAAACAGTCTTTTCTAACGCTAAAAAACTGTTTTACATCTGCTCCTATCCTGGTTCAACCTGACCCTTCCAAACCGTTTGTGGTCGAGGTTGATGCTTCTGAGGTGGGGGTGGGAGCAGTGTTATCTCAGGGGCCAGCTTCCCTGACAAATCTCAGGCCTTGTGCCTACATTTCTAAAAAATTTTCTCCCGCTGAAAAAAATTATGACGTAGGCAACAGGGAGCTATTGGCTATCAAATTGGCGTTCGAAGAATGGAGACATTTTTTGGAGGGGGCGGCTCACCCTATTATGGTTATCACGGACCATAAAAATCTAGAATATATTAAAACTGCTAAAAGACTGACCCCCAGGCAAGCCCGTTGGTCACTTTTTTTTCCAGATTTCAGTTTTCTATTACTTTTCGACCAGGATCTAAAAACGTCAAGGCTGACGCTCTGTCACGTAGTTTTGAGCCATTATCCGCCCCCGATCCACCGTCCCCCATTCTTCAACCCAGTGTTGTTATTGCCGAAGTGTCGTCGGAATTGGAGCGAGAGATTGTGGAGGCACAATCTTTAGCACCAAGGTCCAAACCTGAAAATAAGTTGTTCGTGCCTCAGCATTTGCGCACTAAACTCCTGTGGGAGTTCCATGATTCGAAATTGAGTGCCCACTCTGGTATAGCGGCCACGCGAGAAGCAGTGGCAAGACTTTTTTGGTGGCCTTTAATGACTTCGGATATTAAGATGCATGTTGCTGCATGTGGGATATGTGCCCGTTCTAAGAGCTCTCATTGCCGGCCGGGGAATTGGCGCCTTTACCAATTCCGGGAAGACCGTGGACTCATTTGTCCATGGACTTCATTACCAATCTGCCATCCTCCCGTGGAAATACTGTTATCTGGGTAATTGTGGACAGATTTTCTAAACTAGCACATTTTGTACCCATGGCAAGTTTACCGTCAGCAGAGACTCTCTCCAGACATTTCCTTTCTCAGGTGGTACGTTTACACGGGGTGCCTACTAATATTGTGTCAGATAGAGGGACGCAATTTGTGTCTAAGTTTTGGCGGGCTTTTTGCAAAAAGTTGGGGATATCGTTGTCTTTTTCCTCAGCGTACCACCCAGAGACCAACGGGCAAACTGAACGCACCAACCAGTCGCTTGAACAAATTCTTCGGTGCCTGACTTCTACTCTGCAAAGCGACTGGTCTGAGGCCTTACCATTAGCAGAGTTCGCCTTCAACAACCGGGTAAACCAGTCTACCGGTAGGTCACCATTTTTTATTAATTATGGAATAAATCCTCATTTTGGCGAGTTCTCGCGTATTGATTCTGGTTGCCCGGGGGCTGAGGACGGGATTAGTCGTCTCAGGAATCTCTGGTCGAAAGTTCGACAAAATATTTCCAGGGCTCAGGAAAAGTATAAACATTTTGCGGATAAAAAAAGGGACTCTGTTCAGATTTTGCGATGTGGAGATAAGGTTTGGCTTTCTACACGGAACATTAGTCTCCGAATACCTTCCGCTAAACTAGGGCCTAAATTTATTGGCCCTTACGAAGTCATCGAGGTGGTTAACCCGGTAGCCTATCGCCTTCGTCTCCCTCCCTCTTTGAAACTCCATAATGTATTTCATAAGTCCTTACTTAAACCCCTGGGGTCAGTGAGGGAAGATACAGACGCCGTTCCTTTGCCCGTTATGGTTGATGGGCATATGGAGTTCGAAGTACAACACATTGTGGACTCCAGGCGGGTTCAGGGATCTTTGCAGTATCTGGTACATTGGAAGGGGTATGGTCCGGAGGATCGGTCTTGGGTGCCAGCCACATCGGTTCATGCTAATCGTTTGGTTCATGCATTCCATGCCCGTCATCCTGATAAGCCTGGGGGTCCGGAGGCCCCCCGTTGAAAGGGGGGTACTGTCATGGTTTGCTGAGTTTGTGGGAAAAGGTAGGTTAAGGGTTAATTTGGATGGCCTCACTCTGGGATTCTGGGAGGCTTCTTATAGCCTCATTGTGGGGCCATTCCTTGTCGCTTATACTTTGAACCTTGGCCGAGTGTGTGTGACCCTGTGTTTTGTGCTTGTGATTCTTTATGCTTGCTTGGTTTTGACTTGGTTCTGTTCCCGTTACGAGTTCTCTGCTCGCCCCTTCTGTACTGCGCCTTCCTCTCCGTGTATGACCCCCGTTTGTCTGACCTGAGTTTTCCTATTCACTAATCCAGGGTCCCTGTAAAGTCCTGCACTCACCTCCAGTAGCAGAACGCTAGGCCCCGCCCCCTGTGGTCACATGATCGCAGGTCCTTTTGCTTACTGCTACTCTCACCACGCTGCTCTGGTCCCGTCTGCCGGAGCCCCCCCCTGCGGCATCTGACCCCGGGCCCTTCCACAGTGTGGGTGAGTCACCCTGCTCAGCCGTGGCAGTTCGCTGGCGCTGACAGGGTCGTTACAACAACCTTATCTACTGTTTCCAGGTTTTTCTGAGATTGGATTGCCACATTAAATGTAAATGTTTAGACATCTCAAATCATGTTCATCTATTATCCAAAAAAAAGAGGTTTTATAAAAAGTATCTCTTGCCTGGGAGGACTTCATTACCCTTCAATATGAGGACAACAGTCACGGTGTGACTCAAACCAACGGGTGGTCGGTCAGCGGACGGCACAACTCACAAACAACGGGATGGAAAAGGTGAGAGGAAGGCCCTACCAATAGGGAATGAGTGACAGTCGCCACCTGAGCTCCACCTGTCCCTACACTTACCTAATGCCCTATGCGAGTCTTTCCCCACGCCGCTGTCAGGATACCTCGTCCCCAGTTGTCACCTATTACTGCCCTGGCTAGTGCATTGGCCAAGAAGGAGCAGTAGACTCACCTCTGCAGATAATAAACACGGGAAAGTGACAAACACCAAAGGGACAAGGTAACAAAAACACCATACTTAGCTTATGTACACCGCTGCTAAGCTCCACACCGCAGATAACAATGGCCAACTGGACTCCAGACGTGGCTGACATCAGAGAGCTGCTCCTGCTAGGCTGGTCTCCAGAAAGTACCTGTATCACCACAGTCAGCTGATGCATCAGGTGACCTTTTAAAGGATGGTGGGAGAGGTCACCACCCACATCAGCTGACCCAGCAAACATGCAGTAGCACCATATTGCCAGGGAGGAAAAGCTGACATTAACCCCCGATGGTCAAAAAGTGGAACCAGAGCTGCCACAAATCCAAAAATGGATTGTGACAGTACCCCTCCTTTCAATAAGGGGCCTCTGGACTCTCAACACCAGACCTCACCAGAAAACAACATATGGTGAGGATGCCTGAATCCACCAGAGTTCACCTCTGCAGTCACCCTCAGGTTTACGGCGAATGCAGCCAGATGGAGGTGACAACAACATAGGCTCCGAGACACCACAAATCTCCAGAGTGCCGAACTGTGGAATGAGTTGCGTACATGGAAACCTGTGGGTAACTCCAGCTGGAAAGTCCCCAAGCTGAGAATGGCTGACAACCGATATGGCCCAATCACCCTAGAACTCCAGGTTCCAGTAGAACACTTCCACTTGATGTTTTTTTGGACACCCATACATACTCATTCACACACAGGTCCGGACCTGAAAGTTTATTTCCATGCATACGTTTGCCATAAGATAGTAAACTCTTTGGAAACTGACAACAGAGGCATCCCCCTCTGTCACCACACTCACACCTCCAATACTCACAGAGGGAACAACCACTCAACACTGACCCCTCCTCCTAAGAGGACTCTGACACTCAGGGTTAACTTGTGAGGGTTGGGTCTTGCCCCTACTCCCTGGCAGCACCTCTGCTGCCCCCACCGGAGAAGGGGTAGGTTGCAGAAAGACAGCAGAGATCGTAGCTCCTGGGCAGCAGTCCTTACATGACTGGTTCCAGCTGACTACTCCCTGGACCACCAATCTATGACCGGGTTGTGTTTTTTCAACCAAGGGAGGCCTAAAATGATGGGAGTTGGCATACCCTCCAAGACGTAGCAAGACAGGGACTCTTCATGATGAGTCCCTATACGCAGGTTTATATCATCTATGACTTAGGTCACCCTCCCCTGGCTAAGTGGGACAGAGTCAATGGCCTGAATGCTTAGGGTCTTGCTAGCATCCTACCCTTCAGACCATGGGTACGAACAAAGCAAGCATCCACCAGATAGACACCCTCTCCACAGTCCACAAGCACAAGTACAGTCTCAGTTACCCCGCCAACCACCACTTCAGCAGGTATGGTACGCTGAGAAGAAAAAATGGAGGAAACATACACACCCTTGTCGCCTCCCTCCACATGACCAGGGGGACACGGTTTATGAGTTGGTGTTGATACTTTGGCGTGAGCTGAGCAGACACCGATGAAATGACCAGTCTGCCCACAGTAGAAACATGCCCCCATACCACGGCAAACTGCAGGCAACCCCGTTTGAGTTACTACTCCTCCCACCTGCATGGGTTCGTCCGTCTGCACAGGTGTGTCCTCCTCCCTAGAAAGGACAACAGGGGGCAGATTTGGTGTATGCCTCTCCCTGAGGCGTCTATCCACCCAGATAGCAAGGGACATGGCAGCTTCCAACGACCTGGAGGCAGCCTACTGCACCACCAAATTGACTCCTACTCCACTGTCCACAAGCACCGGTATTCCCTTAGATACCCCGCCAATCACCACTCTCGCAGTCAGTGTACACTGAGGAGAATAAATGGAGGAAATATACACTCCCTGGTCGCCTGCCTCCACACGACCAGGGGGATGCGGATTCTTAGATGGCACAGGTATTTTGGCGTGAGCTGGGCAGCCCCCAACGAAATAACCAGTCTGCCCACAGTAGAAACATGCCCCCATACCACGGCAAACTGCAGGCAACCCTGTTTGAGTTACAACTCCTCCCACCTGCATGGGTTCGTCTGTCTGCACCGGTGTGTCCTCCTCCCTAGAAAGGACAACAGGGGGCAGATTTGGTGTATGCCTCTCCCTGAGGCGTCTATCCACCCATATAACAAGGGACATGGCAGTTTCCAACGACCTGGAGGCAGCCTACTGCACCAAAGAATCCTGAAGCCTAGGTGACAGACTCTGACAAAAATGGCTCCTAAGGGCAGGGTCATTCCACTGCATATCAGTGGCCCACCTCCTAAACACTGAGCAGTACTCCTCAGCCAGCCGGCCTCCCTGCTTAATTTTACAGAGTCGAGATTCCAACAGGGAGACGCCATCAGGATCCCCATACACAAGCGTCAATGCCGCGAAAAACTCGTCCTATGATAACAAAGATGGTGAATCGGTCGGCAGGGAGAAGGCCCAGGATTTGGGATCACCCTTGAGAAGGGAGACTATGATCCTCACAAGCTGTTCCTCACTCCCTGATGAACGAGGGCGGAGCCTGAAATATAATTTACAGGCCTCCTGAAAAACCATAAACTTATCTCTCCCTCCAGAGAACCAGTAAGAGAGCGATATCTTGGATTCCGGTTGAGCCTGCAACTGAGCGAAGGCCCGTCAAATGCTGAAGGTGCTGCGTCACCTGACCCCGAAGATTCTTAGACTCATCAGTGAGAGTCTGGATCAGTTGGGCGAAGGCCTGCAGTTGAGACATTGCTCACCAGAAAATGTGATGGTTGGTGATAATGTCACAGTGTGACTCGACCCAACGGGTGGTCGGTTAGAGGATGGCACAACTCACAAACAACGGAATGGAAAACGTGAACGGAAGGCCCTACCAACAGGGAATGAGTGATGATCACCACCTGAGCTCCAATCTGAGCCTGTCCTTGCACTCAACTAACGCCCTGTGCGGGTCCTTCCCCCCCGCCGTCAGGATACCTCATCCCTAGTTGTCACCTATTATTGCCCTGGCTAGTGCATTGGCCGGCAATTACAGCCTCACCTCTGCGAATAATAAACACAGGAGGAAGTGACAAACACCAAAGGGACAAGGTAACAAAAACACCACACTTAGCTTATGTACACCGCTGCTAAGCTCCACACCGCAAATAACAACAGCCAACTGGACTCCAAACACCAGACGTGGCTAACACCAGAGAGCTGCTCCTGCTAGGCTGGTCTGCAGAAAGGAACTGTATCACCAAGAGTCAGCTGATGCATCAGGTGACCTTTTAAAGGAAGGTGGGAGCGGTCACCACGCAAATCAGCTGACCCAGCAGGCATGCAGTAACACCAGATTGCCAGCTTGGAAAAGCTGATATTAACCCCTGATGGTCCAAAAGAAAAAAAAGTTTTAAACAGAGTAGAACCAGAGCTGCCACAAATCCAAAAATGGATCGTGACAACAACCTATTGATTTCAATTATCTTTGTGTAACACATGTAGGGTTTCTACTCACTCGGTTGCGTTTGAGGTAGGCACAGGAAGCAGTTTCATTAAAATGTCCAGGCTGATTTAATATAGGAAAGATGTGTATCTTCGTACCGTGTTAGCCTGATTTATTAAGACTCCATGAACCGCGCATAGAAACCAAACAAAAGGCAGCCTTTTCCGGCACAAATTGAAAAAACAATGTACCGTATATACTCGAGTATAAGCCGACCCGAGTATAAGCCGACCCCCTAATTTTGCCACAAAAAAACTGGGAAACTTATCGACTCGAGTATAAGCCTAGGGTGGAAAATGAGGCAGCTACTGGTAAATTTCAAAAATAAAAATAGATACCAATAAAAGTAAAATTAAAGTAGGTTAAATGTTTTTGAATAGCCATATTGAATCAGGAGCCCCATATAATGCTCCATACAGTTCATGATGGCCCCATAAGATGCTCCATGCAAAATATGCCCCATATAATGCTGCACAAAGGTTAATAATGGCCCCATGATATGCTCCATAGAATATGCCCCATATGCTGCTCCATAAAGGTTATGGCCCCATAAGATGCTCCATAAATTATGCCCCATATGCTGCCCCATAAGGTGCTCCGTATATTATGCCCCATATGATGCTCCATATATTATGCCCCATAATATGCTCCATAGATTATGCCCCATATGCTGCCCCATATAGTATACCCATGTGCTGCCCCATATATTATGAACCATAAGATGCTCCGTATATTATGCCCCATATGCTGCCCCATATATTATGCCCCATATGCTGCCCCATATATTATGCCCCATATGCTGCCCCATATATTATGCCTCATAAGATGCTCCATATATTATGCGCCATAAGATGCTGCCCCATATATTATGCCCCATATGCTGCCCCCTATGCTGCCCCATTTATTATGCCCCATATATTATGCCCCATATGCTGCTGCGAATAATAATAATAAAAAAAAGACATACTCACCTGTCGTCGCTGGGGGCCAGGTGCTGGTGTCCTGAGCAGGCAGGGACAGCAGAGCGCTATTGGGGACAGGTGCTGGTGTCACCGCTGGCTCAGGCCCCGGCACCGGCGATATTCACCTGTCCCCGGTCCACCGCTGCACGCCGCTGTCTTCAGGGTCCTCTGTCAGTGAATGCTCAGGCAGAGGGTGCGGCGTGCACTAACTACGTCATGGTGCCCTCTGACCTGAGCATTCACAGCCAGAGGACGCGAGGACAGAGCAATGCGCAACGGTGGAATGGGGACAGTTGAATATCACATATACTTACCCCTCCTGACGCGGTCTCTGCAGCCCCTGCTCTTCTCCCACGGTCTCCGGCAGCTATGCCTAACTTCAGCGGTCATGTGGTACCGCTCATTAAAGTTATGAATATGTGCATATTCATGACTTTAATGAGCGGTACCACGTGACCGCTGAACACAGGCGCCGGAGACCATGGGAGAAGAGCAAGGGCTGCAGAGACCGTGCCAGGAGGGGGTGAGTATATATGACAGCTGTGCTCCGCCTCCCCTGCCGACCCCCTGGTATATGACTCGAGTATAAGCCGATAGGGGGACTTTCAGCCCTAAAAAATGGGCTGAAAATCTCAGCTTATACTCGAGTATATACGGTAAATACTTCATACATTATTGCTAGTTTGCCCACTTGGATTAGAGTCCAGTTCTTGGTATTTAGTAAAAACCAAAACACTGGAGATATACACACCTCCAGTCAGACACAGAATGAGACAACTGGTCTCCATTCTATTTGCCATACCACGCCCCCAGGATGGGGAAATGTGAGCAACTAATCCCACACATCTCTTTGACTGCTAGTAAACTCAGCCCTGATATGCCCTATTAACTCTCTCAGCACTATACGTGCTGAATCCTGCTTTCCCGGGCTTACATCACCGAAGCTACCAACCTTAATGATACAGATCTCCCCTCAAAAACTTGTCCGGCAGCCATCTTACACATTTTATTTACCCTGTGGAGGAGGTATAGCTTGGTTCCTTCTTAAATTAGAGCTGATCACTGGAGTCTCAGCAGTGAGCCATGTTCACACATTCAGTATTTGGTCAGTATTGCACATCAGTATTTGAAAAATCCCAAACCAGAAGTGGTTGAAAAACACATAAGTGGTGCACGAGTTTCTATTATACTTTTTTCTGATTGTTCAACTCCTGATTTTGTTTTACAAATACTGATGAAATATACTGAACAAATATTAAATGGATGAACGTGGCCTCAAAGGGCTTATCTCAGACTTTTTCCCCCTATTGAGCTAAGCATTTATCAGCAGATAGTTTCTAATTACCTGCTTGTTCTACTCTGCGGGTCTCTCCTGGCTCAGAGTGGTCACGGACCACTCCTGTTGGTGATTCTCCTGCTTCCTGTGATATCACATCAATGGAGCAGGTCCTACTTCTCCTTTCTGTTCTATGAACGAGGTGTCACTATCGCTGTCATGCTGATTGACAGCCAATTCCCCACACTCGTGCCAGAACAGGAAGGTAGTTAGCAACTACTTGCCAATATGTGCTTAACCTGATACAAGGAATGCTAGGCTCCATAGGGAAATAAGAAAAAGTTACATTACTCTATGCTATATTCGGAACATAACATGAAATTAATGCCTGATAATACGTCAACTTTGTCCCTGCACAGAATGTATACATGCTAAAGCTTTACACACTATAATCAAATGGAGGCCTAATATTTTAATAGGATCTGTCACGGTTCCACCCCTCAGGGTTTCTGGAATGCAGTTACTGACAGCTCGGCTGTCCAATCTCGTATAGGGGTGTGCTGAAGCTGTTGGTACTTTGATTGACAGCTTGGTTATCCAGTCTGGTACAGGGGTGTACTGAGCTGTCAATGTGTTGATTGACAGCTCAGCTATCCAATCTGAGACTGTAAGGTGACGGCTGTCTCCATGTGTTCATTATTCCAGTTAATTGCCATTCTTCTTAACTGAGCTGTGTCTCCCAGAATTCTGCCAGACGTACGTACAGCTTGTGAGGTTTGTTCTCTCTGTGCCTTGAGTTCTGTATGCTTGATCTGTTGCCTGACCTTTGACTTCGTTCTGACCATCCGCCTGTTTTAATCCCTGCAGCTCTGATCCGTTATCCTCCTGGTACTCTGACCTCAGAACATTACCTGACTACACTTTTGTCTCTTCCTTCTGTTTATGACATACGCTCCTGGCTTCTGACCTCGGACTCCTTGACCACTCTGACTCATGGCTTCACAGGACTCACTAGCGTCACAGGATCTAATAACATCTGCAAGGAAAATGATTTCCTCATGCCTGATTGAAGGTATGTTAGCGAACTGTAGGATAATTAAACTCTATTATATTATTTCATGTACTGTAAATATCCTATCATTTTGTGTACACAGCTGCAGATCTTTGTCTCCATGGTAACAGACTACAAACAAACAACATGTAGTCTGACTCTGCAATCACACTCACTTCCATTTCTATTTCTTGCTGAAAAGAGGTGTAGGCATAAATGTTCATAAGGGTCCCTTACAGCATGATAAATGTCATCATTTGTAGCATAAAAATGTCATCTTTTACTTGTGATTCATTTGAATTACTACAAGATAGAACAGTTTTTATTTCTAGCGAGTAGGCTGACATTAGACATGTCTGCTGTTTACAGGAGCAGTACACTTGTGAGTCAGGCATCTGTGTTTTTATTTCACAATTGTAACTAATGAAAACATTGACTTTTGGAGGTAAAACTGCCACATGAGATGAGAAGTGGTTTAGATTCTTACATAGTTCTGTATTTTTCCTTGGCAGGGCTGCACATGCGATTCTTATTGTAGTGACAGAACTAAGTAAAGTCAGTTATCACTAAGGATTTACAAGCACCAATTGCACATAAATCTATATATATAAAAATGTATGTGTGTGTGTGTGTGTATCAGCCATGCCCACTCCACATAGCCCCACCCAATCACTAAGCAGCTTTCATTTTACCTGAGCTGTTTAAAAGAAGCTGAGCTGTGATTGGTTGCTATGAGCATCAGTTTTTCCACTCCACAACACCTCAGCAGACACTGACCGGGTGGGAGAAATCTAGCATCCCCCGGAACATAAGCTCCCAGCCAATGTCTGCCCCCCAGAAAGGAGCAAAGAGCACATGACAGAAATTAATCACCCCCTCCTCTATTACTGCCGCACTCTATTGTTACCGGCGTAGAAAATAGCATCATCAGTGGCCGCACACAGAGCCGCACACAGAGCCGCACACTGAGCCGCACACAGGGCCGCACACAGGGCCGCACACAGAGCCGCACACTGAGCCGCACACAGGGCCGCACACAGAGCCGCACACTGAGCCGCACACAGGGCCGCACACTGAGCCGCACACTGAGCCGCACACTGAGCCGCACACAGAGCAGCACACAGGGCCGCACACAGAGCCCCACACAGAGCCGCACACTGAGCCGCATACTGAGCCGCATACTGAGCCGCACACAGAGCCGCACACTGGGCCGCACACTGAGCCGCACACAGAGCAGCACACAGAGCGGCACACAGAGCCGCACACTGGGCCGCACACAGACCCGCACACTGGCCGCCCACAGAAGCCGCACACTGGGCCGCACACAGGGCCGCACACTGAGCCGCACACAGAGCCGCACACAGGGCCGCATCAGGGCCGCACACTGAGCCGCACACAGAGCCGCACACAGAGCGGCACACAGAGCGCACACAGGGCCGCACACAGAGCCGCACACGAGCCGCACACAGAGCCGCACACACAGAGCCGCACACACAAGAGCCGCACACACAGAGCCGCACACTGAGGCCCGGCCACACAGCAGCCACGACAGCGCACACGGGCCGCACCAGAGCCGCACACTGAGCCACGGGCACACAGGGCCGCACACAGGCCGCACACAGAGCGCACACAGGGCCCGCCACACAGAGCCGCACACGAGCCGCACACAGAGCCGCACACACAGAGCCGCACACACAGAGCCGCACACCAGGAAGCCGCACCACACAGGCCGCACACTGAGCCGCACACAGAGCGCACACACAGGCCGCACACGGGCCGCACACAGAGCCGCACACATGAGCCGCACACAGAGCCGCACACAGAGCCGCACACAGGGCCGACACAAGCCGCACACTGGGCCGCACACAGAGCCGCACACTGAGCCGCACACAGGGCCGCACACAGAGCCGCACACAGAGCCGCACACTGGGCCCACACAGGCCGCACACTGAGCCGCACACAGAGCCGCACACAGGAGCCGCACACAGGGCCGCACACATGAGCCGCACACAGAGCCGCACACAGAGCCGCACACAGAGCGCAGCACACAGGGCCGCACACAGAGCCGCACACAGAGCCGCACACAGAGCCGCACACACAGAGCCGCACACACAGAGCCGCACACACAGCAGCACACTGAGCCGCACACAGAGCAGCACACACAGCCGCACACTGGGCCGCACACAGAGCCCAGAGCCGCACACACGAGCGCACACAGGGCGCGCACACAGGCCGCACACAGGGCCGCACACAGAGCCGCACACTGGCCGCACACAGGCCGCACACAGAGCCGCACACAGAGCCGCACACAGAGCCGCACACAGAGCCGCAACACAGAGCCGCACACAGAGCCGCACACAGGCCGCACCACTGAGCCGCACACAGAGCCGCACACAGAGCCGCACACAGAGCGCACACAGAGCCGCACACAGAGCCGCACACAGAGCCGCACACAGAGCCGCACACAGAGCCGCACACAGAGCCCACACAGAGCCGCACCACAGAGCCGCACACAGAGCCGCACACAGAGCCGCCACACTGGCCGCACACAGAGCCGCACACGAGCCGCACACAGGCCGCACACAGAGCCGCACACAGGGCCGCACACAGGCCGCACACAGAGCCGCACACACGAGCCGCACACAGAGCGCACACACAGAGCCGCACAACAGAGCGCACACAGAGCCGCACACAGAGCCGCACACAGAGCCGCACACAAGCCGCACACGAGCCGCACACTGAGCCGCACACAGGGCCGCACACTGAGCCGCACACAGAGCGCACACAGAGCCGCACACAGGGCCGCACACAGAGCCGCACACACGAGCCGCACACAGAGCGCACACTGAGCCGCACACAGAGCCGCACACACAGAGCCGCACACACGAGCCCACACACAGAGCGCACACTGAGCCGCACACAGAGCCGCACACAGCCGCACACGGCCAACAGAGCCGCACACTGGCGCACAGGGCCGCACACAGGCCGCACACAGAGCGCACATGGCGCACACGGGCACACAGAGCGCACACAGAGCCGCACACAGAGCCGCACACAGGCCGCACACACAGCCCACACAGAGCCGCACAGGCGCACACTGAGCCGCACACAGCGCACACGAGCCGCCACTGACCACACAGGGCCACACTAGCCCGCCACACAGAGCCGCACACAGAGCCGCACACTGGGCGCACCAGGGCCACACTAGCCACAAGACCGCACACAGAGCCGCACACGGCCACACAGGGCCGCACACAGAGCGCACAGGCCGCACACAGAGCGGCACACAGACGCACCAGCGCACACAGAGCCGCACACTGAGCCGCACACTGTGGCCGCACACAGGGCCTGCACACTGAGCCGCACACAGGGACGCACACTGAGCCGCACACAGAGCCCCACACAGAGCCGCACACTGAGCCGCACACTGAGCCGCACACAGGGCCGCACACAGAGCCCACACAGAGCCCCACACAGAGCCGCACACGAGCCGCACACACAGAGCAGCACACGAGGCCGCACACTGGCCGCTCACACAGAGCCGCACACAGAGGCGCACATGAGCCGCACACTGAGCCGCACACAGAGCCCAACACAGAGCCGCACACGAGCAGAGCCGCACACCAGAGCCACACAAGAGCCCACACGAGCCGCACACTGAGCAGCCACAGGGCACACACGAGCGGCACACAGGACGGCACACTAGCCGCACACAGAGCCGCAACAGGGCCGCACACGGCGCACACAGGCCGCACACTGAGCCGCACGCAGAGCGGCACACAGAGCCGCACACAGAGCCACACACAGAGCGGCACACAGAGCCGCACACTGGGCCAGCACACTGGGCTGCACACAAAGCCGCACACTGAGCCGCACACAGAGCCACACTGCCAGGTTACATAACAGCACATCTCCAGGAACTCCCTGCTCAGCGCTACCCGGCTCGGGACTATGGGATGGAGGATGTGAGATGGGTATATGGGCACGGGACTATGGTATGGAGGAATGTAATGATGGGTATATAGGCACGGGACTATGGGAGGGATGTGTATGATGGGTATATGGGCATGGGACTTGGGACAAAGGAAATGTATGATTGGTAATGGGCACAGGACTATAGGATGGCGGATATATATGATGGGTATATGGACACGGGACTATGGGATGGAGGATGTGTGATGGGTATATGGCACTGGCTTATGGGATGGAGGTATGTGATGGTATATGGGCATTGGACAATGGGATGGAGGATGTGTGATGGGTTAAAATGGGCACTAGACTATAGGATGGAGGATGTGTGATGGGTGTATGGCATGGACTATGGGATGGAGGGTGTGTGATGGTGTATGGGCACGGGACTATGGGATGAAGGATATGTGTGATGGGCATATGGGCACGGGATATGGGATATGGAGGCATATGTATGATGGGTATATAGGCACTGGACTATGGGATGAAGGATATGTGATGAGTATATGGCCACGGAACTATGGGATGGAGGATGTGTGATGGTATATGGGCACTGGATTATGGGATGGAGACTGTGTGATGTATATGGGCATTGGACAATGGGATGGAGGATGTGTGATGGGTATATGGGCACTAGACTATAGGATGGAGGATGTGTGATGGGTGTATGGGCACGGGACTATGGGATGAAGGATATGTGTGATGGCATATGGGCACGGGATTATGGATGGAGGATATGTATGATGGGTATATGGGCACTGGACTATGGGATGAAGGATATGTGTGATTGGAATATGGGCACGGGACTATGGGATGGAGGATATGTATGAGTATATTATTATTATTTTATTATTATTATACATTTATATAGCGCCATTTATTCCATGGCGCTTTACTTATGAAAAGGGGAAAATATAGACAGGTACAATAAACATGTGCTGGACAAGGACACACAAGTACAGAAGGAGAGAGGACCTGCCCGCGAGGGGCTCACAGACTGCAGGGATGGGTGAGAATACACTAGGAAAGGGTAGAGCTGGTCGTACGATGGTTCAGTACACTGCATCATTGCAGGTTGTAGCTTGTCGGAACAGGTGGGTCTTCAGGTTTTTCTTGAAGGTCTCCGTTGTTGGTGAAAGTCTGATGTTTTGCGGCAGGGAGTTCCAGAGTATGGGGGAAGCCCGGGAGAAGTCTTGTATGTGGTTGTGGGAAGAAGAGATGAGGGGGGAGTCGAGAAGGAGATCTTGAGAGGATCGAAGGTTGCGTGTAGGTAGGTAGCGGGAGACCATGTCACAGATGTATGGAGGAGAAAGGTTGTGGATGGCTTTGTATGTCATGGTTAAGGTTTTGAACTGGAGCCTCTGGGCAATAGGGAGCCAGTGAAGGGCCTGGCATAGGGGGGAGGCTGGGGAATAGCGGGGAGACAGGTGGATTAGTCGTGCAGCAGAGTGTAGGATGGACTGGAGTGGTGCCAGAGTGCTAGAGGGGAGGCCAGACAGTAGGAGGTTGCAGTAGTCGAGGCGGGAGATGATAAGGGCGTGCACTAGTGTTTTTGTGGTTTCATGGTTGAGGAATGAGCGGATCCGGGAAATATTTTTGAGTTTGAAGCGGCAGGAGGTGGCGAGGGCTTGGATATGTGGTTTGAAAGAGAGGGCAGAGTCGATGATCACCCCAAGGCACCGAGCATGTGGGACTGGGGAAAGCGAGCAGCCATTGACATTGATGGATAGGTCTGGTGAAAGGGTAGAGTGAGGTGGGGTAAAGATGATGAATTCTGTTTTGTCCATGTTCAGTTTGAGAAAGCAAGCAGAAAAGAAGGCTGAGATAGCAGACAGACACTGTGGGATTTTGGTCAGAAGGGAGGTGAGGTCAGGTCCAGATAGGTAGATCTGCGTGTCATCGGCGTAGAGGTGATACTGCAAGCCGTGGGATTCTATGAGCTGTCCCAGGCCGAAGGTGTAGATGGAGAAGAGTAGGGGTCCTAGGACTGAGCCTTGAGGAACACCGACAGACAGGGGGCGAGGTGAGGAGTGGTGTGTGAGAGGGAGACACTAAATGTACAGTCTGTTAGGTATGATGAGATCCAGGATAGGGCCAGGTCTGTGATGCCAAGAGATGAGAGAATCTGTAGCAGGAGGGAATGGTCCACAGTGTCAAAGGCAGAAGACAGGTCCAGGAGAAGGAGGACAGAGTAGTGTCGCTTGCTCTTGGCGGTTAGCAGGTCGTTAGTGACTTTAGTTAGGGCAGTTTTCAGTTGAGTGATGCGGTCGAAAGCCGGATTGCAACCGGTCAAAGAGGGAACAGGAGGAAAGGTGGGAGGACAGTTCAAGATATACATGCTGTTCCAGTAGTTTTGAGGCGTAGGGGAGAAGAATATCGGGCGATAGCTAGACGCAGAGGATGGGTCGAGGGAGGGCTTTTTGAGGATGGGTGTGATTGAAGCATGTTTGAAGGATGAAGGAAAGACACCATTTGTAAGTGAAAGGTTGAAGAGGTGTGTGAGAGTAGGGATGAAGACTGTGGCAAAGTTAGGGATGAGGTGGGACGGGAGTGGGTCAAGTGCGCAAGTGGTGAGGTATGATCTTGACAGGAGAGTGGAGAGCTGATCTTCTGTCATGGTGGTGAAGCTGGTTTTGGAAGAACAGGGCTGAGTGGCTAAGAGGGGCATTGGGGGCTGCGGGCCAAAGCCTTCTCTGATAGTATCAATCTTTTGCTTAAAGAAGGAGGCAAAGTCTTCGGCAGAAATGAGAGGAGAGGGAGGAGGTGCTGTGGGATGGAGTAGAGAATTGAAAGTGTTGAAGAGCTGTTTAGGGTTGTGAGACAGAGAGGATATGAGAGATGCGAAGTAAGTTTGTTTTGCGGCAGAGAGCGTGGACTTGAAGCTGGCGAGGGACTGCTTGTATGCGTTGAGGTGCTCGGTAGAATGGGTTCTCTTCCATCTCCGCTCGGCAGCCCTGGAAGCCCGTCTCAGTTCTTTGGTCAGGCCGGTCAGCCAGGGCTGCCTGTTGATTGTACGAGTTTTGCTCTGCGTGAGGGGGGCGGCCGAATCAAGTGTGGTTTTTTATTGTGGTGTTATAAAATGTGGCAGCAGCATCTGTGTCATTAAGTGAGGCTATGTCTGTGAGAGGGAGGAGGGACTCAGAGAGCGATTGTAAATTGAGGTGTTTGAGATTTCTGTGAGGGTGGGTGAGTTTGTGGAGTGGGGGATGCGTACTAACAGAGGAGAGGGAAGAGAATGTCAGTAGGTTGTGGTCAGACAGGGGGAGTGGGGAGTTAGTGAGATTGGTGAGGGAACAGAGGCGGGTGAAGATAAGGTCCAGCGTGTGACCGCCTTTGTGAGTGGCCGCAGAGGACCATTGAGTGAGGCCGAGGGAAGCCGTGAGCGAAAGAAGTTTAGAGTCCGCCGGGGTGGAAGTGTCAATGGGGATGTTGAAATCGCCCATGATGATGGTGGGGATGTCAGCAGAGAGGAAAGGAGAAGCCAGGTGGTGAAGTGGTCGAGAAAGGTGGAGATGGCAAGTTCCGGGGGGCGGTAGATGACAGCCAGCTGGAGGTTGGAGGGGGAATAGATGCGGACGGAGTGCACTTCGAACGAGGGAATAGCAGCGGAGGGTGGAATTTGAATAGGAGTAAAGGAGCAGGTATAAGACAGGAGTAAGCCAACTCCTCCATCACGTTTGTTGCTGGGCGAGGGGTGTGAGAAAGATGAAATCCGCCATAGGAAAGCGCAGCTGGAGAGGCTGTGTCAGAGGGAGTGAGCCAGGTTTCAGTGATGGCAAGGAAGGAGAGTTTGTTGGTGATAAAGAGGTTGTGGATAAATGACAGTTTATTGCAGACGGAGCGTGCGTTCCATAGTGCTCCGGGTAGGGGGACTGGGGGAGGGGGGTGTGGATGGATAGGTATGAGGTTGACAGGGTTGCAAAAATGTGTGGAAGATCGTGGCAGGGTGTTAGAAATGAGTGTGGGGATGTGTTGAGGAGGGCCAGGATTTGGGGAACACCCCCAGCGATGAGGGTGCAGACAGAGCGTTGGAAGGTGGGGCAGAAAACCCAGGGGGGCCGGGGTTGTTTGGTAAAAAGGTTGTATGGATAACTTTCTGAGGGAAAGGGAGGGCTGGGGAGAAGGGGGGAAATAAAAAATTCCTTACTAGGGGGGGATTACGGGAAAAAGGAAAAAGAAAGAAGGAGGGGGGGGTGAAAGTGAAAAAACGAAACTAGGGGTTTTTAAAAATTATGTTACCTTGCACCAAATTCCAGTCAAATTCTAGTCTAAGGGTACTCCAACTAAACTACCCCGCGATCACGATAACGACCTACTAATGCATCCAGGGGATTTTTTCAATATCGCGAGCGCAATTTTAGTGTTCTTAAGGACCTATCGGGGTTTAACGATCCCTTAACGACTTTCGAAAAAAAATACCGAAAAAAGCAACAAAAGGTGTTGTCCCGGGGCCCTTAAATTGTACATGTCAGTAAATTTTTCTTAAAAAAAACAACACTCAAAACAACAATAATTAGCAACACAGCATTAAATATAAATAGATTTACCTACACAAATCCTTGAACTCAGGGTTAATCTTGGGGATTTTTTAAAAACGTCACAGGAAAGGGGGCCGGGGTCTAACCTGACCCAAACTGGGTCCTAACTAACCCTCCCTTTGGAGGTACTGATAAAGGTTTTTGAGGTCCAAGTCCCACCTAACCCTGTCCCTATCAGTCCCGAACCCGTAATCAGTCCAAAAGGGTCGATTACCACCAAAAAGGGGTATGGGCTGATCTCTGCTAAATACACAGATTAGACATAAAGACAGACTGGGGGAAAAACAGACTGCATACACACTAAACACAGAAGGAACAAAATGATCTGGGGGATTAAACCTAACAAAGGGACTTAAAACAACTAAGGAGCTCTTTCTTAAGTCTATCAGAACAAACCTATCTGGTCTGCATGAAGAATTTCACTGCAAAAACCCCAACACAGACAACCAGAATTTTAAAAAAACCAATCAACAATAATTAATGCAGCCGGGGGGAAAAATGCACCCCTCCCCCAACTGACAAAGACAAATTAAAACCCCCCCTGCCAACACAAAGAAACAGCAACTCAGCTGTGAGAATCAAATGTGCAACCCCCACGACTTTTGGCGATGCACACATGACAGTACCCCCCTTCTACGGGGGCCTCCGGGGCCCCCAGGGCCAGTTTTCCCGGGGAGTTCTGTGGAAGGTCCGCACCAAACGACGCGTTAAGTCAAAGCAGGAACCCCTCCCTCCCGACCATACCCCTTCCAATGCACCAAAACTGAAGGGACCGGCGTTTTGACTAGCAATGATCTTTTTCACTTAAACCCCCCAATTACCATTGACCACCACGGGGAGGGAGAGGTGATGGTATGATTTTGGGGCCCCTACCTCTTTTAATAATGACTTTGGAAACATTTTTATTTTAAACGTAGGGGGGGGTCCAGACGAAATGCCCAGGATTAATTATGGAACTGATCCTTACGGGCCCAAATCTGGGCCCAGCTTCCAGGGGGAAAATTTTAATTTTTATATTTTCCGGTAGACAACCAACCAATCTTTTCATAAAAATCTGGGCCGAAACTCCCTCCTATCAGCCA
>JARQOD010000001.1:60168459-60223195 GCA_033576555.1 Oophaga sylvatica | reverse complement strand
TACAGAAATTACAGCAAAGTAATAAGTTCAACAATAACAATTACAGGATTCCAGAATATTTCCCCCCCTCAACTCCCACCACCCCTCCCTTGCCCATCTGAATTTGCATAAAATTATCTTACAAATATAGCACATGGACTACATACATATCAAAAACAGAGAAACTGTGAAATTTCTTACAAAGAACATATTGTAGTATACTACTATTAAAGAACAAGTCTGTTGAAAATAACGTCTCTGGCCCGTCCTTCCAATACTACTAGGGATGAGCAAACGAGATTGGTGATACTCAGATATTGTCACGCGGTCTTATGATATGTGTACGATGTCAGTAAACTATTCTTAAAAGAACAACACTCTATACAACATATAGATTAGCAACATCAGCATGTAAATATAGAATAGATTTACCTGACACGATATCCGTTGAACTCAGGGTTAATCTTGAGGACTTGACACACTGTCACAGGAAAGAGGAGGACCGGGGGTCTAACCTGACCCTAAACTGGGGTCCTAACTAATCCCTCACCTTGGAGGTACTGATAATGGTTCAGAGGTCCAAGTCTCCAGCCTAACCCTGTCTCCTATCAGTCCCTGAACCTGTAATCAGTCCTAAGAAGGATTCTGATTACCACCAAAGGGATATGGGCTGATCTCTGCTAAATACACAGATTAGACATATAAGACAGACTGGAGAAAACACAGACTTGCATACACACTCAAACACAGAAGGAACATAAATGATCTGGATATTAAACTCTAAGCAAGGTGAGCTTAAAACAACTAAGGAGCTCTTTAACTTAAGTCTATACAGATACAATCCTATCTGTGGTCTGCATGAAGAATTTCACTGGCAACTCCCAACACAGACAACCAGAGATTTAAAGGAAACCAATCAACAAATAATTAATTGCAGCCGGGAGAAACTGCACCCAGTCCCAGAACTGAGAACAGACAGAATTAACTCCCTAACTGCCAAACACAAAGAAACAGCAACTCAGCTGTGAGAAGTCAGAATGTGCAACCGCGACGATCTTCGTGGCGATGCACACATGACAGTACCCCCCTTCTACGAGGGGCCTCCGGACCCTCAGGGCCAGGTTTGCCCGGGTGAGTTCTGTGGAAGGTCCGCACCAAACGATCTGCGTTAATGTCAGACGCAGGAACCCACGTCCTCTCCTCTGGACCATACCCCTTCCAATGCACCAAGTACTGAAGGGACCGGCGATTCAGACGTGAGTCAATGATCTTTGACACTTGAAACTCCAAGTTACCATTGACCACCACTGGAGGAGGAGGTAGAGGTGATGGTATGACTGGTGCCACGTACCTCTTAAGTAATGACTTGTGGAACACATTGTGGATTTTAAACGTAGGAGGGAGGTCCAGACGAAATGCCACAGGATTAATTATGGAACTGATCCTGTACGGCCCGATGAATCTGGGGCCCAGCTTCCAGGAGGGAACTTTAAGTTTTATATTCCTGGTAGACAACCATACCAGATCGTTCACATTAAGATCTGGACCAGAAACTCTCCTCCTATCAGCCATACGTTTATAACGGTTCCCCATAGCACTCAGATTATTCAATACACCTCCCACACTGAAGCAAGTGACGACGAGAAACGCTCCTCCTCAGGAACCCAGAAGGGCCCCCCCATTGAATGTACAAAACTGGGGATGAAAACCATATGCCCCAAAAAACGGGGACTTACCAGTGGACTCGCTCCGCCTGTTGTTAAGAGCGAACTCTGCCAGAGGCAAGAAAGAAGACCAGTCCTCCTGGTTCTCTGAGACAAAACACCGAAGATAAGTCTCTAGGCTTTGATTCAGACGCTCTGTCTGACCATTGGTCTGCGGATGAAAAGCCGAGGAAAATGACAATTGCATCCCCCGACGTAAACAAAATGCCCTCCAAAACTTGGACACAAACTGAGACCCCCTATCTGACACCACATCAGAAGGCAACCCATGAAGTCTCAGAATCTCCCCAATGAACACCTGCGCCAGAGTTTTAGCATTAGGGAGGGCAGGAAGAGCAATGAAATGTGCCATCTTACTGAACCTGTCAACAACCACCAGTATGACAGTCTTCCCTGACGACTGAGGAAGGTCCGTGATGAAGTCCATAGACAAATGAGTCCATGGACGCTCCGGAAGTTTCAAGGGTAAGAGGGTCCCAGACGGACGGGTATGAGGGGTCTTAGAGCGAGCACAAACCCCACAGGACGCGACAAAAGTTAAAACATCTTTATTAACGTTAGGCCACCAAAACCGGCGAGAAAGGAGATCTAAAGTAGCCTTACTCCCTGGATGTCCTGCTAAAGCAGAATTATGATGTGCCTCAATAACCTTTTGTCTCAACTGATTTGGGACAAACAGTCTCCCTGGAGGTCCTGCAGGGGCGTCCCCCTGAGCCTCTAACACCTCCTCCTCAAGCTCAGAACATACAGCCGACACTACCACCCCCTCCTGAAGGATAGGAATCGGGTCATCCATTTTCCCGGCCCCTGGGAAACTGCGAGACAAGGCATCCGCCTTAACATTCTTAGATCCAGGGCGATAAGTGACAACAAAATTAAACCTGGTAAAAAACAACGACCATCGAGCTTGTCTGGAATTCAGACGCTTAGCAGATTCCAAATACAGCAGGTTCTTGTGATCAGTAATGACGGTGACCGGGTGGACTGCCCCCTCCAAAAAGTGACGCCATTCTTCAAAAGCCAACTTAATGGCCAAAAGTTCCCTATTGCCGATATCATAATTCCTTTCGGCGGACGACAATTTTTTAGAAAAGAAAGCGCACGGATGCCATTTACCAGGGGACGGACCCTGGGACAATATTGCACCCACCCCTACGTCAGACGCGTCCACCTCCACAACGAACGGCTGTGATGCATCTGGTTGGATGAGAACGGGTGCCGAAGCAAAACATTTTTTCAAAGAGGAAAAAGCTTGGCAAGCTTTGTCCGACCATTTAGAAAAATCCGTCCCTTTTCTTGTCATGTCAGTGAGAGGTTTGACAACAGATGAGAAATTACAAATAAATTTCCGGTAGTAGTTAGCAAACCCCAGAAAACGCTGCAGAGCCTTAAGATCCTCTGGCTGATCCCATTCAAGCACTGCTCTCACCTTTTCAGGGTCCATACGGAAACCGGAGGCTGACACCAAGAAACCCAAAAACTGAAGTTCCTGTACGGCGAATACACACTTTTCAAGTTTGGCGTATAGTTTATTGTCTCGCAAGATCTGCAACACCTGTCTCACATGCTCCTGGTGAGACACAAGATCTGGTGAGTAAATTAAAATGTCATCCAAATATACGACCACAAACAGCCCCACCAGATGACGAAAAATGTCATTAACAAAATGTTGGAATACTGCTGGTGCAGTAGTCAGACCAAAAGGCATGACAAGGTTCTCATAATGTCCCTCCGGCGTGTTAAACGCCGTTTTCCACTCATCCCCCTCTTTTATCCTAATCAGATTATACGCCCCCTGAGATCCAATTTAGAGAACCATTTGGCGCCAACAATTTGATTGAAGAGATCAGGAATCAGAGGGAGTGGATACGGATCTCGAACAGTAATCCGATTAAGTTCGCGGAAATCCAAGCAAGGGCGTAGGCCTCCATCTTTTTTCTTCACAAAGAAGAACCCGCGGCCACTGGGGAAGATGAAGGTCTAATATGCCCTTTGGCCAGACTTTCCGAAATATAATCTTTCATAGCCTGCCTCTCAGGACCAGAAAGGTTATATAACCTAGCTTTAGGTAACTTAGCATCAGGAAGTAAATTAATAGAGCAGTCATACACGCGATGAGGAGGCAACTCCTGACACCCCTCCTCAGAGAACACATCCCCAAAGTCCTCCAAAAAAGGAGGCAAAGTACTAGGCACGACCGCACTGATGACTGTGTTCATGCAGTTACTTTTGCAAAACTCCCCCCATTGGCTTATATCTCTGGACTGCCAATTAATCACAGGGTTATGTTTAACCAACCAAGGAAGTCCCAACACAATAGGAGTAGGTAGACCCTCCAACACATAACAAGATAATAGTTCCCTATGTATTGCCCCTACCCGAAGGTCAATGTTATGAACCTCATGAACAAAGCTACCTTGGCCGAGAGGCCTGGCGTCAATGGAGAATATGGGATCGGTTTGACCAATACACTCAGATGCATACCTTGAGCCTGAGCAAACTGAGCGTCAACCAGATTAGCCCCGGACCCACTATCAAGAAGAACAGAAAATCTCTCCACTCTCGTACCAACCACCACCTCCACTGGTACAAGGAACTGAGAAGAACTAGCGGACGAAATACATACTCCCAGGTTGTCGTCCACCACACAACCTGGGATTAACAGTTTTCCGGCGACTTTTTGCTCAACAAGGCACGGGATGGACATCCCCAACAAAATGTCCCTCTTTCCCGCAGAAGAAACACCTTCTAGTCCTGCGGCGTACCGCCAATCCCTCCTACGAAATGATGTCCCTCCCAACTGCATAGGCTCCTCCGAACAGACAAGGGGAACCTCAACATAAGGGATTTTAGTAGTAGGTGGAGTAACAACAGGGGGCGGAGTTACCTCGCACCTCTCCCGGAGCCGTCTATCAGTACGGATAGCTAGGGCCATAGCAGCCTCCAGTGATGGAGGAGAATCATACTGAGCCAAAACGTCCTTTAATTTGTCAGAAAGCCCATGACAAAACTGGCTTCTAAGAGCTGGGTCATTCCACTGAGTATCTGTGGCCCATCTACGGAACTCAGAAGCAAATTCCTCCGTCGGACGATCTCCCTGCTGTATCTTACGTAATTTTGTCTCAGCAAGAGAGACCCGATCTGGGTCATCATATACCAAACCCAGGGCAGTAAAAAATCGATCTACTGACTGTAGAGCCGGGGATCCCGGAGGAAGGGAGAAGGCCCAGGATTGAGGGTCCCTTGTAGGAGCGAGATAACAATTCCCACTCTCTGCTCTTCACTCCCTGATGATCGAGGCCGAAGCCGAAAATACAATTTACATGCTTCCCTGAAGGTAAAAAATTTGTCTCGCCCACCAGTGAACCTGTCCGGGAGAGCTACTTTAGGTTCAAATATGGTTTGCTCCGAGGGAGACAAAACTTTGGACTTAATGTCCGTCAGCTCCATGGATAATCCCTGCAACTGCAGAGCCAGCTGGGCTACTGGATCCATGGCAACTGGGAATAATTTTAATGGGCCAGTGAAAATGTCAAGCGGTCTTATGATATGTGTACGATGTCAGTAAACTATTCTTAAAAGAACAACACTCTATACAACATATAGATTAGCAACATCAGCATGTAAATATAGAATAGATTTACCTGACACGATATCCGTTGAACTCAGGGTTAATCTTGAGGACTTGACACACTGTCACAGGAAAGAGGAGGACCGGGGGTCTAACCTGACCCTAAACTGGGGTCCTAACTAATCCCTCACCTTGGAGGTACTGATAATGGTTCAGAGGTCCAAGTCTCCAGCCTAACCCTGTCTCCTATCAGTCCCTGAACCCTGTAATCAGTCCTAAGAAGGATTCTGATTACCACCAAAGGGATATGGGCTGATCTCTGCTAAATACACAGATTAGACATATAAGACAGACTGGAGAAAACACAGACTTGCATACACACTCAAACACAGAAGGAACATAAATGATCTGGGATATTAAACTCTAAGCAAGGTGAGCTTAAAACAACTAAGGAGCTCTTTAACTTAAGTCTATACAGATACAATCCTATCTGTGGTCTGCATGAAGAATTTCACTGGCAACTCCCAACACAGACAACCAGAGATTTAAAGGAAACCAATCAACAAATAATTAATTGCAGCCGGGAGAAAGTGCACCCAGTCCAGAAACTGAGCACAGACAGAATTAACTCCCTAACTGCCAAACACAAAGAAACAGCAACTCAGCTGTGAGAAGTCAGAATGTGCAACCTCGACGATCTTCGTGGCGATGCACACATGACAGATATCACTCAAGTATTTGCATGCTCAAATGTGCTCTCCACATCCCCGCCTGTTACCAGCCAATAAGCATGCAGGGATTGCCTGCCAGTCACTGTAATGCTGTCACCATTTTGGTAGTTGCATTACTGTGATTGGCTAGCCGCATTACCTCATCAGAGGTTATAAAAGGACAGGTGCCATCACGCTTGGCTCAGTGACGCCATTGTACAGCTCAGAGATAGTTCTGATTGGAGGGAGAGGGAAGTTGTTCATGCCTGTGTGCACAGTTTAACTAATTAGAGTCCTCTAGCGTTGATACTCGTGCTGATTCTGAACCATCATACTAACAGCCCTTCTAAGGGTTAATCTTGTGCTTTTCTGTTTGAAACAGATACATTCTGCATTTAGCCTAGGGACAGTTTCAGGAGTAGGAAGAGTGGCAGAATATAGCCTCTAGGCAGGACTTAAGGCTTTGCACTCCGTTACTAAATATATCGCTGCTGCATGTGACCACATTCTTTTTTTGAGGGGTGAAAAAATTGAGTATATTGTCATCCATAGAGTATTATGCACTTTGTGCTACATTACGGTAGCATGTAACACTCAAAAAAAAAGTTCAAAACCTTTTCTGGATTCAATTACTCATCCATAGAGTATTAAGTGCTTTGTGTTACATTTTAGTGGTATATAACACTCCAAAAAATAGTTGAAAAAAAATTCTGGATTCAATTAGTCATCCATAAAGTATTATGTGGGTTTTGTTAGATTTCGGTGGAGTATATCACTCAAAAAAGGGTTCAAAACTTGTTCTGGATTCAATTAGTCATCCATATAGTATAACGTGGTTTGTGTAACATTTCGGTGGTATGTAACGCGCCAAAAAAGCATTCAAATATTTTTCTGGATTGAATTGGTCATCCATAGAATATTATTGCCATGCTTTGAAGGTCTTCACTAAGGAAGGGGGCCTCAAATGTCCCTGGAACCTAACTATCATTGTCCCAGGGATACTCTTGAAGGTAGAGAGGCCTGAGTCTCTGACCTTACTATGCTCCTGTTAAACCCTGTCAGTCACTGTATTGCCATAACCATCTTGATAGTGGCATTATTGTGATTGGCTGGCCGCATTACCTCATCAGAGGTTATAAAAGGACAGGTGCCTTCATGCTTGGCTCACTGACGCCATTGTACAGCTCAGAGACAGTGCTGATTGTAGGGTGAGAGCAGTTATTCATGCCTGTGGGCAGAGTTTAACTAATCAGAGTTCTCTAGCATTGATACTCATGCTGATTCTGAACCATCATACAAACAACCCTCCTAAGGGCTAATCTTGTGCTTTTGCTGTTTGTATCAGACACATTCTGCATTTAGCCTAGGGACTAGGGTTGAGCGATACTTTCCGATATCAAGAAGTATCGGATCGGAATGGGTATCGCCGATACCCCAAAAGTATCGGCGATACCCGATTCCGATACCGGAAATCCAATGCAAGTCTATGGGACAGAAATATCGTAACTAAAAAAACCTCTTTCTTTCCTTGTAAACACTAAATATACACACATAGAATACATATATATATATACATGTCATTGTGACATATATATATACATATATTTATAGTTTATACACTTCTACATAGTAAAATAGCCTCTGATTCAATTGCCGGGTAATGCCGGCTTTTGTGAAAATACAGAAGCACCCGACATGAAATGACACTTGGTTTACATAGAGTTAACCATGTATTTTCATGTAGTTTGATATCTGATTTGCACAAACAATTACATGAGTGTATGTGTGCAAAATTTCACACCTGTAGGGGTTAATTAAAGGTGTAAATTCGTTGTAAAAAAAACAGACTTTTTTGCTACGAATTTACACCTTTAATTAACCCCTACAGGTGTGAAATTTTGCACACAGCCACTCATGTAATTGTTAGTGAAAACAATAGATCAAACAACTTGAAATGACATGGTTAACGCTATGTAAACCATGTGTCATTTCATGTCGGGTTCTGCATTTTCACAAAAGCCGGCAATTGAATTAGCGGCTATTATACTATGTAGAAGTGTATTAACTATAAATATAAATATATATATATATTATATATATATATTGTGTCACAAATTCAATGACATGTATATATATATATATGAGGTGTAAAATTGTTGAAAAAAAATGCGTGGGCTCCCGCCCTATTTTCGCAACCAGACAGACAAAGCCAGCGAGTGGGGGCAGATAATAATAGCCCAGAGAGGGACCATTATTTTTGCCCCCCCCGGCTACTAACATCTGCCCCCAGACACCCCAGAAAAGACAAATCTATAATTAGATTCGCCCTTTCTGGCACTTTGCCCGTCTATTCCCATTGCCCTGTGGCGAATGGGTTAATAAGGGGTTAAAGCCACCTTGCTATTGAAAGGTGACCTTAAGCCAGGTTAATAATTGAGAGCTGTCAATTAGACAACTATCAATTATTAATCCTATTGTATGATAGAAAAATCAAACACACACAGTTTAATAAAAAAGAAGTTTAATTAAATAATCACACAGTTTTTGACCATATTTTATTTTCCTGCTAAAACCATTTCCTGTAATAAAAATAAAATAAAAAAGCAAAATTATTCTTACCAATCCGATGCACAGTCAGGTCCCACGCTGTAATCCATCAGAAAGGGTTAACAGGTTAGTTATTAGCAGAGAGCTAACGCTGACTGCTAGCTGTAACACCCCTGAATGAATAACTTCCTCTCCCAGCGAAAGGAGAGGAAGAGATTAATGAATGGAGCTTAATTGATTTATTGCCACTTTCACTTCAGTGACCTGACCTAAAGTGAAAGTGGGACACAATCAATTAAGCTTCATTCATTAATCACATCCATTCCTGTCGGCAGGAGATAAGCTCATTCATTCAGGAGCTTTCAGCTGAGCACGCAGGATTACTTGCGCTGCTTAGCTGATTGCTAGTTAACCCTTTGTGAAGGATTACATCGTGGGACATGACAGATCGCCAGATAGGTAAGAATAATGTTGTTTTATTATTTTTTCTTTATTATAGAAGATCAAGGGCATCGCAGGGATTAAGAGTTTAATAAAAGATGGTCAAAAAATGTGTTTTTATTTCATTAAAATTATTGATTCTTAAAGTGTGTGTGATTTTTTTATTTCCTTCAATAGGATTAAGAATTGATAGTTGTCTAATTGACAGCTCTCAATTATTAACCTGGCTTAAAGTGACCTTTCGATAGCAAGGTGGCTTTAACCCCTTATTAACCCATTCGCCACCGCTACAGGGCAATGGGAATAGACAGGCAAAGTGCCAGAAAGGGCGAATCTAATTATAGATTTGCCCTTTCTGGGGTGTCTGGGGGCAGATGTTAGTAGCCAGGGGGGGCACAAAAAAAATGTACCCTCCCTAGGCTATTATTATCTGCCCCCACTCGCTTGCTTTGTCTGTCTGGTGGAGAAAATACACCGGAAGCCCACGCATTTTTTTTCAACGAATTTACACCTTTAATTAACCCCTACATGTCTGAAATTTTGCACATATACACTTATGTAATTGTAAGTTAAAACCATATATCAAAATACATGAAATGACATGGTTAACTGTGTCGAAACAATGTATCATTTCATGTCGGCTTTTGTGATTTCACAAAAGCCGGCAATTGAATTAGCAGCTATTATACTATGTAGAAGTGTATGAACTATAAATATATGTATATATATATGTCACAATTACATATATATATATATATAATATATATATATATATTGTGTATTCTATGTGTGTATATGTATTGTTTCTATTCTTTATTAAAGCTGTCAGTGTGATTTTACAGTATAGCCAGGGATGAATTAGCGGCTATTATACTATGTAGAAGTGTATGACCTATATATATTTTATATATTATATATATATTATATATATAAATATATATATATATATAATTATTTGCTTTTTGTGTACATTTTTTTTACAATGTGATTTTTACATGACTTTTTACATAGAGATAACTGCTCTATGTAAAGCTTCATGTTAAAATCGCATTGCATACAGATGGAAAACTGATGGAAAACTGATGGAAAACGCATGGTGCGATTTAAAATCGCATCAAAATCGCATGCCTTTTTACAACAAATGTACCGTTTTTTTCCTGCAGAAAACGGACCGATTTTTTTTCCAGCCAGTGAGTATGAGCCCAAAGGGTTAATGTTTACTGCAGGGACCGCAGCTAATGCTGCAGCCTCACAGTAAACCCCCGAATGAATGAGCTCCTCTCCTGGCTGACAGGAGAGGAAGTGGAAAGCTTAATTGATTGCTTTCCACTTTCACTTCAGGTCAGCCAGGGACACCATCAGTGACGTCAGAGGGAACTGATTAACAAAAATAGGGGTTTCCTTCGAAAAAAAAAATGGCGTGGGGTCCCCCCTATTTTTGTTAACCAGCCTGATGAAGCAGACTGCTGAGGCATGGTATTTAAGGCTGTTAAGGAGCCAATATCCATGGACCTTGCCAGCAGCATCGGACTGGAGTACCTTGGGCCCACCAGAGAAAAATTATTCTTGGGGCCCACCATCATACTTCCCAACCTTTGAAGAAGGGAAAGAGGGACAAAGGCTGTGGCACGCTGTGCCTGCTGCAGCAAATTTTAGGCCATGCCACGTTGCACCACAGACTGTCCAGGAGTTGGTGGATGCTTTAGTCCAGGTGTGGGAGGAGATCCCTCAGGAGACCATCCGTCGCGCTCATCAGGAGCATGCCCAGAAGTTGTAGGGAGGTAATACAGCATACCTCCCAACTTTTGAAGACAGGAAAGAGGGTTAAAGGCTGCGGCGCGCGCAAATTTTAGGCCACGCCCCGACCACACCCATTTCACAACTAATCACACCCATATCCTCGCCCCAACCGTACCCATTTAGCACTGCTGATCACACTGACTGGTAATGAGGGCACAGTGGCTGGCATTATGGGCACAGTGGTTGGTACTGAGGAAAAGAAAGAAAGAGCAGCGAGAGAGAAAGAAAGGAGAGAGAGAGAAAGAACAAACAGAGAAAGAAAGAGAGGAAAGAAAGAAAAGAGAGAGAGAAAGAAAGAACAGAGAGAAAAAAGAACAGAGAGCGAGAAAGAAAGGACAGAGAAAGAGAGAACAGAGAGAGAAAGAAAGAACAGGAGCGAGAAAGACTAGAAAGAGAAAGAAAGACTAGAGAGAGAGCCAGAGGCGTAGCTAGGGTTTTGGTTTAGTGGGGGCGAAACTTCTGAGTGGGCCCCTAACCAGAGAACCTCAGCAAATGACCGCGCTGTTGCCAAAAATAATCTATATATAAAAAGACCAATATTGATATCACCGCCATATGGTCTGTGGTAAATAATACCAGTCCCACAGAACATATAATAGATTACAGCACAGGTATAGATAATGACTTACCGCTGATGTTCTTTCTAATGGAATTGTTCACTTTTCATGTCTTTTCCATCTGGCCCAGACCGACATGACGACTTCTCCAGCCAGGACTCGACTGCAGAGATTACAACAAAGACACATTTCACTTCTCATATTTTTAGCACTGTCACGGTCACCAATTGGACTATTCTCAACCTGCACAAACTCCTCATCCTGCTGATACCCCAATACTGAGCCGCTGCTGCCATATGTGTCCCTATTTCTGCACCTGATACCCCAATACTGAGCCGCTGCTGCCGTATGTGTCCCTATTACTGCACCTGCTGTGTGGTTCTGTGTGACCTCTAAATTCTAAAGCACCCCTCTAGAATATAGTAATGCCGGGTGCAAGTGCCCTAGAAAACAGTGCCCACATTTTGTCCCCTAGACTGTAATAATGCAATAATGCCCTGTGTGCCCCTTTGACAGTCACAGTAACCCGAGTTCCCCTATAACAATAAGTGTCCACTTTACATTTAATAATGTCCCAAGTCTCCCCCTGTACATCTCCCCTATACACAGAATAATGCCCCTCACTGGATATATACTGACCCCTTAATGTCCCCAAACTATTTAATGGGTCCAACACTGTATGATGGCCCCTAGATAGCATCCATACAACATAATACACCAGATAGTCCTCAATATAGTATAATGCACCCCCATAGGCAGCCTCTATATTATACTAAACCCCCATAGGCAGAGTCTATAATATAATGCACTACCATAGGCAGCCGCTATATTATAATGCACCCCCATAGGCAGCCTCTGTAGTATAATGCATCCCCATAGGGAGTCTCTGTAGTATAATGCCCCCCCATATGGAGCCTCTGTAGTATAATGCAGCCCCCATATACAGCCTCTGTAGTATAATGCAGCCCCATATACAGCCTCTGTAGTATAATGCACCCCCCATATACAGCCTCTGTAGTATAATGCACCCCCATTAAAAAAAACAAAAAACAATACTCACCTCCCGGCTCCTGTGCTGCTCACTGTTCTCCCTCTCAGCGTCTGACAGCGGGCGCCGGCAGGTGACGTCATCGCACCCGCTGTCAGACGCTGAGAGGGGGATTATGGGAGAGAAGGAGCGCTCGCTCCTTCTCTCTCTATGCGGTCAGCTGTATCGGCTGGATGCCGATACAGCTGACCCTCCGATGACAGGTGGGGGGCCCACTGCTAGCACCGGGCCCCCCACCGCCTGCTCAGGCCCCATAGCGGCCGGGCAGCAGAGCAGGGAGAGCGATTCTCCCTGCTCTGCCACAGAATGTAACTGTAGCGTAGCCCCGGATGGGCCCCCTCAGAGCGCGGGGCCCGGGCCACCGCCCCCTCTGCCCCGCGACCTATCCTTTCAAATCAGGGCCCACCACGCAGGAGCTGGGGCCCACCGGAGGTTTCTCCGGTGTCCCGGTGACTCAGTCCGACCCTGCTTGACAGCCTGATAATACCAGGCCACAGCAGACTGCTTATCTTGGCTGGTTAACAAAACTAGGGATCCCCTCGAAAAAAATTGGCATGGGGTCCCCCCTATTTTTGTTAACCAGCCAGATGAAGCAGACTGCTGAGGCCTGGATTTTCAGGCTGTTAAGGAGCCAAGATCCATGAACCTTGCCAGCCTGATAATACCAGGCCACAGCAGTCTGCATATCTTGGCTGGTTAACAAAACTAGGGATCCCCTCAAAAAAAATTGGCGTGGGTCCCCCCTATTTTTGTTAACCAGCCAGATGAAGCAGACTGCTGAGGCCTGGTTTTTCAGGCTGGTAAGGATCCAATATCCATGGACCTTGCAAGCCTGATAATACCAGGCCACAGCAGTCTGCTTAGCTTGGCTCGTTAACAAAAATAGGGAATCCCCTCGAAAAAAAAATGGCGTGGGGATCCCCCCTATTTTTGTTAACCAGCCAAGTAAAATGCAGACTGCTGCGGCCTGGTATTAAAAGACTGTCAAGGCCCATGGATTTTGGCCCTCAACAGCCTGATAATACCAGGCTACAGCAGCCCCACATTTGGCGCATCAAAAGATGTGCCAATTGTGGCACTTTAACCCGGCTCTTCCCACTTGCCCTGTAGCGGTGGCAAGCGGGGTAATAAGGGGTTAATGTCACCGTTGATTGCATGGTGACAATAAGCCCGGTTAATAATGGAGAGGTGTCAATAAGACACCGATCCATTATTAATCCCAAAGTTTTTAAATGTTTAAAAAAAAGACATAGCAAGAAAAAAGTATTTTAATGAAATAAAAGAGACAACACAGTTTTCATTTCTTTTATTACTCTCTCATTCCTGCGACGCCATCGATCTCCTGTAAAAAAAGAAAAAAAACAAACCAACAGTATACCACCTGTCCGACGCAGTCCATAGTAACGAGTGTCCCACGACGATCCAGCTCTGCTACATCGGAATGTCAGGCAGGGCCTAACATCCCGATGCAGCACAGCTGACTTACCGCTTCCCCGGCGGTGACGTCATCGGACTGCTTTACGGCCGCGATTACCCGGCAGTCACTGCAGTTATCGCGAGAAACTGCATGTGACCGCCAGGGAGAAGATGGCGGCCATCAAGCAGTACAGGACGTGACCGCCGGAGATCTTCTGCCAGGTAAGTGCCGCTGACTCCTGACAGACCCGACCGACGGACACTGACCGTGACGGGACAATTACGATTCCGGTATCCGATATGACGAAAATATCGGTACTCGGAATTGGAATTCCGATACAGCGAATATCGGCCGATACCCATATTTCAGTATCGGAATGCTCAACACTACTAGGGACAGTCTCTGGCGTAGGGAGAGTGGCAGAATATAACCTCTATGCAGGACTTAAGGCTTTGCACTCTGTTACTAAATATATGTGACCACATTTTTTTTGAGGGTTGAAAAAATTGAGTATATTGTCATCCATAGATCATTATGTACTTTGTGCTATATTATGGTAGCATATAGCACTCAAAAAAAGTTCAAAACTTTTTCTGGATTCAGTTAGTCATCTATAGCAGTGATTTTCAACCTTTTTGAGCCGCGGCACACTTTTTATACTTAGAAAATCCTGGGCACACCACCAACCAAAATAGCACAAAATGACACTAAAACAGTCATATTATACATAGCGCGCATCAGGAAACACGCATTGCAACCCGCAACGTGTGAAAGCACCCTTATTGTACACGTCTACTACCTACCGTATATACTCGTGTATAAGCCGACCCGTATATAAGCCGACCCCCCTAATTTTGCCACAAAAAACTGGGAAAACTTATTGACTTGTGTATAAGCCGGGTGTATAAACTGCCCTCCTGCTCTGTGCTGCCCCCGTCCTGCCTCCTTGCTCCCCCATCCAGCTCTGCGCTCCCCCATTCTCCTCTGTACTCCCCCTCCTGCTCCGTCCTCCGCTGTGCTCCCCCATTCCTTCTCCGTCCTCCTGTGCCCCCCCTCGTCCTGCTCCATGCTCCTCTGTGCCCTCCATCCTCTCCCCCCCCGTCCTGCTCGGTGCTCCTCTGTGCCCTCCATCCTCCCCCCGTCCTGCTCCGTGCTCATTGTCCTCCTCCATCCTCCCCCCGTCCTCCGTTCTCCCCCCGTCCTCCTCCATGCTTACCCCGTCCTCCCCCCGTCCTGCTCCATGCTTCCCCGTCCTCCTCCATGCTTCCCCCGTCCTCCATTCTCCCCCGTCCTCCATGCTTCCCCCGTTCACCGTTCTCCCCCGTCCACCGTTCTCCCCCCCTGTCCTGCTCCATGCTTCCCCGTCCTCTGTTCTCCCCATCCTCCTCCATGCTTCCCCCGTCCTCCGTACTCCCCCCGTCCTGCTCCATGCTTCCCCCGTCCTCCGTTCTCCCCCCCGTCCTCCATGCTTCCCCCATCCACCGTTCTATCCCCCGTCCAGCTCCGTGCTCCTTGTCCTCTTCTCCATCATACTCACCCCTCCCTGTGCCATCTCTGAGGGTCCCTGCAATCCTGCGTTCTCCCTGTCTTCCTGCAGCTCTCCGGCACTGAGCGGTGATGTAATACCGCTCATTAAGGCCATGAATATGGAGGCGACGCCCATGGGAGTGGCGTCGCGTCCATTGTACATGACCTTAATGAGCGGGTATTACATCACCGCTCAGTGCCGGAGAGCTGAAGTAGCCGGGGAGAACGCAGGATTGCAGGGACCCTCAGCGATGGCACGGGGAGGGGTGAGTATGATCCCAGCCACCGGCTCCTGGCACCATAGTTTGGGGAACTTTCCCCACGGCACACCCGACCATGTGTCGCGGCACACTAGTGTGCCGCGGAACACTGGTTGAAAATCACTGATCTATAGAGTATTACGTGCTTTGTGTTATATTTTAGTAGTATACAGTGCCTTGCGAAAGTATTCGGCTCCCTGGAACTTTTCAACCTTTTCCCACATATCATGCTTCAAACATAAAGATACCAGATGTAAATTTTTGGTGAAGAATCAACAACAAGTGGGACACAATTGTGAAGTTGAACGAAATTTATTGGTTATTTTAAATTTTTGTGGAAATTCAAAAACTGAAAAGTGGGGCGCGCAATATATATTTGGCCCCTTTAACTTAATACTTTGTTGCGCCACCTTTTGCTGCGATTACAGCTGCAAGTCGCTTGGGGTATGTCTATATCAGTTTTGTACATCGAGAGACTGAAATTCTTGCCCATTTTTCCTTGGCAAACAGCTCGAGCTCAGTGAGGTTGGATGGAGATCGTTTGTGAACAGCAGTTTTCAGCTCTTTCCACAGATTCTCGATTGATTCAGGTCAGACTTGGCTAGGCAGTCTAACACCTGGATATGTTTATTTGTGAACCATTCCATTGTAGATTTTGCTTTATGTTTGGGATCATTGTCTTGTTGGAAGACAAATCTCCGTCCCAGTCTCAGGTCTGACCATCCATTATGATTCTCCAGGTCGTGACGAGTTCATAGACGCCAATGCATATGCATATATATATATATATATATATTAATATATATATAGAGAGAGAGACCATAAATACCAACCAGTACTGACACACCTCTGCCCTTGCACGCACCACTCCAAAGCACGCTTCGGTTCCGCTCCCTGACGAAGCTTTGGAGCGGTGTGTGCAAGGGCAGAGGTGTGTCAATACTGGTTGGTATTTATGGTCTCTATATATATGCATATATATATTTCTTGTATTTATATCATTGGTTTATTAATTTAACCCCAGCATCAATTTTTATTTTTTGTTTTAGCACTTTATTCATTCACTGCTATTTATTTAGTTTATATTAATATTTTTTTACACTGTATCAATTTCAGTTATGAAGATTTATTATTATGTGCACTTTGCACTATAAATGCACTTTGCTTATTAAATCATGAGGATTTATCAGTATATGCACTTTATCATTTCCATCTGTTTTTTTTACACAGAATTCACTTTTGATTACAGTAATTAATATATATATAATTATTTTTTTCACTTGATATTAATTATTATTGGTTATGATAATATGGAGTACCACTAATTATTATATATTTAATTTTTCTGATATTTTACCGTTACAGTTTGACATACCCTGCCCTACACATACTATGTACCGTATTTTTCGGACTATAAGACGCACCCCAAATTTTCAGAAGGAAAATCGGGAAAAAAAAATAATGTGTCAAATGGGGGTCCGTCTTACAGTCCGAATTCACCTTACCAGTGAAGGGATCAGCACAGGTAGAGGAGTGGTCACTGGGGTCGTTCCGTGGTCCAGGCTGGTGCGGTGGTGGTGCTCTGTGGGGTGGCTGTGTTCTGTGGGGTGGCTGTGTTCTGTGGGGTGGCTGTGCTCTGTGGGGTGGCTGTGTTCTGTGGTGGCTGTGCTCTGTGGGTGGCTGTGCACTGTGGGGGGCTGTGTTCTGTGGGGTGGCTGTGCTCTGTGGGTGGCTGCTCTGTGGGGTGGCAATATACTCACAATATACTCACAAATCCGGTGGCGGTTCCAATGCAGCTTCCTGTGGTGCGGTAGTGGTGTTGGGGCAGCAGCGGGGCTCTGGGCTGCGTGGGGGGCTCCGCCGGCAATTCGTCCTAGCCCGAAAGCCCCCCGCAGCTCCGCTGCTGCGACGCGGTGCCATCCTGAAAGATGGCCGCCAGGGGCCTCCAGTGGCGGTCCTGATGCAGCCTGTGGTGCGGTGGTGGTGTCGGGTCAGCAGCGGGGCTCTGTGCTGCGTGGGGGGCTCCGCCAGCATTTCGTCCTAGCGGGAAAGCCCCCCGCAGCTCCGCTGCTGCGACGCGGTGCCGTCCTGAAGGATGGCCGCCAGGGGATTCCGGAAAGATGGCCGCCGCATACTCATTCAAATCTCAGCAACGAGATCTTGTCCTGAGATCTCGGGAGACGAGATCTCGGGAAGAGATCTTGTTGCCGAGATTTGAATGAGTATGCTGGCTGCGGCCATCTTCCGGAGGCCCCTGGCGGCCATCTTTCAGGACGGCACCGCGTCGCAGCAGCGGAGCTGTGGGGGGCTTTCGGGCTAGGATGAAATGCCGGCGGAGCCCCCCATGCAGCCCAGAGCCCCACTGCTGCCCCGACACCACCACCGCTCCACAGGGAAGCTGCATTGGGACCGCCGCCGCCACCGGACTTTTAGGTATGTTGCGACCCCATTTTCCCAAAAAATTTTGGGGGAAAAAAGTGCGTCTTATGGTTTGAAAAATACGGTAATTTTATTTTTATTGTTTTAATAAAAGTCTCTTTTTCAACATCTTATTTTGTGCTTATCATATGATATTTTGTGCTTATCATGCTTTTAATATATCAATAAAGTTGTAATTAAATATTATATATCTTGTCTTCTGATGAAATTTTTTTGGGATTAAATATTGATATTTAATATTCATTGATTACCGTAAGTATTGGGTTGTTATATTTCTGGTATTTCTTTTCTATATAGGGTTTTGTTTAAGTGATAAATGAGGCCTATTGCAGGGTCATGTTAGCCTTTTTTTGGTCTCTTTTTTTGAATTTATTGGTATTAAACCTTTTCTCACTGGGTAGGTGTTTTTTAAATTGATACTATTAAACTATTAAGAAAACATTTTTAAAAGAAATATATGTTCACTACTTTGATTAAATTCCTCAGTTTATAAATGACCCTGGTATGAACCACAATTTGAGCGCCCGCCAGGGCCGTGGGGTACTCGGTATCAGGCCGGTTCTTAACGGGATGTGTCACGGCAGCAGTGACCCGGTCCGTGGCCCTGGGCATCCAATGAAAACTATTAAAAAGGGGAAATAAAGTTTATGAAAGATAGTTCATGACGCCACCTGTGGTATTCGGCAAATAAGGTGTTAGTCGACGCTGCAGATTCAGTCCCCTGGGGCAGTTATTGATGCAGCAGAGTTGGTTCAGCTATCCACAGGCAGAACTATTCCCCAGGGCAGTGAAAGTGTAAAATGATGATGATGATATTGTTGTAGTGCAGGGCTGAGGTGACGCAGCAAATAAACAGGAGGACACAGCAGTGTGCAGTCTTCACAGGTTTTACTCACAGTTCTGATGTTACAGTCCCCAGCCGGGGTGCTGTGTCCTCAGGGTCTGTGGTCCAGTCAGGTGTCAGGTAGCTTGGGGTGCACGTTGCCAGGGCTCCCTTAGATGTTCCTTTCCTGGCTGTCTCACTATGCTGGATACCACCTCTCCTGCCCTGCGTCTTCACACACAGTGTCCCAAGCCAGCAGACTCGGATCTTGTCAGGTGACGTTGGTCAGACCCCTGGATCCTATATGTCTGCCTTTTCAGTGAATGTGTTGGATACGGCTGTAGTACTTGCAGATACCGCAGCCTCCGGTTTCCTAGCTGAGTCCTTAGTTTCTCCACTAGTTTTGGGGCCGGTCCCCTAACTGCAACCTGGTCCCTCCACCAACCACGCCAGTGGATAAGGGCCCCACGGATGGATTCCTCACTATCAGTGCCCCGAAGACCTCTTCTTCCTCTCCTCCTCTGGAGTCACTCTTTCACTCTGTAGTCTTTCCTTCAGGAACTACTCTCTCTGCTCCTCACTCCTCCTCTCCCTCCAGCAGACTCTTTCCAGAAACTTCTTAGACCACTGTCACACTCTCTGACTCCTCCTGCCTTTCTACCTTCCCCACCCACTCCCCAACACCCTTTCCTACCCAGCCTGGGATGAGGCCATCCTCCCAAAGGGTACACCCAGATGCCCTGACTAAACTGGTGGTGTTGTGTGTGAGTGTTAGGGTCCTGGGTAGTGCTCCCTCCTTACCTGAGAGTGGGATACCACACCTCTGGATGAGGTCAGTACCTCTGTGGCGACTGGACCCAGGGGCGCCACACAATAATCTGTCCTAAGGTCCATCATATGTAATATTTTAGGGATTCTGTATACTCTGTGTATAAAAAATAAATGAGAGCTTCTTTGAGTTGTATTTATCAATACTTTTCCTGGTGACGCAAGGATATCTTCCCACACCTCTTGAGTAATTGGTCCAACATCTCTCTCAAATTTAGATTTAATGGTAGCCATAGGGTCTCTCAGGATCTTTAGTAACAAAGAATTATACCTAAGAGAGATAAGGCACTTAGTAGTTTTAGCAGTCACCATTGAGTCCAGTATACCATTGAGTGAAATAGTCAGATCTGAGAAGGATTCCTAGGATCTTACACCATGCCACAATAGTAAATATTTGAAAAATTTAAGCTTACCCAAATTGAAAGTTTATTTTAAATTTTCAAACAAACAGAAGTGTCTTTCCACTTATAATTGATGCAAGTTCTTCAATCCTTTGCCGTTTTCAAATAGGAGTATATTTGAAGAATTCTCCACTCCCAAACACATCTTGCAGGACCACCAAATTTTATGAATAAGAGTTAAAGTCAGAAAACCCTTAGGATTGACCTTATACTTACCTGTCTCTAGAATATCTATCAGATTTACACACCACCCAGAAATTTTAGTACTTAGACCTCTGCCCTTTCTATCCCATCCAAAGCTCACCTTCTAACATGCTGAAACTGAGAAGCTAGAAAGTATTCCCAGGTGTGCAGTAGTGGTAATCCCCCAGATTTTATGTCAGCTGCAACTTTTCTACCTTTATCTTAGATACTTCTCTCCTTCAGACCAAAGCCCTGAAAACATTGTGAATCTTTCTAAACCAGTATTTAGGAATCCAAGTAGGTGAATGATGCAGTTGTAAGAGGGTGAGCAGTGCTCAAGAAGACGTTGTCGCAAGTGGTTTAAATTTGATGATAGTGTTCTTTGTTTTGCATATGTTATTTACCGTATTTTTCGGACCATAAGACACACTTTTTTCCCCAAAATTTTTGGGGAAAATGGGGGTGTGTCTTATGGTCGCAATATACAGTACTCACCAATCCCGTGGAGGCGGTCCCAATGCAGCCTCCGGTGCGGTGGTGTCGGGGCTCTCATGTGGCTGCAGCGGGGCTCTGTGCTGCGTGGGGGGGCTCCGCCGGCATTTCGTAGTAGCCCGAAAGCCCCCTGCAGCTCCGCTGCTGCGACGCGGTGGCTTTCAGAAACATGGCCGCCAGGGACCTCCGGAAAGATGGCCGCCGCAACGAGAAATTCAAATCTCGGCATTGAGATCTCTTCCCGAGATCTCGTCTCCAGAGCTCCAGTAGCTTTCGGGCTACTACGAAATGCTGGCGGAGCCCCCCACGCAGCACAGAGCCCCGCTGCAGCCACATGAGAGCCCCGACACCACTGCACTGGAGGCTGCATTGGGACCGCCGCCACGGGATTGGTAAGTACTGTATATTGCGACCCCACAGCGCATAGCAAACCCCACAGAGCACAGCAAACCCACAGAGCACAGCAAACCCCACAGCGCACAGCAAACCGCACAGAGCACAGCAAGCCCCACAGCGCACAGCAAACCCCACAGAGCACAGCAAACCCACAGAGCACAGCAAACCCTACAGAGCACAGCAAACCCCACAGAGCACAGCAAACCCCACAGAGCACAGCAAACCCCACAGAGTACAGCAAACCCTACAGAGCACAGCAAACCCAACAGAGCACAGCAAACCCCACAGAGCACAGCAAACCCCACAGCGCACAGCAAATCCCACAGAGCACAGCAAACCCCACAGCGCACAACAAACCCCACAGAGCACAGCAAACCACACAGAGCACAGCAAACTCCACAGCGCACAGCAAACCCCACAGTGCACAGCAAACCCCAAAGAGCACAGAAAACCCCACAGAGCACAGCAAACCCAACAGAGCACAGTCAACCCCACAGAGCACCCCTGCAACACAGAGCACCACCACCGCACCAGCCTGGACCACTGAATGACCCCTGTGACCACTCCTCTACCGGTGCTGATCCCTTCGCTGGTAAGCTGAGTTCGGACTGTAAGATGGACCTCCATTTGACACATTATTTTTTTTCCCCTATTTTCCTTCTGGAAATTTGGGGTGCGTCTTATGGTCCGGTGCGTCTTATAGTCCGAAAAATACGGTACATATAAAAATGTATTTTATCCTTATGGCCGGTTTGTGTTCAGTTTCCTGGAGGTTTAACCTCAAAACTGTCCCCACGGATTGTGGAGGGCTGTCAAATAGGGAAACCATTGTAGTGTTCAAGGATATAGTTACTACACACTGGGTAAGACATAGTTAAATGGTTTGGGAATAGCAAATAAAAATGGGAAGCACTTCCTGAATGGGGGTGGTAGTCTCAGTGTTAGTGCAAGTTTCAAATTTATGTACAAGCTGCGATGAGCCCTAACAGTACCAAGCTTCCAAACAGCAGGAGGGTGCACAAAGACTATAGTGTCGATCCCTGGATGGAAGAGGCATTAGAGTCCATGTCTCATTCTCTCCTAAGAGGAAAAGGCCGATCGGGCAAGAGCAAGAGCAAATGGTGGTGGGCCTCAAGAAAGCTGGGTTGCCGGACAGGAAGTCCACAGTGACAAAAGAAGCTGTTGAGGTGAGGACAATTCGTGACCTTGAATTGTAATGTTTTATGGAAACATCAATAGGAGGTTGTTCTGCTCTATACTGTATGCCGCAGATGAATGTATCTGAACTGTACAGTAAAACCGAACCTGTTAAACTGGGCCCAAGGTTTACTACTGTGTGTGTTACGAATCTCGGTCCCGAGGACAAAGATGTAGCAGAGGCTTCCAGCCCACAAGTAAGTGCAGAACAGGCACAACAGCAAAGCACATATGGGAAACATATCAATTTACAAGAGGGTTTCAAGGTGAAGAGAAGACAGGACCGCGTTAGGGTTAGCGTTAGGGTTAGGGTTGGGATTAGGGTTAGGGCTAGGGTTAGGGTTGGGATTAGGGTTAGGGGTGTGTTGGGTTAGGGTTGGAGTTAGAATTGGGGGGTTTCCACTGTTTAGGTACATCAGGGGCTCTCCAAACTCGATATGGCTTCCTATCTCAATTCTAGCCAATTTTGCGTTGAAAAAGTCAAACGGCGCTCCTTCTCTGCCATGCGCCGAAACAGTGGTCCCCCCCACATATGGGGTATCAGCGTACTCAGAACAAATTGCACAATAACTTTTGGGGTCCAATTTCTACTGTTACCCTTGGGAAAATAAAAAAATTGGACCTGAAATAATTTTTTGGGGGAAAAAAAGTTATATGTTCATTTTTCTAACCCCTTCGCCCCAAGGGTGGTTTGCATGTTAATGACCGGGCCACAATTCTGACCACTGTCTCTTTATGAGGTTATAACTCTGAAACGCTTCAACGGATCTTCGCGATTCTGAGATTGTTTTCTCGTGACATATTGTACTTCACGTTAGTGGTAAAATTTCTTCGATATAACTTGCGTTTATTTTTGAAAAAAACGCAAATATGGCGAAAATTTAGAAAATTTTGCAATTTTCAAACTTTGAATTTTAATTCCCTTAAAACAGAGAAATATGTCACACAAAATACTTAATAAGTAACATTTCCCACATGTCTACTTTACATCAGCACAATTTTGGAACCAAAATTTTTTTTGTTACGAAGTTATAAGGGTTAAAAAAAAACAGAAAAAAGGAGTAAATAGGATTCTGGGGGTATTCTGGACAGAGAGATGGTTCAGACGTACCTGTGGATGAAAGTAGATGGATCAGGACATGACAGCATGAAGGGGAATATACCATGCGCTATCATTCTGGATATATTTCTGATGTAACACTTCAAAGATGTCACACTTAAAATGATGTCACATCTGACCAAGGTCATATCTGACCTGCTCCATTCAACTTATACCATTCAAAAATAATAATAATAATAATAATAACCAGCGATTTCTCATTTTTGCAACACCATTTTTTTGGGGGGAGATCACATCACATGATAGAAAACACCCAAAAGTGATACCATTCTAAAAACTCCACCCCTCAAGGTGCTCAAAACCACATTTAAGAAACTTATTAACCCTTCAGGTGCGTCACAGGAATTTTTGGAATGTTTAACCCCTTTATTCCATCGGACGTACTATCCCGTCCATGTGACCCTGGACCTCATTCCCATGGACGGAATAATACGTACAGGGCGATCAGCTGCGCTCCCAGGGGGAAAGGAAAGCTGATCGCCGCCGGGTGTCAGCTGATTATCACAGCTGACACCCGGCACTATGTGTCAGGAGCGGTCACAGACCGCTCCCGGCACATTAACCCTGGCACACCGCGATCAAACATCATCTGGGGGCACAGGGGAGCATCGCGCAGGGAGGGGGCTCTCCCTTCGTGCTCCCCTGAGACCCTCAGAACAGCGCGATGTGTCACGCTGTTTCGAGGGACTCTCCTCACTGCAGGACCCCGGATCCAAGATGGCCGCCGGGTCCTGCAGGGAGGCTGCTTTCTCAGTGCCTGCTGAGAGCAGGCGCTGATGAAGCCTGCAGCACTGCCTGTGATATCTTTTTGATTTAAGGGCAAGAAAATTCAAAGTTGAAAAATTGCAAAATTTTCAAAATTTTCGCCAAACTTCCATTTTTTTCATAAATAAACGCAAGTTATATCAAAGAAATTTTACCACTAACATGAAGTACAATATGTCACGAGAAAACAGTGTCAGAATCACCGGGATCCATGGAAGTGTTCCAGAGTTACTACCTCATAAAGGGACAGTGGTCAGAATTGTAAAAATTGGCCCGGTCATTAACGTGCAAACCACCCTTAGGGGTAAAGGGGTTAATTTTGCCTGTAGTGTACTGTAGAGGAATGAAACATTGCCTGCCGGGTCCACCAGCAGATTGCATCTCCTCTATTGTAGGTTGGTTTTTGTACATGTTCAAAAGTGGCGATGAGTTGACCATTCATCATTTATTTTTAGGGATCCTTTTTTTACCTCTTCATTACCTCTTCTTTAATACTGTTACTGTACGGCCTTAATGTGGCATCAGAAAGTACGATACCTCCCAACTTTTTAAGATCAAAAAGGGATAAATCATGAGGCGCAATACGCGAGCTGTGGCTAATTTTTGTCACGCCCCTGGCCACACCCCAATCCATGCCCATTTACCAATTCTTTCTGGCTGGCAAAAGGAGATGTCAGAGGGGCCGTGGCAGTGAGGGACATGCAGCAAACGCCTGAGGCTGCAGGGCATACACCCAAATCAGGGACTGTCCACTGTATCCAGGGGATTCCGGTCCAGCTTCCACATCAGTGGTACCTGGCTGCTGGACGGGAGGCCTTGAATCTCTTACCTTCTGGAGTCCCTGCTGCGGCTTTTGATTGGCCCGGCCTGGTGAGACGTCATCTGTGTGTCCTGCTCATCTCTAGCTGGGACCTGTGGATTTATTTTTTGTTCATTTATTCACAGTCTAAGCCACCGGAACTTTCTCATCTTTATGTAGCTTCACTATACGACAACCAGCTTTTTTGTACATGTAGGCCAAGTTCACACATTGCAGAAATACTGTGTTTTTTAGCAGGCACAGTACTGCTTAAGGAATGTGCCTCTGACTGGGAAGCCCATAAAATAAAATCTGAGTAAATATGGTCCGTGCCAAATTCACCCCCCCCTCGCACCACTCCCCTCGGTGATGTACTAATTGGGGATGCCCAGCTCTCCAGTGACCTTGGAGGGAAAGGTATCTGCGGCCACACCTACAGGGGTTAAATCTAGGTGTTCTGGTCAGCAACTTCCTTTCCCCTCCGGCGGTCACTGGGAAGCTGTTGTCCTTGTTGTCCTGTAATTCTCCTATGACCCTCCCTGGTAGCCATGGCGGACAAATGGATTGAGGCCCTGCAGAGGAGAGCAGTACAGGAAGGTGAGCCCTGGATTCAAGCTATGATTAGCACCCTCAGTGCTCATTTCCCTGCGACGTCTCCTCACCCCCCAATCTCAGCAGGGCCTGTGCCTGAAACTAACCAGCCCCCTGTCCCCCCATGGGCCCAGCAGTCCGGCGTCGCCCTATATGCCCCGTGCCTCCAGCTCCTCGTGTTAGCCCCTGCCCCCTCCGGCCCCCCGTGGTACCGGCAGTGGCGGTGTAACGAGACCCCAATCTTCTGGTCTTCCGCCACCGCTGGCGTCCGCTGCTAATAATGGCCCGAACTTCCTGCTCAATTTCCGGCGCGGCGCTTTCAGGCTCCGCCCCTTTCATCACGTCACTTCCTGTCCGGCCAGAACAATGCCGGGACAGCCTGGGACGGAGCTCCACGCTGTCTCCTGGGGGCGCTGAGGCAGCGCCCGCACGGGGACATGAGGAGACCGCTGATAGCCCCCATAGCGCTGTCTCCGCGACGCCCCCTGCAGGCACTAAGGAAACTCCTGCATGGGGGCGCCCGGAGGACAGCAGAAAAACCCATGGACCGGTCCCCACGCATTCCCCAGCAGGCGCAGCTACAATGCCTGATGTGGAGTGCCTGGAGATCGGTCTTATATCCCATAATTCCGCTGTAGAGCGCTCTGCTTGGTCTAACCTGACCGAACGAGCGCTCTGCAGGGGTATAATTCCACAGTTACAGCACAAAACACCGACAGCACATTTCCATTAACCCCACCAGCCCAAATATCTAATAAAGAGATTTTATTAACCCCCACCATCCCATATATCTGTGACGATATTAACTCGCCGCAGCTTAACAGCACAGTGTTACCGGCTATGGTATTTGCAAGCCCCTAACACCCCCATAGCCGCTACAGACACAGGTGTAGACGCCACACGTCTTCCCAATCCTCCTCTGAATATTCCCGTGATCATTCTCACCACCCCTCTAAGAGTCGCCCGTCACGTTGTGATCGCAGGCGGATTTCACACACAAGTCAACGCAGATTTCGCGCATCGCAATCCACGTCCACATCAGGGGAATCTGAGGCGTCGCAGTGTACCGATAGGCGACATCGGTCACGCAGTGAACGCCAAAAGTCACGGGCCCCTTCGGAGGCCATCAGCCGGGGACACCCATCCCCCAGGGCTTCCAGCCTTTACAACCATCAGGCCACCAACCAACATGGAGCTGGAGTTCCGCCATCATTAGGCTTCACTCCTGCTCTAGCGCAACACGGAGCCAGAGTTCAGCCATCACCTGGCTTCACCCCGGCTCTATTCTATCACGCGCTACAAATGTGGCTCTCAGCCGGGAAGACGCTTCTCATTCCCCGGACCTTCCAGCCACTGCATTAACCAGTCTATTTCCCTAGCAGGAACCGGAGTTCCTCCATCCTGGGATTTCACCCCTCTGTGCCAGCGGGAGCCGGGGTTCCACCAGCATCTGTCGCCACTCCTCCTGCAGCACACAGAGGTGAGTGTTCTAAGATCAATAATGAACTAACGTTAAATGGTGTGATTTCAAGAGAGAATGAGCTAGCCTCAGCGATTAAGCAGCTTATTCAATGCTTACCGCAAACAAACGGTACAGCTGAAAGCAGAACTACGCTTCAGTCACCGAGTTTGCACAAGGACGCTTTTTTCTGCAGGATCAGCCCGCTTGGTGCGCACATAGACCAAGAGACAAAGCAAAAAATTTGGAATAACGACTACGTCGACATATGGTCACTACTTCACTACTGTCAGCCGATCAACAAAACGTTGATACGGAAAGGAGGACAGGAGGAGGAGCATATAATAGAAGTAGATCAAAATTAGCCCTAAACATGAATAATTAGCTACAGGCATTCGCAGTATTGGGCTGTATTATGGGCCAGAAGCATCCGCAACGCTGCTCCGAATTTGTCATAGATCAGGATATGATATATAATTCATACAAATCGCATGGCGGTTTCGCCTGGTGGAAGTATGATGAGGAGTTCCGCAGGCGGCTGGCCCTACAGCCCGAACTAGGATGGGGGGTTAAAGACACAGATGTATGGCTACGAATGATGCTATCGCAGAAGCAGTCCCCCTTTTCTTCAGCGACCACTAATTACGCCGCAGGTCAACACTCAGTGGTCATACGAAAACCCGGGGCCTGCTGGCTATTTAATGAGGGAAACTGCTGCTTCCAAGCACTATGCAAGTTTAGACACGACTGCTCAGCCTGCGGGGGAGGACACCCACCTGCAAGGTGTTCTCGTCAAAAAAACAAGCCCACAAGGCAAAACCCCGGTGAGCGTAGCCGCGATGGGCCCCTGGTTAGATCTCTACCCCAATAAGGAAGCGGCATGGCTACTACTCTCCGGCTTTACGGACAGCATCTTTATCCCCTACAAACCTACCAGAACACCAACACTGGCGAATAACCTAAAATCAGCCCGAGAATTCCCCGAAATCCTAAACCAAAAAATAGAAAATGAAGTCGAGCTAAGTAGAATGGCGGGCCCTTTCAGTCGCTGTCCTTTAAAAACATCAAAATTTCGCCTCTAGTCATTATTCCGAAAAAAGAACCTAGTAAATATCGACTAATCCATCATCTGTCTCACCCAAAGGGCGAATCAGTTAACGACGCTATCCCCCTGAGGAAGACTTGTCACATGTGCGTCTTTTGACAAGGCCGTCGAATTAGTCTGCGCTGCAGGGCCCGGCGCTCTGCTAGCTAAATCAGACATAGAATCAGCATTTTGCCTGTTACCCGTTCATCCCGAATGTTACCACATATTGGGATGCAAAGTGGACCAGCACTATTATTTTGACATATGCCTGCTGATGGGATATTCAATTTCGTGTCACTATTTCGAATTATTCACGACGTTCCTAGATTGAGTTCTCCGCCATGAAACAGGCAGTAATTCTCTTATTCATTACCTCGACGATTTTTTGTTTGTCGGTCCCAGAAATTCCAAACTCTGCTCTTTCCTGCTAACAAAATTTAAACTGATATCACGTCATTTCGGTGTCCCGCTATCACCTGAAAAAACAGTCGGCCCATGTAATGTATTGCCTTTCTTGGGCATTGAAATAGACACCAATTCGATGGTTTTCCAGTTACCTTCAGAAAAAATACAGAAAATACTACAGATGCTGGAGAGCTTCTGTACAGTTAAAAAAACACCCTTCAACAGATGCAGGCCCTACTGGGCCTAATGACATTTGCCAGCTGCGTAATGCGGAGCCTTCTCTCGCCGATTATCGTTGGCAACAAAGGGCATTTCCCAGCCCGGCCATAGAATTAGACTAACTTGCTCGTTAAAAGCTGACTTGGTAGTTTGGAAAACATTCCTGAAATCATACAATGGTCATACATGTGTCATGGCTAATGAAAGGTCAAGTAAAGACATAGGCCTCACAATTGGGTGGAGTAAAGAACATGGTATCAAGAGAAACCGCTAGGTGGGCACTTACCAGCGGTTTCAGCAGCCCTAACAGTGGGAGCCCGGAGCCTCCGATGGCCTGTGACAGCGGTACTCACAGCGCCCAAGTGCTGGGCAAGATGATAGTAATACAGCAGAGCTGGAGTGAGCAGAACACCAAGTGGTGAGTGTACTGCCAGGACCTGCGGTCATGTGACCCCCCATGGGGCGGAGCTTAGCGTCCTGTAGCTGGGGATGAGTGCAGGAAGTTACAGGGACCCTGGAGAATGGAAAGGGGGTCACCGGACACCAGGGAGAGGACGGGGAACCAGAGGGAAACGGAATCCAAGACAAGCCGAGGTCAGTAAACGTGAGAGACAACGCAGTACACAAGGAGCAGGCTAATAAAGAATAGTCAGGGACGTGGCAGGAGTCAGAAAACCAGAGAAGCATATACACAGTACAGAATCAAGAGGCAAAATCACAACGGGAAACAGAACCGGGTCAGAACCATACAAACAAGCTAGAACACAGGCACAAGGCACAGGCAATCAGGGGTCAATACACTCAGCCAAGGGCAAAAGTATAACTGACGGGGATAGGAGCTTCCTAGGGCTATAAGAAGCTCTCCCCGAACCAAAGAGAGGCCACAATAATAAACCCCAGGTGTGCAGGTCAGAGCCTGCACTAGGATCAAGACATTAACCCCTGGTGTGCAGGTCAAACCTGCACTGGGATCATGACACATGGTTTTGCAGCGGTCTACAAAGACCAATGGTGCAAAAGCAATTGGCCAAAGCTATGGACCACATCGAGCTGGCGATGAGATCCAGCCCTGTGGGAAATTTTTTCAATAGTCGCAGCTATTGAGATTTGGGCCAAGCTGTTGACAAACGCAAATATTCAGTTTCAAACAAAAAATACAACAACCGCTAAGAGCTTGAACCACATGTCAACCACATCCTTGCCTATACTTGATCTGTTACGCCGGTTAGCACTGCTATGCTTGGAAAACAATATCTGGTGTCGAGCCACAGTAGTGGCAAAGGTAGATGATAATCTGATTAACCCACTTTTATCTTCTGATTGGCAGCCTTCAGAATCCAGCTTCCCAGTGCGCAACCGGCGGGTATTAAGTGTCCGCCATCCCTATGGGACATAGTGGCCAATCACTAATGCCCCTAATCCGTGCCTCTGTTTCACCGGCTACCTGGCAGGTTTATGGTAAAGATTGGAAGGAATGGTGCTCATTAACCCCTTCATGACCCAGCCTATTTTGACCTTAAAGACCTTGCCATTTTTTGCAATTCTGACCAGTGTCCCTTTATGAGGTAATAACTCAGGAATGCTTCAACAGATCCTAGCGATTCTGAGACTGTTTTTTCGTGACATATTGGGCTTCATGTTAGTGATAAATTTAGGTCGACAATTTTTGGATTTATTTGTGAAAAAAATGGAAATTTGGCGAAAATTTTGAAAATTTTGCAATTTTCAAATTTTTAATTTTTATTCTGTTAAACCAGTTATGTGTTATGTGACACAAAATAGTTAATGAATAACATTTCCCACATGTCTACTTTACATCAGCACAATTTTGGAAGCAAAATTTTTTTTGTTAGGAAGTTATAAGGGTTAAAAGTTGACCAGCGATTTCTCATTTTTACAACAAAATTTACAAAGCCATTTTTTTTACGGACCATCTCACATTTGAAGTCACTTTGAGGGGTCTATATGGCAGAAAATACCCAAAAGTGACACCAGTATAAAATCTTCACCCCTCAAGCTACTTAAAACTACATTCAAGAAGATTATTAACCCTTCAGGTGCTTCACAGGAACTAAAGCAACGTGGAAGGAAAAAATGGACATTTTAATTTTTCCAACAAAAATTTTCTTTTAGTATCAATTTTTTAATTTTTACATGGGCAACAGGATAAAATGGATCCTAAAATTTGTTGGGCAATTTATCCTGAGTACCACTGTTTGGGCGCACGGCAGGGCTCAGAAGGGAAGAAGCGCCATTTGACTTTTTGAATGGAAAATATGCTGGAATATTTAGCGGTTGCCATGTCACATTTGGAGAGTCCCTGTGTGCCTAAACATTGGAGCTCCCCCACAAGTGACCCCATTTTGGAAACCAGACCCCCCAAGGAACTTATCTAAATGCATAGTGAGCACTTTGAACCCCCAGGTGCTTCACAAATTGATCCTTAAAAAAATTAAAGTACTTTTTTTTCACAAAAATTTTTCGTTTTGCCTCAGTTTTTTTCATTTTCACATGGGCAACAGGATAAAATGGCTCCTAAAATTTGTTGGGCAATTTATCCTGAGTACACAAATACCTCATATGTGGTCATAAACCACTGTTTGGGTGCACGGCAGGGCCTAGAAGGGAAGGAGCGCCATTTGACTTTTTGAATGGAAAATTAGCTCCAATCGTTAGCGGACACCATGACGCATTTGGAGAGCCCCTGTATGCCTAAACAGTGAAAAAAAACACATGTGACACCATTTTGGAAACTAGACCCCTTATGGAACTTATCTAGATGTGTTGTGAGCACTCTGAACCCCCAAGTGCTTCACAGAAGTTTATAACGCAGAGCAGTGAAAATAAAAAAATCATTTTTTTCCTCAAAAATGATTTTTTAGCCCGCTATTTTTTATTTTCACAAATGTAACAGGAGAAATTGGACCACAAAATTTGTTGTGCAATTTGTCCTGAGTACACCAATACCCCATATGTGGGGGGAACCACTGTTTTGGCGCATGGGAGAGCTCAGAAGGGAAGGAGCACCATTTTGGAATGCAGACTTGATGGAATGTTCTTCAGGCGTAATGTTGCGTTTGCAGAGCCCCTCATGTGCCTAAACAGTAGAAACCCCCACAAGTAACCCCATTTTGGAAACTAGACCCCCCAAGGAGCTTATCTAGATGTGTAGTGAGCACTTTGAACCCCCAAGTGCTTCACAGAAGTTTATAAACGCAGAGTAGTGAAAATAAAAAAATAATTTTTGCTCCTCAAAAATGATTTTTTTAGCCCGCTATTTTTTTATTTTCCCAAGGGTAACAGGATAAATTGGACCCCAAAAGTTGTTGTCCAGTTTTTCCTGAGTACGATGGTGCCCCATATGTGGGGGGAACCACTGTTTGGGCGCACGGCAGGGCTCAGAAGCGAAGGAGCGTCATTTGACTTTTTTAATGGAAAATTAGCTCCAATCGTTAGCGGACACCATGCCGTGCTTGGAGAGTCCCTGTGTGCCTAAACTTTGGAGCTCCCCCACAAATGACCCCATTTTGGAAACTAGACCCCCTAAGGAACTTATCTAGATGCACAGTGAGCACTTTGAATTCCCGGGTGCTTCACGGAAGTTTATAACGCAGAGCCATGAAAATAAAAAATCTTTTTTTTTTTTCTCAAAAAATGATTTTTTAGCCCATTTTTTATTTTCACAATGGTTACAGGAGAAATTGGACCCCAAAAGTTGTTGTCCAGTTTGTCCTGAGTACGCTGGTAGGGCCGGAAGGCTTGTAGTGACGCTTTGAAATGCCGACTTCATGGATAGTCTGCGGGCATCTTGTTACGTTTGCACAGCCCCTGATGTGCCTAAACAGTAGAAACCCCCCACAAGTGACCCCTTTTTGGAAACTAGACCCCCAAGAAACTTATCTAGTTGTAAGGTGAGCACCTTGAACCCTCACGTGCTTCACAGAAGTTTATAATGCAGAGCTGTGAAATAAAAAATCATTTTTTTCCTCAAAAACTGATTTTTTTCACCAGCAATTTTTTATTTTCACAAGGGTAACAGGAGAAATTGGACCCCAAAAGTTCTTGTGCAGTTTGTCCTGAGTACACTGGTACCCCATATGTGGTGGGGAACCACTGTTCGGGCACACGTTGGGGCTCGGAAGGGAAGTAGTGACGTTTTAAAATGCCAACATTGATGGAATGGTCTGCGGGCGTCATATTACGTTTGCAGAGCCCCTGATGTGCCTAAACAGTAGAAACTCCCCACAAGTGACCCCATTTTGGAAACTAGATCCCCAAGGAACTCTTCTAGATGTGTGGTGAGAACTTTGAACCCCTAAGTACTACACAGAAGTTTATAACAAGGCAACTGTTAGGTGGATTCATAACTGGCTTAGTGATCGGACCCAAAGAGTGGTTGTAAATGGCTGCACATCCAGTTGGAAGAATGTCTCAAGTGGGGTACCACAAGGCTCTGTTTTGGGCCCTGTATTGTTCAACATCTTTATCAATGATTTAGATGAAGGAATTGAGGGTAAACTGATCAAATTTGCTGATGACACAAAGCTAGGAGGGGTAGCTAATACTAGAGAAGAGAGAGAGAGGATTCAAAAAGATATACATAAACTGGAGCAGTGGGCAGCAACTAACAGAATGGATTTTAACAGGGAAAAATGCAAAGTACTACATCTGGGCAATAAAAATGAAAAAAGCATATACAAAATGGGAGGAATAGGGCTAAGTAACAGCACATGTGAAAAATACTTGGGTATACTAATTGATCACAGACTTAACATGAGTCAACAGTGTGATGCAGCAGCAAAAAAGGCAAATGCAATTCTAGGATGTATCAACAGAAGCATACAGTCTAGATCACGTGAGGTCATTATTGCCCTCTACTCCTCTTTGGTCAGACCTCATCTGGAATACTGTGTCCAGTTTTGGGCACCACATTTTAAAAAAGACATCAACAAACTGGAGCAAGTTCAGAGAAGAGCCACCAGAATGGTGACCGGTCTGCAAACCATGTCCTATGAGGAACGGTTGCAGGATTTGGGAATGTTTAGTTTGCAAAAAAGAAGACTGAGAGGAGACTTAATAGCTGTCTACAAATATCTCAAGGGCTGTCACATTGTAGAAGGATCATCTTTATTCTCATTTGCACAAGGAAAGACTAGAAGCAATGGGATGAAACTGAATGGGAGGAGACACAGATTAGATATTAGAAAAAACTTTTTGACAGTTAGGGTGATCAATGAGTGGAACAGGCTGCCACAAGAGGTGGTGAGTTCTCCTTCAATGGAAGTCTTCAAACAGAGGCTGGATAGACATCTGTCTGGGATGATTTAGAGAATCCTGCTTTGAGCAGGGGGTTGGACCAGAAGGCCCAGGAGGTCCCTTCCAACTCTACCATTCTATGATTCTATGATTCTATGATTCTATAACGCCCAGGCATGAAAATAAAAAAATCATATTTTTTCCACAAACATGATCTTTTAGTCCCAATTTTTTTTATTTTCCCAAGGGTATCAGGAGAAATTAGACCCCAAAAGTTGTTGTCCAATTTGTCCTGAGTACGCTGATATCCTATATGTTGGAGAAAACTACTGTATGGGAACACGTTGGGGCTAGGAAGGGAAATAGTGACGTTTGAAATGCCGACTTGATGGAATGGTCTGCAGGCGTCATGTTACGTTTGCAGAGCCCCTGATGTGCCTAAACTGTGGAAACCCCCCAAGTGACCCCATATTGGAAACTAGACCACCCAAGGAACTTATCTAGATGTGTAGTGAGCACTTTAAACCCCCAAGTGCTTCACAGAAGTTTATAACCCAGAGCCATGAAAATAAAAAATCATTTTTTTCCCTCAAAAAATGATTTTTTAGCCCACAATTTTTTATTTTCACAAGGGTAACAGGAGAAAAAAAAAACAATTTTCCACAAAAATGATTTTTTAGTCCCAAATTTTTGATTTTTCCCAAGGAAATTGGACCCCAAAAGTTGTTGTCCTGTTTGTCCTGAGTACGCTGGTACCCCATATGTGGGGGGGAACCACTGTTTGGGCACAAGTCGGGGCTCGGAAGGGAAGTAGTGACGTTTTGTAATACCGACTTGATGAAATGGTCTGCGGGCGTCATGTTAAGTTTGCAGAGCCCATGATGTGCCTAAACAGTAGAAACCCCCCAAGTGACCCTATTTTGGAAACTAGATCCCCCAAGGAACTCTTCTAGATGTGTGGTGAGAACTTTGAATCTCCAAGTTCTTCACAGAAGTTTATAACGCAGAGCCGTGAAAATAAAAATCATTTTTTTTCACAAACATGATCTTTTAGTCCTCAATTTTTTTTTCCCTAGGATAACAGGAGAAATTAGACCCCCCAAAGTTGTTGTGCAATTTTTCCTGAGTACGCTAACACCCCATATGTGGGGGTAAACCACTGTTTGGCACAAGTCGGGGCTCGGAATAAAGGGAGCACTGTTTGACTTTTTTAACACAAAATTTGCAGAAATCAATGGTGGCGCCATGTTTGGAGACCCCCTGATGTGCCTAAATAGTGGAAACCCCTCAATTCTAACTCCAACCCTAACCCCAACACACCCTTAACCACAAACCTAACCCCTACACACCCCTAACCCTAATCCAAACCCTAACCATAACCCTAACCCCAACACACCCCTAACCCTAATCCCAACCCTAACCTTAACCCTAACCACAAGCCTAACCCTAATCCCAACCCTAACCCCAAAACACCCCTAACACTAATCCTAACTCTAACCCTAACCACAAGCCTAACCCTAATCCCAACCCTAACCCTAATTCCAACCCTAACCCTAATTCTAACCATAACCCTAATTCCAACCCTAACTCAAATTCCAACCCTAACCCTAATTCTAACCCTAATGCTAAAGGCTAGGTTCGCATTACGTTTTACCAGCCCGTTCAACACATAGCGTTGACGGGCTGGTAACGGTATAGCATAACGCAATCGCGTTATGCTATATTCGCTAGCGCAGATGAATCAGCAGATGATTTATCTGTGCTAGCGGTGACAGAGCCCAGATGCTGCAGCCTGCGTCCAAGGCTCCGTCACTGAATGACGGCATGTCGCGAACACATGCCCCTTTACGGCATGCGTCGCGATGTGCCCGCAAATGGGGGTGAATGGCAGTGTTAACGGACTGCCATAACGCGATATGAATCCAGCCTAACCCTAATGCTAACCCTAAGGCTAACCCTAACCCTAACTGTAATTCTAACCCTAATAGAAAAAAATATATATATATTTTCTTTATTTTATTATTTGTCCCTACCTATGGGGGTGATAAAGGGGGCATATTTACTTTATTTATTTTGATCACTGTGAGAGTATATCACAGTGATCAAAATAAATGTTTGTAATCTGCCGGCCGGCGGGCTCACTGTGCATGCGCCCGCCATTTTCCAAGATGGCGGCGCCCATGAAGAGTCCCGGGCGGACACCGGGACGGATCCAGGGAGACCAGAGGACCAGGGGAGGTGAGAGGAGCTGAAGGAGGGAGCGTAAGCCGAGGGGGAGTGGAGGCAAGGAGGAGGGGAGCGGACCGGAGATCAGGGGAGCAGATAGTGACGGCGGTGACCAATCGCTGCCATCAATCGGTGGCGGTGGCCAATCGCCGCCGTCACTCGTGGGGGGGGGGGTCGGAACTCGGTGTCCAGCCATGGCAGATGCTATTGCAGCATCGGCCATGGCTGGATTGTAATATTTCACCAAATTTCATTGGTGAAATATTACAAATCGGTCTGATTGGCTGTTTCACTTTTAACAGCCAATCAGAGTGATCATAGCCACGTGGGGGTTAAGCCGCCCCACTGTGGTGATGCACAAAGGGTCTTGTTACTGCAGGTGGGTGACCTTTCAGTGACCCCGGTCACCCGACCTGCAGGAACATGATTTATACCATGACGCCTACGTCGGCGTCATGGGTCGGGATGCCACTGGTTTTCATGACGCCGACGTAGGCGTCATGGGTCGGGAAGGGGTTAATTCAGGGAAGGCCTGTCGATAAGTGCGATCGGGCAAGAGGCATAGTAACTACAGAATTTTTGGTTCGGCTTAGGGAGGGAGGTGCGTCGGGTACGTCGGCGCAAAGGAAATTATCGGGATTAGCCTTCTTTTTTCAATTGATGTGGTGGGCCGATGTAACAAAACTCTTTTTCATCAAGCAAGCCATTAAAGGGTGGAAAAGGCTTCAACCAAGTCTAGAATGTCGTCGCCCCATTTCACTGAGATTATTGCATGACATTATTTCAATATCCCCATCGGTCTGCAAATCGCAATACGAGGCGACCCTCATGTCAGCGGCTTTCGCTATCGCTTTTTTCGGCGCACTGTGCATCAGTGAGTTGTTACCTCGGTCTAAAAGTGCGTCGGAAGGCGGTTTAATTAACGAGGACATAGTTATATGTAGCGACGCTCTGCGCATCCGAGTGCGAAAATCCAAGTGTGATCCAACCAGGAGGGGCACGTGGGTGCTGGTTAAATCAGAGAATGGCCCAGTATGCCCACTTAAAATAGTCAAAACTTATGCAGTTGTAAGACACAAAGGCAGATTTTTTCTATCTCATATATATGGATTCCCTCTTACCAGGTATCAATTTCAGACAATTTTCACGTCATGTTTAAAAGATCCGGGGCTAATCCTAAGGAATATGGGATGCATTCTTTTCGAATCGGGGCAGCCACCGAAGCAGCTAGGGCAGGAGTATCAGAAGCCGAGGTGCAGAGAATGGGTCGATGGAAATCCGCATGCTTCGCTAGATACATAAGACCTGATTTGCTGAAGTAACATATATGTTATCTCTTTCAGGAGTTGAAATTTGGGTTTTAGGACATTCGTATGTCTATTGAGCGGAAAAGAGGGCCAAGCTGCAGCCTGGTGGAAAAAGTCTAGGCTTCCCGGGTCTAGAAGTCAACTGGAGAGGGATAAGAGGCCTCCAATGGCGGCAGGTGTTCCAAGAGTTGGTTTACATCTCCAGGAGGGTTAAACGCCCGGTGATAATTGTGCTACATGTTGGTGGTAACGATCTTGGCAAGAGTAAAATCGCTGATCTGTACAAGTGGATGACATCGGACATTGAGCGTTTTGCCTCTTTATTTGAGGATATAGTATTGGTGTGATCACAAATAATACCACGAGCCGTCTGGCGGGGCGCAAGAGATGAAAAAGCCATAGAACGAGTAAGAAAAAAGTTCAATGCGCGGATGGCAACATTCATGAAAGGAAAATGTTGTATTGTGGTTCGGCATCACCAGCTGGAAGGGGACAACACGGCATTACTAAGACCAGACGGCGTTCACCTGACGGACATTGGCCTAGATATATTTTTTTCCGGCTTGCAGGACGGGGTTGCACGTTACGAAATGTAATTGCCCTTCTCTGCTTTGGTAATTAATAAACTGTGACCGACCTGTTCAACCCATCTAGGCCTGATTGTGTATTCTTTATGGGTTTGGTGGGAAGGGGGGGTGAAGGCACTGTTTAGGACACACAGGTCTCCCCAGTCTTTGCTTTCTGCAGGATCAGCACCAAACTACTCAAAAACAATCTTCTCCCCCTTATTTGATGTGTTTTTTTACAGTACAGAAGAGCTATGATTCTGCACTTAATAAAGTATCTGCAGTTTTTCACGTGTTTTTTTAGACTCCACATAGAAGAGAAGAGAGAAAAAAAACACCCAAACTGCACGGTGCAGCCACGTCTTTTGACGCACAGGGGACGCAGAAATCATATCCACTTTGCTTGGACCATTAAACACCAGAATTTCTGTGCAAGAAAAGCAGCAGAAAATATGCAACGTTTATTCTACATGTTAACAAGGTCTAAATTGTTAAGCAAATGTGATTCCATGAAATTTCCGCCCTCGGTGCATCTAAAGATGCCGCTGCACTCTGCAGTTTTCGTGCATTTTTTCTCTATAGGCTTCTTCTGAAAAAAAAAGCATGATAAATAAAACGCCACTGCATTTTTAAGAGAAGAATCAAGGCTTTTCTGTACTACTAAAAAAGCGTTAAAAACTCTGCTTCATATCTGCACCAAAAATTGCACCAATAAGCTGGAAAAGGCATAAAAGAAACGCAGCAAACACGCAATAATCAGAAAAGACTGTTGTTACGTTGTGTGGTGAGGACACCTGCAGAAAAAAGCAGCAGAAAGAATGCAGCATTTGTGCTACATGTGAACATGGCCTCAGCATTACAGTTTTCTTAAATTTTTTTATAGGCTTAACAGAGAAATATGAATCACGCCATTTTTTTTACATCATTTACCGATTCCCGTAAATAATCTTATCACTGTGTTGTGCGGGTTGTTGCGAATACAGGGACACCAAATATGTCTGTGTTATTTACTAATTTGTGATGTTTATTATTTTTTTTAAACTCATTAAAAATAACTATTTTTTCCATTATCAAGTAGTTCGCATTATTATTTTTTAGTAATTTTATAAGATGAAAAAAATCTCTAATTCTCCCACTATAATAAAAATACACATAAGCCCACTGCTGCGCATAATGTATCACTAAGTCTCAGTTCAATCTGTCTGTGGAGTCAGAGCCTGCAGTAAAGATCAAGTACACAAAACACTCCCCAGTACATCATCAAAGTTTGTGGCTCAGTAGCTTAGATTCCTGCCTGTAATGTTGAGTTTGTGGGTTTAAGACCTGGGGAGCCTAAAAAGAAAATGACATTTTTGTAATTGCTGCTCATTATTTTTACTACTTTTATAGGAAGAAAAAACATCTTTTTCTTCACCTCAGTATACAGACACCATAGTAATACATCCTTATACAGTACAGACCAAAAGTTTGGACACACCTTCTCATTCAACGATTTTTCTGTATTTTCATGACTGAAAATTGTAGAATCACACTGAAGGCATCAAAACTATGAATTAACACATGTGGAATTATACATTACACTTTACAAAAAAGTGTGAAACAACTGAAAATATGTCTTATATTCTAGGTTCTTCAAAGTAGCCACCTTTTGCTTTGATTACTGCTTTGCATGCAGAAAAGGTGAACGGATGGACTCTACATGCCTGGTTCCCACCGTGAAGCATGGAGGAGGAGGTGTGATGGTGTGGGGGTGCTTTGCTGGTGACAATGTTGGGGATTTATTCAAAATTGAAGGCATACTGAACCAGCATGGCTACCACAGCATCTTACAGCGGCATGCTATTCCATCCGGTTTGCGTTTAGTTGGACCATCATTTATTTTTCAACAGGGCAATGACCCCAAACACACCTCCAGGCTGTGTAAGGGCTATTTGACCAAGAAGGAGAGTGTTGAGGTGCTACGCCAGATGACCTGGCCTCCACAGTCACCAGACCTGAACCCAATCGAGATGGTTTGGGGTGAGCTGGACCGCTCACCGCTTCAATTTTGAATAAATCCCCAACAGTGTCACCCGCAAAGCACCCCCACACCATCACACCACCTCCTCCATGCTTCACGGTGGGAACCAGGCATGTAGAGTCCATCCGTTCACCTTTTCTGCGTGCAAAGCAGTAATCAAAGCAAAAGGTGGCTACTTTGAAGAACCTAGAATATAAGACATATTTTCAGTTGTTTGAGGTGGTGACAATAAAAAATTATTAGCCCAGATGGAGGCACGATGGATTGTCTCTCTTGACACCATCGTGCCCAATGGCCTCAATGAGTCCTTGAGTTTTGCCTCTTTTCTATAAGCATGTTCCGTACGGACCCTGTCATTGCGTGATGTCCTTTTATTTTAATTTGTTTTTAACTTTTTTGTTTTATTCCTCACTTGTTTTTCCACAGCAGTCTATAATCTACTATATTCCTGGGACCCTGACCAGATTTTTTATCCCCATGGCTAAGAGAAGGAACTGAATTTACATCAGAATGAGATGTCTGGCTGCCTTTATTTTTTATGTATATAATTACATTTATGCACATGTCGTTGTTTGCCTAATGGCTTTTATGTATATTGAATGTATAGTTACCTGTGTACTTGTCTTCTCTGGGATAATGCGCTTATGACATGTGCTGTTATAATAACTTTTTCTGATACTCTGGCGCCGTAGTGACATCTATTTTCATGTTTACTAGCCCCCATTACCTATGATGTCATGCTTATTTATATATGCCATCTTTCCTCCTCCCCTTTTTTTATGGCCCTTTGATACTTAAGACCGGTTGTGCGCATGCGCTGTGTGGGTCCCCTCGTCTCTTCGGCGGCGGGGCGTCATTACGGCTCCGGCACACACCTGGAGCTTTTTGCTCTCTGTGTGTGCTTGGATCTGTGACGCCCTGGCCGCCGCAGGACGTGCAGCCCCCACGGCGCATGCGCCGACTATACCGGCGCTCATTGGTCTATTTGGACCATGTGACTCATCACAAGGGATACTTGAAGGTCCTGGTCCCACTACTCATCATCCTCTTGAGAAAGTGGCGTGTAGCATCCGCGAAACGCGCGTCGGGGTGGATATCACTCCAGGGACCCGTCCCCTCCTGCCCTCCACCATTTCTTTAGGTAAGCCCCTCATCATATGAGGTGTTACGGTTTTTCAGAGATTGAGCTCTCTGCATGGGTTGCCTTTGGGGTTATTCTTATGGTGGAGTTTATTATTGCACACATGTGATTAATATATTATTTGGAAGTTTTCTGGTCCCTTCCGTCTGTTCTAGTTCTTGATTTGCACATATATTTTGATATTATGGGTGACTTATGTGATATTATTCAATTATGTAATAAATGATTTCTTATTTTTATCACCAAAGACTCTTTGTTCTCCTTGTTTTCAAATATTCTAACCATGTAGCCTCGGACTGGCCCACAGGAGCATTCTCTGGTGGCCCATCACCCTTTTATATGAGCTATACTTGACACAATACACTTGATTCACAATGTACAGACAAAGGCCTCCTTCACACATCCTGGTGATTCCTGTACAGCAGGTCCACTCCAGTCCTCAGGACCCACCAACAGGTCATGTTTTCAGGATTTCCTTAGTATTGCAAAGGTGATGGAATTAATGCTTGAACAGGTGATAAAATTATCACCTGTGCAATACTAAGGAAATCCTGAAAACATGACCTGTTGTTGAGTCCTGAGGACTGGAGTTGAGAAACACTGCTGTACAGGAAAAAACAGTACTGGTGAGGTCTGTGTGCGTATGTGACATCCATGTACAGTCCGTGTGCCATCTGTGTGTTACGTGAGAAAACTTGCGGTGATCTCATTGAAGTCACTGCAATTCATCATGCCGCATACAGTGAAGTGTAGTAACGCAGCTACAATGATCGGCAGTGAACTTTATGGCTTCACCGCTCATTACAGTAGCTGCGCTTGCAGCACCTCATTGTATCTAGCTCTTCAGCTTGGAGGGTCATATCTTGGCACCATCCAGATTGTAAAGCAGTTATCACTGAGATGGATTACGGCGTGGGACAGAACGTTGGACAGGTGAGGGATTTGGTGGTTTATTATTATTATTTTTACAGGAGACAAGGGCTTCAATGGAATGGGTGTAATGGGAGTATAACTGTGTTTTTTATTTTTAAATAAATGTGTTAAACAGCGGTTTTGTATTATTTCAAATAAAGGACTTTATTCTTGCTGTGTGTTTATCTACAATATGGCTATTGGGTTATTAATGGGTAGGTGTCTTATAGATGCCTTTCCATTACTAACCTGTGAGCTTGATGTCACTTGACAATACAAAGGTGACATCAACTCCACAAATATTAACACCACTTTCCAACACCACAGGGCAAGTGGGAACAGCGAGGCTGAGAACCAGATTTGGCGCATCTTATGGATGTGTCATTTCTAGGGCGGCTGAGGGATGATGTTTGTAGCCTGGGGGGGGCAATATCTCTGACCCCTTCCCAGGCTAATATATCAACCCACAGCTATATGTTTAGCCTTTGCTGTTTTGAATTTATATGGGGAACCTCCGTTATTTCTTTCTGGGGTCCCCGTAAATCCACCAGGAAAGGCGATGCAAACATCTGTGAGCTGTTGTTAATAGTTTGGGAACCTTACTGGGTATTGTCAATTGTCCTTGGTTATTAATATCAGCCCCTGCCGAGGACTTTTTCTCTGATGGTCATGAAAATTGTGTGGGAGCCCACGCCGTTTTTTAATTTAATTACCGTATTTATTTTACACAGAAGGTACACAGATGTTTCTGAGTACAACTCCCTTCATTATCTCCTTGTCTCAATGTGACACTAATGACACTCAGCTCAAACTCTGTCAGATGTGAGAATCCCAGCACAGGTGCGGAAAAGATGGAGAACTTAATTTCTCCATCCTCTCCATTGTCTCTATAAGTGTACACTGGACTGCAATTGGATGATATTCGAGTGTAGTCTGATGTTTTGCACGTAGCCATAGAATTGTATGGGTGCCTGTGATATGATTATTGGAGCCACTCGCAGCATGCTGCGAATGTTTTCTATTTCTGAATCAGTGCGAGGAAAAAAAAGCAGATCAGCACTGCCCCATAGTATAACATCACTTAGCACTCGGTATTGTTATATGCCAGTGTGAGCGAGCCCTCAGGCCAGGTTAAGATGACCAAACGAAAACTCCATTTTCTCATCCGCTCTGTGCAGGAGCTGCCTGATATTTATATGCATTAGTCCGATCCGTGTAAAAAATCAGCCCTGTGCTCTGGCTTTAATAGGTGCTTGCGCTCTCAGTGTGCGGTCTATTCACACGAACAGCACACGTACGTATAACACACTCCTCTGAACGAGCCCTTAGCATCTTTCCTGTAATAAATCTGGAAGTCCTAATGACTGTACAAACCTTTTTCGTATAAATCAATGTAGTTTGTCCTTACAGATCCCGTATGGGCATAGTTGTGGAGGGTTTTATTATTATATTTTTTAAATTGAAGCGTAGACCTTGTGGTTTCTAGGGTTCACTGTGATTTTGCAGCATTTTTACCCCATTGACCTCAATAAGACAAATTGCAGCAATGAAAACCGCTTGTAAATACTGTGATCACATTTGATACTGTGATGTGGTTTTATATAGAAATTGGCCTGTGAATATTTCCCAGAACTGACAAACGACTGCATATTCTTTACCTCATTCTTCGTTTCTGCCTCTGTGGTGTGTATTGTGGCCATCTACCTGCTTCCTTCTCACACTTGCTCCTATGCACGTCTTCTAATGTGCTCTCACTGTGTCACGGCAAGATGGTTCTCTGGCATATATTGTACAATACATTGCAAAAATAATGATTACAACATGGCCATCTCCAACACCCAACGAACCAGTGCAAGTCTCAGGGCACAGCGCCATGGAGGCCAACTCTGACCAGGTTTCAATTTGCGTCACTGGTAGATATACAGACTGTGTGTTTAGAGAGGACGCAGGAGCTGAGACTGCTCTATATAACACAGGTGCTGACTACCAACACCTGATTCTAACTAGCTGGTTCCAATTCCAGCAGTTTTGTCTTATTACATGCCTTTAGCAATTTGACCTTGACATTTAAGAGACTGGAAATGTAGGAGGTTGTCCCTTCTCATACCTATCACCGCCCATGACTGAAGGACCCTCTCATTTGCAATGTTTACACAATTATGAAGCCTAGGTTGTGGCTGGGATTTGTAATAGATAAGTAATTTTACAATATACTGTAATTTTACAGTAGTCCCCAGGATGTGTAAAGTCCTTCCCAATCCTCCCAGCTGCATCTCTTCCTCCAGCTGGGCAATCCTCCACTTCCACTCTGACCGTGCTGAGCATTTGCAGAGTACGATGCCATAGAGCTAGCTGTCCCTTTCTACCGGATATCCATAATGCTCCATCGCTTTTCGCTGTTCTCGTTACTCACCAACAACCGGTTTCTCTCTGCCATGGGTGTACTCTTCTTTCACTTTGCTCGTTATGGGGTGGGGCTACTTCCGACTCATCTGCCCATTTCTTGTAAGGCTCCACCCGTTCTCACATGCTTTGTTGCAACAGGCATGGTTTATCTCTCTTTTGCTGTACCTAGCAGGGGTGGGCACCACTCACTATGGGCCGCCTCCTCCAGACAGGACCCTTCCAGGGCCGAATGGATTTTTGTGTGCTTCCAATCTGTCAACGCCCACGACGGACGGGGTACCCTTGGCCTCGTGCGCCACCATCTGCCATCTTTCTTCTGCCTGGAGCTGGTATCTTGTTGTTCACAGTAACCTTCCCCACATCCGTCACGTCTTCTTGATGCATGATTCGATCCAGCAGACTACATCAAATGTAAAGTGACTGAGAGCAGTAGCCATTACCGATCTGCTGCTCCATAATGCCTGGCACTTTAGAGTAAAATCTTGTCCAAGTCTCAATGTGCTATCATGTGCGGGGTGGATTATACTAACTTGTAGGTCGCAAACCTTAGCCGTCTCCAGGCCTTCTTCTTCAGGAGCCGCCACACATAGAAGTGGGGAAAAAAAGGATTTTGTCAGCTACCAAGTGTGCAAGTTCTCCCACTTAAAAAGATGAGAGAGGCCTGTAATTGACATCATAGGTAGACCACAACTATGAGAGTCAAAATGAGGAAACAAATCCAGAAAATCACCTTGTCTAATTTGGCAAGATTTATTTTGCAAATTATGGTGGAAAATAAGTATAGTTGTGGTCTACCTATGACGTCAATTACAGGCCTCTTTCATCATTTTAAGTGGGAGAACTTGCACAATTGGTGGCTGACTAAATACTTTTTTTCCACACTGTAGATCAAGGAACACCCGGTTCACTTCAACAACCAAAAGTTTACTGGACAGTTCAAGTTCATCAGATTGTAACAATCAGTTTTGAGCACCACACTTTCCGTTCCTTGTTTCCTTAACACAGCACGCGTCCTCACGCTATCTGTTCCTTCTGTACTATCCCCACATTCACTGGTTCCATAAGTCCTTGGGATTTCCCGTCCAGTCCCGCAGTCCACCTGGGATCCTTTACCTTCTCTTATCGCGATTCCACGTCCTTCATCCCCTGTATGACAGAGGATAAGGAATGTCCGCAAGGGATTCTAGTAGGGCCTCCCACTTCCATAAACAGTAAATATTTGCCAACACTAGCAGCCCACTGCACTTGAACATGACCTTGGTTACTGTACTTCCCTATCTGACTTGCTATCAAGAAGTGTTTGCTTTCTACTGGCATTAGCCCGTACCCTAAAGCATGTCAGCGCTAAGGTCCATGAGTTGAAGGCTGTAGAAGAAGCACTAAAAGTGGCAGTAGACTTGGTAAAAGGGACTCATATAAAAATATATTCAGACAATGTGACCACAGTGGCGCATCTGTGACACTAACGGAGAACAAGACATGAAAGCCTGAAGGCAATTTCAACCAGGATCTTTGCTTGGGCGGAGCGACACGTGTTCTCCCTGTCTGCATTCCATATAAAGGGGTCTGCCAACGTGCAACCAGATTTCCTCAGCAGGAAAACAATAAACCCAGTAGAATGGAGCCTAGGTGGGGGAGTCTTATTACAGAGGTTAACAGAAAAATGGGGTCTCCCGAATGTAGACCTTTTTTGCTACTCGTCTGAAACAAAAGTAAGCAAAAAGTTCTCTCTAAGTCTGAACAACGCATGCATAGTGGTGGATGCTTTCGCCCACCATTGGAACTTCAAGATGAGATATGTCGTTTCTCCGATTCCTTTCCTTCCAAGGACGTTGCAGAAAATCAGGAGGTACAAGAAAAAGACCATTCTAGTAGCACCTCATTGGCCAAAAAGAAGCAATTTAAAGGTAGATGGCCTGCTGGTTCTCCCACCAACCAGCAACCTTCTCCACCAGGGACCGATTTGTCACCCAGATCCTCAAGCCTTACAACTTACTGCCTGGCTTCTGAATCCATCATCCTAAAGGCTAGAGGTCTCTTGGATAAGGTGGCAAAAACACTGCAAAGAAGCAGGAAGCCAGTGACCAATTCTATTTACAACAAAATATGGAAAACCTTCATATCCTAGTGCGGACCCAACCCACCGAATGTGTTACATCCAAATGTGGAGCAAGTCCTTGATTTTTTACAAAGCGGGCTGGAGAAAGGTCTAAAGACTAGCACTTTAAAAGTCCAAGTTACAGTCCTCAGCTCGTACTTTGATCAGACCCTAGCTGACCATCGCAGGGGAAAAGATTCATGATTGCAACTCTTGTCTACAACCTAGAATTCCTAATTTGGTCCCAGCCTGGGATCTAAACATGGTTCTCAATGACCTCACAATACCTTCATTTGAACCTATAGAGATTATAGACTTAGATAAATTGTCTTGGAAAGCAGCTTTCCTGTGGGCCATCTCAACAGCGAGAAGGGTAGGTGAACTACAGGCCCTCTCAATCAGAGAACATTATTTAAGAACCTAAGAGGACAAAATTATTTACTGCCTAGATCCATCTTGTTTACCTAAGGTCTCCTTGGAGTTCCATAGGTCCCAAGAAACCATACTGCTTTCTTTTTTGTCAGAATCAATCCAATGCTAAAAAAATCGGAGTTCTATACTCTAGATGTACGAAGAACAGTCTTTCACTATCTTCAAAGGTCAAGATCCTGGAGGTAGGACCAGAATGTCTTTATAGAGCACTTTGGTAAAAATAAAGGAAATAGAGCTTCCAAAAGCATGATAGCAAATTGGAATAAAAAGGCAATTTGTGGAGCTTATGGAAACCAAGGAATGGACCCTCCAGAGAAGTTTACAGCACATTCCACCAGAGTTATGTCAGTCTCATGGGCTGAGAGGGCAAGCATCTCAATTGAGCAGATCTGCAGAGCTGCCACCTGGTCCTTGGTCTATAACTTTTCAAAACATTATAGACTTGATTTAATGTCTAATACCAATTTAGCCTTTGGAAAGAAGGTTCTCCAGGCCATTGTCCCCTCCTAAAAAAATGATTCTTTGGCATTCCTCCTATGGTACTGTCGTGGAGGGTGACTAGAGAAAATAGAATTAGAATTACCGGTAATTCCATTTCTAGGAACCCTCCACGACAACCGGGGTAATCCCACCCTATTATTTGTTGTTTCATTTGGGGATGTAAATAAATATTAAAGAATTAATACCTGTGTAGTCCTTTAAAAAAACAATGGAGAGAGGAAGTGGGGTGGGGCTATTTGACCTCTTTGTGTTTCCTGTCCTGGCAGGGGGTATGCTCTTATGGTGCTGTCGTGGAGGGTTCCTAGAAATGGAATTACCGGTAAGTCTAATTCTATTTTCACCAAACATATATTCCTCCCTTGTATAAGACCCTATTGCGCTTGATGTCCCACCATTTTCTAGCATTACGGTATAAAATAACCATAAAGTACAGTGACTAATTACCATACTATACAGTACCCAAAAGCATATAGCAAAGAGTACCCCCAAACATACTACAGAGTATCAAATACCATGCAATCAAAATAATAGTGGCATATATTGTCCCTAAAGACAGTGCTGTATGCTATCCAAATAAAAATTCAACAGTACCTCTACCACCGTACAGCGCCCAAATTAACAGCATGCAATGGCTTAGATCCATCAGTGTAATAACGCTGGCCTGAATTAAAAATAGTAGAAAATTCATTATAAGAAAAACAAAAGCAAATTTGAATTTCCTACTGAGACGCTCGGTCCAGAAATAACACACAGATTGACATTAGTTTACCTCATGTGATGCCTGGGCAGGAAACCAAAAACTGCAATTTTTCTTATCTTCAATAAAAATAAACCAGATCAAAACGCAAAAATCAATGGGAAGAACATGTAGCAATGTGTCTGTTACAATGGTGCAGCGCTGGAATGCCGGTGTTGTGTGATCGTTCTTGACTGTGCTGACACTACTGGCAGTGTGTTAATGTACTGATGACCCCTGACATGCTGAAGCGCGGGGCCTCACCATCATTTATTACTGGCCAGCTCATTGCTAGGCAATAATAATTGTACTACAATTAAGCCAAGCCTACAGGTCACCCTGCCTTTTGGAAGGAAGAGTTATCATGTAATTCTCTCCAACAACAAAAGGATGGTATCAACACTCAAAGATTGAATTTGTCAAAAACTGATCAAAAACTGTAATTGTATCAGAATTTTCTACAAAATGGGGTTGAAAAATCATCCTGTTTAACCTTCTCAGTCAAGATGCCAAAATCAGGTCTTATAAACGGTGTTCTTTTTATGAACAAACAGGTGCAATTTTTTTCTGCCAACAGGTACGGCACAGTAATGAGGAGAGATCCTAAAAGGTTGTATTTTCTTTAGGGGTAAGGTCATACAGGTCTATGTGTTTTGCTATGCCCTGCTACACTGTGTCCTTGCTTATATCAGTCCCAGGAGCCTCTCATAGAAACATGCTCCCTGTTTCAGTACCCACAGAAGGGCGATAACTTGCACTACCTCGTCCTAAGGTCCCCTTTCTTGCTTTACAGTACGCTTCCTGGACTTCTAAGCTTCTCCCTTGCAGGGTCCCCCACATGCCTGTGTCATCCTATTACCAATGTAACTAGATCCTTTTCCTCATGAGCCTTGTAGTTCCACCCTAGGAAAAAAACTGTCTTGCCTCTTTATCTTCCTCTTCTTGACAGACTAAAATGAAGTTAGTTTTCCCAGAATCCACAGAAGTCACTATGGGCCGTACCTCAGGTTAACCCTCACACTGTCTATGTGCCTGCTGTCTGTGTTACCTTTCTCCACATTCTATACAAGAGTGAAAAAGAAGACAGTTCCATCTTGTGGCCGTTGGTTAGTACTGCAGGCCACAGATGAATTTACAGTGTTACCTCAAGAAAAGATATCAGGAACAAAACATTATTCACATTCTACATAATGTATACCACAGTAGCACTGAGGTCTTCTGGGGGGAACATGGCAGCTGGTCCACCTCCTCACACTGGGTGTGGTCGAGGATTTCCATTCCTCTGAAACAGTTTAACTGTTTTTCATCATAAAATGTGTTATTGATGATACGGGCGTTAGATGGCAATAATGTGTTACATCTAATATGTCCTGTCCTGATAGTACAGGATATAATTAACCCAATAGGCCATCCCCTTAAATGAAAGTTAGACTGAGGGATGACTCTGAGATGTTTAGGTTCCATTTTATTCAGTTAGTGAGAGAGTATCAGAGAAGACAGAAGTAAAGAGGGAAATTAACTAGACAAGAAGAGAATGGTGTGTGTGGTACATACCGGAGAATATGAGCAAATGGGACAAACAGAGCAGACTTACCTTTAGAGGCTAATATGGGGACTCCACAAATGAGCCAGGACTGGGGTAGCCTTATCTGCAAGGTGGGAGCAAGAAAGTCAGGTAGTGGGAACAGTTATCTAGTAGCAGGAGCTCCCTTACCTCAGGTTCCAGAGAGAAAATGGAGATACCTTAGGGCTGAAAAATTCTGCATTATTCTTCCTTTCAAGAACTGTGTCTGTGTCCATCGTCACTGGTAAAGTGCTGTTGTATGTGAATGAAGAGAAAGAAAACTCTATCCCATGCCATTCTCTGTTTGACTGCTACCGTCAATAAAGAAGTTTTTACCCTTTCAAGCTGGTGTGGTTTCCTCCTTCTGAAGACCTCGTGAAATGGTGCCCAGGATGGTGGCACATACCCAGGGATTGGCAGAATCCCTACTTCTGCCGGTGGGAAGAAGTATTAGATAATGTGCCCCTGGACTGCCGCCCGTTACAGTTCAACCATAACTCCCAAGCAGCACGCTCATTGTCTTTAAGTCATATTTGACACAGAACTTTTCTTTATTCCCTACATCCAATCACTAGCTCATGTCACTGACATCTTAAAAACAAATTAAAAATGTTAACTTTTCTCACTTTGGGCACTGCAAATGGCAGAAGGCCACATTGCCTCTATGAGGCCCATAAGTCAGGAGGGCACGGTGCCACTCAGCCACCTTGCCACACCAGCCGATAATATGATAATTTCATTATTGCTTATCATGTGTGATGCTAATTGTAACATCATCATTAACCGTTTTCAAGGTCATAGGTGATATCCTGTTCTAATGCATCTCTTTATCTACCTTACTTTGGACATTTGCCATCCACTGTCAGAGCACGGAATATCCCTCAAGTTTTTAACGACTCTCAAGCATTCATTCCAGTTCCAGCAGTATACGCCTTAGAACCGGCGATCAGACATTCAGCAGTCTATATTGGACCCACACCCTCTCCAGTGTTGTGCCTGTTATGCAACCTCCCCAGGTGAGTAGTGCACGATCTGTTATTGAAACTAGATCCACAGATTTACACAAGGATATTTGGTGTAATATCTGCAAGTCATTATGATGAAGCCTGTCCAAGGTCTTCCTTCTGTGCGTGATCCAATCTTTTTACAATGTGAGAAATGACAGCAGCCATTTCAGGCGATTTACATAAAGCAAATTGCAAACTGTTCAGTGAATTCCTACAGATTGAACATGAATTTGATTGGCAATAAATCAAGTTGCTCAACTATAACTCTCCCTATTCAACTCCTAAATGTACAGTCTGGTGGAGTTAAGCTAAAGGAACAAATTCTAAAATGTTTCCAATGAAAACGCACAATTTAAAGTTGAGTACAGTACTATATGGATAACGAAGTACGAGGTGACACAAGCACACTTATGCTCAAGGAAAAGTCACCTGAGTCAATAAAACATTGAGGGGGAGGGAAAGGGATGGGAAAATGACATAAGAGCTTTGATTCATGTGTTGGCAGGGCTGGAGACATTGCTGTGATCCTGAAGGAACCTTTATCCTTGACATCCACATTAAGAGAAGGCAACTGCTTGGGCCAAACTGTAAAACTGTCAGTGATTTAAATGAATCCAGCTCCTCAAACCACTGACAAGCTTGTGCTAAACTAGAAAAGTCTCAATGCAAGTCAAGTATGTGTTTACTGAGGTTCCAAACTGGAAAGGATTCCAAAAATTGCAAACACAACTGACTCGGAATGTAATGACTGCTCTAACATCATGAGACCCACCAGGGAGCATTATTTGCAGGCTTTCATGACCGACTGCAATCTCTCCCATCCTCTCCTGACACATATATACTCTGTTCAGGGAAGACAGTATATGTTGTCCATGGGGGAAGGGAACAGGCCGATGTCAGGCACCACTTTTTTCTCAGTAACAAAAGTATCAGAAGTTCAACATTCCCAGTTCTTCTTCCTCCTTATGATTCTAGAGATATGAGCCTTTGTATATCCTGCTAATTTGTATGATATTTATCAATCTAAACACTAAGAACAGGAAGCAGTCAAAAGGTAGTATAAAAATTAACATTTATTGAAAAAATAGTTAAAACCTGAAATAAGGCACAACGGGAATGCAAACAGACAGTGTGCGCAATGTAATGGGGCCATATGAACAGACAGCAATAAACACACGGGTAGGCAGAATCAACAAGTAGTCACAGCAATATTGAGTAACAGTGTAATGCCAGGATATGCCCCTATATGCCCCTAGAAAAATAACGGTAAGTACCAGGACATATAAAACATACCCACAGAATGGCTCATAGCAGACAAAGTAAAATTGTACATCATACCCAGAAATGTGAATACGCCGCTGGACAGATGGCCGCCCCGACGCGCGTTTCGGAGTTTCAGAAAACTCCTTCCTCAGGGGGCGCATAGACACATACCGCAAAAAAGAGCTCTATTTATCCAAAAGGTAGCGATTCACAGGCGCCGCTGCAGCACCGCCCACATCCGACAATCACCGCCGCACGCCAGAGCCGGAAACACGCGGGGCCCCACGTGGTCCGGCGTCTGACGTCACGGGAAATGACGTCAGTGCTGGAAGGCAGCAGACGACGCATGCGTCAACACACCTAAAGGTGGAAGCCCACACTAAAAATGGAGGATGCAGAGTGTATGAATATGGAACCACAGGTACACAGAAGTGGCAAGAAACAAAAAACAAAAACACAATGTATATATATATGTACACAAACATTAGAAGCATGTAAGCAAATTACAATGAGAAAATCTCAGTGAAAATACAAATATATACAGCAGTAGTAATTAACAACATAATATCGCGTATGACATAATATATAAACCAATTATATATAAAGCCAACAACTGTACACATAGAGATATACAAAAAAGCTGTTATACAAAAATAAAGAAACATAAACAAAAATAAACAAAATTACATAACAGTATGAAAAAATAACAGTAAAGAAACGTAATTAATCCAGATGGTCCTTAATCGTGGAAGATATCTATGGACAAGAGAAGACAGGAATGGATAGATAGCTTCAATCTAAAAGATAAATAGAAGATAAGTTAAAATTCATTGCGACAATATAAAAAAACAACATTGAGCAGACCAAAAGCCGCATATTGGTGACATGAACAGGAGATTTTAAAGGAACGGGACAAAAGAGTTGTTCTCATTTAGTCCGTATGGCTGAATAGTTTTAAGTGTCCAAATCCACCTTGTTTCCACCTGTGCCAGCCTTCTAGACAGATCCCCCCCACGTATATTGATGGTGAGCGCATCAATCCCCTTAACTTTAAGGAGAGAGGCATCACAATGATGATATTCAAAAAAATGGCGGGGTAAAGTTTTCAATGAAGTTACGTCCGTACTTGTGGCAGCCGCGGCAATGCCGAGCACATGCTCTCTCACCCTTACTTTGAGTTGCCTTGTGGTTAATCCTATATAGAATAGTCCACAAGGACAACTGGCACAATAAATCACATACCTCGAAAGGCAAGTGATATGATGCCGTATATCATAACTTTTGGTGCCTGATGAATTAGTAAAGGAGGAACTGTGCTCAATATTAGGGCACGCCACGCACTTCCCACAAGGGGCACAGCCAATATTCCGTTGAAACCTGTCAAGAAAGGTCGGGACATGTGAAACAGCATAATGGCTGGTGGTTAGATGGTCACGTAAATTTTTCGCCCGTCTAAATGTAAAAGATGGTCTGTCCGGGAGAAATTTACCCATAATTGGATCAGTTTTGAGGATGGGCCACGCCCTTTCAACAGCCCCACGCATTCTATGATGTTGCGAGTGATAGGTGGTAATAAACCTGATATCATTAGAAGTACGCAGATCTGACGAATGCTGGTATAGCAGCCTATTACGTGGTGAGTGTTTAGCTCTTAAATAGGCTTTTTTAATCGATCTGCGACTATAACCTCTAGCGAGAAATCTTACTTTTAATTCATCCGACCTCCTCTCAAAATCCACGTCTGTCGAACAGTTACGTCGCAGACGTAAAAACTGTCCCACAGGGATAGCCTTTACAATGTGGGAAGGGTGACATGATGTGGCATGTAGAACTGTATTAGTCGATGTCTCTTTACGATATATGTCTGTCTGTATGGCACCAGAGCTATCCTTCTTAATGGTTACATCCAGAAAATTAATCCTAGTTGGATCCCAGACCAAAGTCGGTGATTGTCGGATGTGGGCGGTGCTGCAGCGGCGCCTGTGAATCGCTACCTTTTGGATAAATAGAGCTCTTTTTTGCGGTATGTGTCTATGCGCCCCCTGAGGAAGGAGTTTTCTGAAACTCCGAAACGCGCGTCGGGGCGGCCATCTGTCCAGCGGCGTATTCACATTTCTGGGTATGATGTACAATTTTACTTTGTCTGCTATGAGCCATTCTGTGGGTATGTTTTATATGTCCTGGTACTTACCGTTATTTTTCTAGGGGCATATAGGGGCATATCCTGGCATTACACTGTTACTCAATATTGCTGTGACTACTTGTTGATTCTGCCTACCCGTGTGTTTATTGCTGTCTGTTCATATGGCCCCATTACATTGCGCACACTGTCTGTTTGCATTCCCGTTGTGCCTTATTTCAGGTTTTAACTATTTTTTCAATAAATGTTAATTTTTATACTACCTTTTGACTGCTTCCTGTTCTTAGTGTTTAGATTTATCTATTGCAGTTGGTATATTTATATCCAATACTATATACATGTTATCTTTATTATATAGAGATTATATATATATAAT
>JARQOD010000001.1:60119461-60168359 GCA_033576555.1 Oophaga sylvatica | reverse complement strand
ATTGAGGGAAAACTGAAAAAATTGCTGAGAAAAAAAGCGGGGGGGGTAGCTAAAAATACTGAGAAGAGAGAGAGGGATTAAAAAAAGTATCATAAACTGGGCAGGGGCAGCAACAAAAAAAGGATTTAACAGGAAAAATAAAAAAGTACTACTTTGGGGCAAAAAAATGAAAAAAGCATATACAAAATGGGGGAAAAGGGGGTAAGTAAAGCACTGTGAAAAAACTTGGGTATAAAAATGATCAAGATTAAAAAGAGTCAAAAAGGGTGCAGAGCAAAAAAGGCAAATGAAATTCTAGGTTGTATCAAAAAAAGCTGTCTAGATCCGTGAGGTCTTATTGCCCTTATCTCTTGGTCAGACTCATCGGAAAATACTGTGTCCATTTTTGGGGCCCCCACTTTAAAAAAGACATAAAAAAACGGGAAAAAGTTCAAAAAAAGAGCCACCAGAATGGGACGGCTGCAAAACCATGTCCTATGAGGAAGGTTGGGGGGTTTTGGGAATTTTATTTGCAAAAAGAAGACTGAGGGAGATTAAAATGCTGTTAAAATACCCAAGGGCTGTCATTGAAAAAGGATATCTTTATTCTCTTTGAAAAAGGAAAAAGATAGAAAAAAGGGGATGAAATGAATGGGGGGGGACACAGATTAGATTTTAAAAAAAAACTTTTTGACATTTGGGGTGATCAATGAGGGAACAGGCCCCCAAAGGGGTGGTTTTTCCCCTTAAAATGGAATTTTTAAAACGAGGGGATAGACATTTTTTGGGGGATTTTTTAGGAATCTTTTTTTGAGGGGGGTTGGACCAGAAGCCAGGGGTCCCTTAAAACTTTTAATTCTATGATTCTATGATTCTATAACCCCCGGCATGAAAAAAAAAATATTTTTTCCCCAAAAAACATGTCTTTTACCCCCCCTTTTTTTTTTATTTTCCCAGGGTATCGGGAAAAATTAGCCCCCAAAAAAGTTGTTGCCAATTTTTTCCTGAGTACGCTGATACCCCATATGTTGGGAGAAAATCTGATGGGACCGTTGGGGGTGGGAAAGGGGAAAAAAGTGACGTTTTATGCCGCTTGATGGGGGGGGCTGCAGGGTCATTTTCGTTTGCGAGCCCCTGATGTCCCCCAAAATGTGGAAACCCCCCCGTGCCCCCCTTTTGGAAACTAGCCCCCAAAAAAATTTCTAGATGTGTAGTGGCATTTTAAACCCCCCAAGTCTTCACAGAAGTTTTTTAACCCAGACCCCTGAAAATAAAAAAAAAATTTTTTCCCCCAAAAAAAAGTTTTTTAGCCCACTTTTTTTTTTTCAAAAGGTAACAGGAGAAAAAAAAAAAATTTTTCAAAAAAATTTTTTTTTTTGCCCCAAAATTTTTATTTTTCCAAGGAAATTGGCCCAAAGTTTTTGGGGCTGTTTGTCCTGGTACGGGGTTTCCCCCTTTTGGGGGGGGGGAACCACGTTTGGGACAAGTCGGGGTGGGGAAGGGAAGTAGTGGTTTTTTTTTCCCTTGAGAATGGCTGCGGGCGTCATGTTAAGTTTGCAGGCCTGATGTGCCTAAACGTAGAAACCCCCCAAATGACCCATTTTGGAAATAGATCCCCAAGGAACTTTCTAGATGTGTGGTGGAATTTTAAAACCCCAAGTTCTTCCGAAGTTTATAAGCAGAGCCCTGAAAATAAAAATCTTTTTTTTCACAAACATGATCTTTTAGCCCCCAAAATTTTTTTTTTTTTGGAAAAAAGGGAAAAAAAAAGACCCCCCAAATTGTTGTGAATTTTTCCTGGTACCTAAACCCAATGTGGGGGTAAACCTGTTTGGACAAGTCGGGGTCGGGTAAGGGAGCATGTTTTTCTTTTTTTTAAAAAATTTGCAGAAACAAGGTGGCGCCTGTTTTTGGGACCCCCTGATGTGCCTAAAAAAATGGAAACCCCCCAAAATTTTATCCCCCTAAAACCCCAAACCCCTTAACCCAAAAACCCAACCCCTACACCCCTAACCCAATCCCCAACCCTAACCAAACCCCAAAACCCCCAAACCCCCCTAACCTAATCCCCAACCTAAAACCCTTAACCAAAAACAACTAACCCTAAACCCCCAAACCCAACCCCAAAAAAACCCCCAACATAATCCTAACTCTACCCTAACCCAAGCCTAACCCCAATCCAACCTAACCCAATTCCAACCCAACCCCAAAATTTAACCAAACCCAATTCCAAAACCCAACTCAAATTCCAAACCCAACCAATTCTAAACCCAATGCTAAAGGCTAGGTTCGCATTACGTTTTACCGCCCGTTTTAAAATACGTTCGGGTGGTAAGGTATGCTAAAACAATGCGTTTGCTTATTCGCTAGCGCGATGAATCGAGATGATTTATCTGTGCTTCGGTGGGGGAGCCAGATGCTGCGCCGGGTCCGGCTCCCCCAGAAGTCGGCATGTGCGACACATGCCCTTTAGGCATGCGTCGCGTGTGCCGCAAAAAAGGGGGTGAATGGCAGTGTTCGGTGCCATAACCGTATGAACCCCGCCTAACCCTATGCTACCCTAAGGCTAACCCTAACCCTAACTGAAAATTTTAACCCTAAAAAAAAATTATATATTTTTTATTTTATTATTTGTCCTACTATGGGGGTGATAAAGGGGGGGTTTTTTTTATTTATTATTTTGATCACTGTGAGGTATATCCAGTGATCAAAATAAATGTTTTTAACTGCGGCCCCGGGGGCTCATGTGCATCCCCCCCCCCTTTTTTCCAAGATGGGGGGCCCCCGAAGGCCCCCCGGGCGGACCCCGGGACGGACAGGGAGCCGGGGGGGGTGGGGGGTAAGGGGGGGCTGCCGGGGGGGGGGGGCGGGGGGGAGGGGGCCGGGAAGGGGGGGGGGCGGGACCTCGGTTGGGGCGGTGGCCAACGCCCTACGGGGGGGGGGGTCGGAACTCGGTGTCGGGCCATGGCAGTGCTATTGCGTCGGCCATGGCTGGATTGTAATATTTCACCAAATTTCATTGGTGTATTAAAATCGGTCTGATTGGTGTTTCCTTTTAAAGCCAATCAGGTGACATAGCCACGTGGGGGTTAAGCCCCCCCACGGGGGTGATGAAAAAGGGTCTTGTTACTGCAGGTGGGTGACCTTTCAGTGCCCCCGGTCACCGCCTGCAGGAACATGATTTATACCATGACGCCTACGTCGGCGTCATGGGTCGGGATGCCAGGTTTTCATGACGCCGAGTGGCGTCATGGGTCGGGAAAGGGGTTAATTCAGGGAAGGCCTGTCGATAAGTGCGATCGGCAAGGGCATGTAACTTCAGAATTTTGGTTCGGCTTAGGGAGGAGGTGCGTGGGTACGTCGGCGCAAAGGAATTATGGGATTAGCCTTCTTTTTTAATTGATGTGGTGGGCCGAGTAACAAAATTTTTTCATCAAGCAAGCCATTAAAGGGTGGAAAAGGCTTAAAACCAAGTCTAGAATGTCGTCCCCCCATTTCATGGATTATTCATGAATTTTTTTCAATTTCCCATCGGTCTGCAAATCGCAATACGAGGCGCCCCTCATGTCAGCGGCTTTCGCTACGCTTTTTTCGGCGCACTGTGCATAGTGAGTTGTTACCTCGGTCTAAAAGTGCGTCGGAAAGGCGGTTTAATTAACGAGGACATGTTATATGTAGCGACGCTCTGCGCATCCGGTCCCGAAATCCAAGTGTGATCCAACCAGGAGGGGCACGTGGGTGCTGGTTAAATCAAGAGAATGGCCAGATCCCCACTTTATATGTCAAAACTTATGCAGTTGTAAGACCAAGGCAGATTTTTTCTATCTCATATTATTGGATTCCTTTTCCCAGGTATCAATTCGACAATTTTCACTCATTTTTTAAAAAGATCCGGGGCTTAATCCTAAGGAATATGGGTGTTTTTTCGAATCGGGGCAGCCAACGAAGCAGCTAGGGCGGAGTATCAGAAGCGGGTGAGAGAAGGGGGTCGATGGAAATCGCATGCTTCGCTGTCAAAGACCTGATTTGCTGAAAGTAACATTATGTTATCTCTTTCAGGAGTTGAAATTTGGGTTTTAGGAATTGTTGTCTATTGGCGGAAAAGAGGGCCAAGCTGCGCCTGGGGGAAAAAAGTCTAGGTTCCCGGGTCTTGAAGTAAACTGGAGAGGGATAAGAGGCCTCCAATGGCGGCAGGTGTTCAAGAGTTGGTTTACTCTCCAGGAGGGTTTAAACGCCCGGTGATTAATTGTGCTACATGTTGGTGGTAACGTCTTGGCAAGAGTAAATCGCTGATCTGTACAAGTGGATGACATCGGAACATGGCGTTTTGCCTCTTTATTTGGGATATAGTATTGGTGTGATCACAAATAATACCACGGCCGTCTGGCGGGGCGCAAGAGATGAAAAGCCATAGAACGAGTAAGAAAAAAGTTCAATGCGCGGATGGCAACATTCATGAAAGGAAAATGTTGTATTGTGGTTCGGCATCACCAGCTGGAAGGGACAACCGGCATTACTAAGACCAGACGGCGTTCACCTGACGGACATTGGCCTAGTATATTTTTTTCCGGCTTGCAGGACGGGGTTGCACGTTACGAAATGTAATTGCCCTTTTCTGCTTTGGTAATTAATAAACTGTGACCGACCTGTTAACCCATCTAGGCCTGATTGTGTATTCTTTATGGGTTTGGTTGGGAAGGGGGGTGAAGGCACTGTTTAGGACACACAGGTCTCCCCAGTCTTTGCTTTCTGCAGGATCAGCACCAAATACTCAAAAAAACAATCTTCTCCCCCTTATTTGATGTGTTTTTTTACAGTACAGAAGAGCATGATTCTGCACTTTAATAAAGTATCTGCAGTTTTTCACGTGTTTTTTTAGACTCCACATAGAAGAGAAGAGAGAAAAAAAAACACCCAAACTGCACGGTGCAGCCACGTCTTTTGAGCACAGGGGACGCAGAAAATCATATCCACTTTGCTTGGACCATTAAACACCAGAATTTCTGTGCAAGAAAAGCAGCAGAAAATATGCAACGTTTATTCTACATGTTAACAAGGTCTAAATTGTTAGCAAATGTGATTCCATGAAATTTCCGCCCTCGGTGCATCTAAAGATGCCGCTGCATTCTGCAGTTTTCGTGCATTTTTTCTCTATAGGCTTCTTCTGAAAAAAAAAGCATGATAAATAAAACGCCACTGCATTTTTAAGAGAAGAATCAAGGCTTTTCTGTACTACTAAAAAAGCGTTAAAAACTTGTTCATTATCTGCACCATAATTGCACCAATAAGCTGGAAAAGGCATAAAAGAACGCAGCAAACACGCAATAATCAGAAAAGACTGTTGTTACGTTGTGTGGTGAGGACACCTGCAGAAAAAAGCAGCAGAAAGAATGCAGATTTGTGTACATGTGAACATGGCCTCAGCATTACAGTTTTCTTACATTTTTTTATAGGCTTAACAGAGAATATGATCACGCCATTTTTTTTACATCATTTACCGATTCCGTAAATAATCTTATCACTGTGTTGTGCGGGTTGTTGCGAATACAGGGACACCAAATATGTCTGTGTTATTTACTAATTTGTGATGTTTATTATTTTTTTTAAACTCATTAAAATAACTATTTTTTCCATTATCAAGTAGTTGCATTATTATTTTTTAGTATTTTTTAGATGAAAAAAATCTCTAATTCTCCCACTATAATAAATAATAACATAAGCCCACTGCTGCGATATGTATCACTAAGTTCAGTTCAATCTGTCTGTGGAGTCAGAGCCTGCAGTAAAGATCAAGTACACAAAACACTCCCCAGTACATCATCAAAGTTTGTGCTCAGTAGCTTAGATTCCGCTGTAATGTTGAGTTTGTGGGTTTAAGACCTGGGGGAGCCTAAAAAGAAAATGACATTTTTGTAATTGCTGCTCATTATTTTTACTACTTTTATAGGAAGAAAAAACATCTTTTTCTTCACCCAGTATACAGACACCATAGTAATACTTCCTTATACAGTACAGACCAAAAGTTTGGACACACCTTCTCATTCAACGATTTTTCTGTATTTTCATGACTGAAAATTGTAGAATCACACTGAAGGCATCAAAAACTTGAATTAACACATGTGGAATTATACATTACACTTTACCAAAAAGTGTGAAACAACTGAAAATATGTCTTATTTCTAGGTTCTTCAAAGTAGCCCCTTTTGCTTTGATTACTGCTTTGCATGCAGAAAAGAGTGAACGGATGGACTCTACATGCCTGTTCCCACCGTGAAGCATGGAGGAGGAGGTGTGATGGTGTGGGGGTGCTTTGCTGGTGACAATGTTGGGGATTTATTCAAAATTGAAGGCATACTGAAACAGCATGGCTAACCACAGCATCTTACAGCGGCAATGCTATTCCATCCGGTTTGCGTTTAGTTGGACCATCATTTATTTTTCAACAGGGCAATGACCCCAACACACCTCCAGGCTGTGTAAGGGCTATTTGACCAAGAAGGAGAGTGTTGAGGTGCTACGCCAGATGACCTGGCCTCCACAGTCACCAGACTGAACCCATCGAGATGGTTTGGGGTGAGCTGGACCGCTCACGCTTCAATTTTGAATAAATCCCAACAGTGTCACCCGCAAAGCACCCCACACCATCACACCACCTCCTCCATGCTTCACGGTGGGAACCAGGATGTAGAGCCATCCGTTCACCTTTTCTGCGTGCAAAGCAGTAATCAAAGCAAAAGGTGGCTACTTTGAAGAACCTAGAATAAGACTATTTTCAGTTGTTTGGGTGGTGACAATAAAAAATTATTAGCCAGATGGAGGCACGATGGATTGTCTCTCTTGACACCATCGTGCCCTTGGCCTCAATGAGTCCTTGAGGTTTTGCCTCTTTTCTATAAGCATGTTCGTACGGACCCTGTCATTGCGTGATGTCCTTTTATTTTAATTTGTTTTTAACTTTTTTGTTTTATTCCTCACTTGTTTTCCACAGCAGTCTATAATCTTATATTCCTGGGACCCTGACCAGATTTTTTATCCCCATGGCTAGAGAAGGAATGAATTTACTCAGAATGTGATGTCTGGCTCCTTTATTTTTTTTATGTATATAATTACATTTATGCACATGTCGTTGTTTGCCTAATGGCTTTTATGTATATTGAATGTATAGTTACCTGTGTACTTGTTTCCCTTGGGATAATGCGCTTATGACATGTGCTGTTATAATAACTTTTTCTGATACTCTGGCGCCGTAGTAGTGACATCTATTTTCATGTTTACTAGCCCCATTACCTATGATGTCATGCTTATTTATATTTGCCATCTTTCCTCCTCCCCTTTTTTTATGGCCCTTTGATATTAAGACCGGTTGTGCGCATGCGTCTGTGGGGTCCCTCGTCTCTTCGGCGGCGGGGCGTCATTACGGCTCCGGCACACACCTGGAGCTTTTTGCTCTCTGTGTGTGCTTGGATCTGTGACGCCCTGGCCGCCGCAGGACGTGCAGCCCCCACGGCGCATGCGCCGACTATACCGGCGCTCATTGGTCTATTTGGGACCATGTGACTCATCACAAGGGATACTTGAAGGTCCTGGTCCACTACTTCATCATCCTCTTGAGAAAGTGGCGTGTAGCATCCGCGAAACGCGCGTCGGGGGTGGATATCACTCCAGGGACCCGTCCCCTCCTGCCCTCCACCATTTCTTTAGGTAAGCCCCTCTTCATATGAGGTGTTACGGTTTTTCAGAGATTGAGCTCTCTGCATGGGTTGCCTTTGGGGTTATTCTTATGGTGGAGTTTATTTGCACACATGTGATTAATATATTATTTGGAAGTTTTTTGGTCCCTTCCGTCTGTTCTAGTTCTTGATTTGCACATATATTTTGATATTATGGGTGATTATGTGATATTATTCAATTATGTAATAAATGATTTCTTATTTTTATCACCAAAGACTCTTTGTTCTCCTTGTTTTCAAATATTCTAACCATGTAGCCTCGGATGGCCCACAGGAGCATTCTCTGGTGGCCCATCACCTTTTATATGAGCTATACTTGACACAATACACTTGATTCACAATGTACAGACAAGGCCTCCTTCACACATCCTGGTGATTCCTGTACGCAGGTCCACTCCAGTCCTCAGGACCCACCAACAGGTCATGTTTTCAGGATTTCCTTAGTATTGCAAAGGTGATGGATTAATGCTTGAACAGGTGATAAAATTATCACTGTGCAATACTAAGGAAATCCTGAAAACATGACCTGTTGTTGAGTCCTGAGGACTGGAGTGAGAAACACTGCTGTACAGGAAAAAACAGTACTGGTGAGGTCTGTGTGCGTATGTGACATCCATGTACAGTCCGTGTGCCATCTGTGTGTTACGTGAGAAAACTTGCGGTGATCTCATTGAGGTCACTGCAATTCATCATGCCGCATACAGTGAAGGTAGTAACGCAGCTACAATGATCGGCAGTGAACTTTATGGCTTCACCGCTCATTACAGTAGCTGCGCTTGCAGCACCTCATTGTATCTAGCTCTTCAGCTTGGAGGGTCATATCTTGGCACCATCCAGATTTTAAAGCAGTTATCACTGAGTGGATTACGGCGTGGGACAGAACGTTGGACAGGTGAGGGATTTGGGGTTTTTTTTTATTATTTTTACAGGAGACAAGGGCTTCAATGGAATGGGTGTAATGGGAGTATAACTGTGTTTTTTATTTTAAATAAATGTGTTAAACAGCGGTTTTGTATTATTTCAAATAAAGGACTTTATTCTTGTGTGTGTTTATCTACAATATGGCTATTGGGTTATTAATGGGTAGGTGTCTTATAGATGCCTTTCCATTACTAACCTGTGAGCTTGATGTCACTTGACAATACAAAGGTGACATCAACTCCACAAATATTAACACCACTTTCCAACACCACAGGGCAAGTGGGAACAGCGAGGCTGAGAACCAGATTTGGCGCATCTTAGGATGTGTCATTTCTAGGGTGGCTGAGGGATGATGTTGTAGCCTGGGGGGGGCAATATCTCTGACCCCTTCCCAGGCTAATATATCAACCCACAGCTATATGTTTAGCCTTTGCTGTTTTGAATTTATATGGGGAACCTCCGTTATTTCTTTCTGGGGTCCCCCGTAAATCCACCCGGAAAGGCGATGCAAACATCTGTGAGCTGTTGTTAATAGTTTGGGAACCTTACTGGGTATTGTCAATTGTCCTTGGTTATTAATATCAGCCCCTGCCGAGGACTTTTTCTCTGATGGTCATGAAAATTGTGTGGGAGCCACGCCGTTTTTTAATTTAATTACCGTATTTATTTTACACAGAAGGTACACAGATGTTTCTGAGTACAACTCCCTTCATTATCTCCTTGTCTCAATGTGACACTAATGACACTCAGCTCAAACTCTGTCAGATGTGAGAATCCCAGCACAGGTGCGGAAAAGATGGAGAACTTAATTTCTCCATCCTCTCCATTGTCTCTATAAGTGTACACTGGACTGCAATTGGATGATATTCGAGTGTAGTCTGATGTTTTGCACGTAGCCATAGAATTGTATGGGTGCCTGTGATATGATTATTGGAGCCACTCGCAGCATGCTGCGAATGTTTTCTATTTCTGAATCAGTGCGAGGAAAAAAAAGCAGATCAGCACTGCCCCATAGTATAACATCACTTAGCACTCGGTATTGTTATATGCCAGTGTGAGCGAGCCCTCAGGCCGGTTAAGATGACCAAACGAAAACTCCATTTTCTCATCCGCTCTGTGCAGGAGCTGCCTGATATTTATATGCATTAGTCCGATCCGTGTAAAAAATCAGCCCTGTGCTCTGGCTTTAATAGGTGCTTGCGCTCTCAGTGTGCGGTCTATTCACACGAACAGCACACGTACGTATAACACACTCCTCTGAACGAGCCTTAGCATCTTTCCTGTAATAAATCTGGAAGTCCTAATGACTGTACAAACCTTTTTCGTATAAATCAATGTAGTTTGTCCTTACAGATCCCGTATGGGCATAGTTGTGGAGGGTTTTATTATTATATTTTTTAAATTGAAGCGTAGACCTTGTGGTTTCTAGGGTTCACTGTGATTTTGCAGCATTTTTACCCCCATTGACCTCAATAAGACAAATTGCAGCAATGAAAACCGCTTGTAAATACTGTGATCACATTTGATACTGTGATGTGGTTTTATATAGAAATTGGCCTGTGAATATTTCCCAGAACTGACAAACGACTGCATATTCTTTACCTCATTCTTCGTTTCTGCCTCTGTGGTGTGTATTGTGGCCATCTACCTGTTTCCCTTTTCTCACACTTGCTCCTATGCACGTCTTCTAATGTGCTCTCACTGTGTCACGGCAAGATGGTTCTCTGGCATATATTGTACAATACATTGCAAAAATAATGATTACAACATGGCCATCTCCAACACCCAACGAACCAGTGCAAGTCTCAGGGCACAGCGCCATGGAGGCCAACTCTGACCAGGTTTCAATTTGCGTCACTGGTAGATATACAGACTGTGTGTTTAGAGAGGACGCAGGAGCTGAGACTGCTCTATATAACACAGGTGCTGACTACCAACACCTGATTCTAACTAGCTGGTTCCAATTCCAGCAGTTTTGTCTTATTACATGCCTTTAGCAATTTGACCTTGACATTTAAGAGACTGGAAATGTAGGAGGTTGTCCCTTCTCATACCTATCACCGCCCATGACTGAAGGACCCTCTCATTTGCAATGTTTACACAATTATGAAGCCTAGGTTGTGGCTGGGATTTGTAATAGATAAGTAATTTTACAATATACTGTAATTTTACAGTAGTCCCCAGGATGTGTAAAGTCCTTCCCAATCCTCCCAGCTGCATCTCTTCCTCCAGCTGGGCAATCCTCCACTTCCACTCTGACCGTGCTGAGCATTTGCAGAGTACGATGCCATAGAGCTAGCTGTCCCTTTCTACCGGATATCCATAATGCTCCATCGCTTTTCGCTGTTCTCGTTACTCACCAACAACCGGTTTCTCTCTGCCATGGGTGTACTCTTCTTTCACTTTGCTCGTTATGGGGTGGGGCTACTTCCGACTCATCTGCCCATTTCTTGTAAGGCTCCACCCGTTCTCACATGCTTTGTTGCAACAGGCATGGTTTATCTCTCTTTTGCTGTACCTAGCAGGGTGGGCACCACTCACTATGGGCCGCCTCCTCCAGACAGGACCCTTCCAGGGCCGAATGGATTTTTGTGTGCTTCCAATCTGTCAACGCCCACGACGGACGGGGTACCCTTGGCCTCGTGCGCCACCATCTGCCATCTTTCTTCTGCCTGGAGCTGGTATCTTGTTGTTCACAGTAACCTTCCCCACATCCGTCACGTCTTCTTGATGCATGATTCGATCCAGCAGACTACATCAAATGTAAAGTGACTGAGAGCAGTAGCCATTACCGATCTGCTGCTCCATAATGCCTGGCACTTTAGAGTAAAATCTTGTCCAAGTCTCAATGTGCTATCATGTGCGGGGTGGATTATACTAACTTGTAGGTCGCAAACCTTAGCCGTCTCCAGGCCTTCTTCTTCAGGAGCCGCCACACATAGAAGTGGGGAAAAAAGGATTTTGTCAGCTACCAAGTGTGCAAGTTCTCCCACTTAAAAAGATGAGAGAGGCCTGTAATTGACATCATAGGTAGACCACAAAATATGAGAGTCAAAATGAGGAAACAAATCCAGAAAATCACCTTGTCTAATTTGGCAAGATTTATTTTGCAAATTATGGTGGAAAATAAGTATAGTTGTGGTCTACCTATGACGTCAATTACAGGCCTCTTTCATCATTTTAAGTGGGAGAACTTGCACAATTGGTGGCTGACTAAATACTTTTTTTCCACACTGTAGATCAAGGAACACCCGGTTCACTTCAACAACCAAAAGTTTACTGGACAGTTCAAGTTCATCAGATTGTAACAATCAGTTTTGAGCACCACACTTTCCGTTCCTTGTTTCCTTAACACGCACGCGTCCTCACGCTATCTGTTCCTTCTGTACTATCCCACATTCACTGGTTCCATAAGTCCTTGGGATTTCCCGTCCAGTCCGCAGTCCACCTGGGATCCTTTACCTTCTCTTATCGCGATTCCACGTCCTTCATCCCCTGTATGACAGAGGATAAGGAATGTCCGCAAGGGATTCTAGTAGGGCCTCCCACTTCCATAAACAGTAAATATTTGCCAACACTAGCAGCCCACTGCACTTGAACATGACCTTGGTTACTGTACTTCCCTATCTGACTTGCTATCAAGAAGTGTTTGCTTTCTACTGGCATTAGCCCGTACCCTAAAGCATGTCAGCGCTAAGGTCCATGAGTTGAAGGCTGTAGAAGAAGCACTAAAAGTGGCAGTAGACTTGGTAAAAGGGACTCATATAAAAATATATTCAGACAATGTGACCACAGTGGCGCATCTGTGACACTAACGGAGAACAAGACATGAAAGCCTGAAGGCAATTTCAACCAGGATCTTTGCTTGGGCGGAGCGACACGTGTTCCCCTGTCTGCATTCCATATAAAGGGGTCTGCCAACGTGCAACCAGATTTCCTCAGCAGGAAAACAATAAACCCAGTAGAATGGAGCCTAGGTGGGGGAGTCTTATTACAGAGGTTAACAGAAAAATGGGGTCTCCCGAATGTAGACCTTTTTTGCTACTCGTCTGAAACAAAAGTAAGCAAAAAGTTCTCTCTAAGTCTGAACAACGCATGCATAGTGGTGGATGCTTTCGCCCACCATTGGAACTTCAAGATGAGATATGTCGTTTCTCCGATTCCTTTCCTTCCAAGGACGTTGCAGAAAATCAGGAGGTACAAGAAAAAGACCATTCTAGTAGCACCTCATTGGCCAAAAAGAAGCAATTTAAAGGTAGATGGCCTGCTGGTTCTCCCACCAACCAGCAACCTTCTCCACCAGGACCGATTTGTCACCCAGATCCTCAAGCCTTACAACTTACTGCCTGGCTTCTGAATCCATCATCCTAAAGGCTAGAGGTCTCTTGGATAAGGTGGCAAAAACACTGCAAAGAAGCAGGAAGCCAGTGACCAATTCTATTTACAACAAAATATGGAAAACCTTCATATCCTAGTGCGGACCCAACCCACCGAATGTGTTACATCCAAATGTGGAGCAAGTCCTTGATTTTTTACAAAGCGGGCTGGAGAAAGGTCTAAAGACTAGCACTTTAAAAGTCCAAGTTACAGTCCTCAGCTCGTACTTTGATCAGACCCTAGCTGACCATCGCAGGGGGAAAATATTCTTGTCTACAACCTAGAATTCCTAATTTGGTCCCAGCCTGGGATCTAAACATGGTTCTCAATGACCTCACAATACCTTCATTTGAACCTATAGAGATTATAGACTTAGATAAATTGTCTTGGAAAGCAGCTTTCCTGTGGGCCATCTCAACAGCGAGAAGGGTAGGTGAACTACAGGCCCTCTCAATCAGAGAACATTATTTAAGAACCTAAGAGGACAAAATTATTTACTGCCTAGATCCATCTTGTTTACCTAAGGTCTCCTTGGAGTTCCATAGGTCCCAAGAAACCATACTGCTTTCTTTTTTGTCAGAATCAATCCAATGCTAAAAAAATCGGAGTTCTATACTCTAGATGTACGAAGAACAGTCTTTCACTATCTTCAAAGGTCAAGATCCTGGAGGTAGGACCAGAATGTCTTTATAGAGCACTTTGGTAAAAATAAAGGAAATAGAGCTTCCAAAAGCATGATAGCAAATTGGAATAAAAAGGCAATTTGTGGAGCTTATGGAAACCAAGGAATGGACCCTCCAGAGAAGTTTACAGCACATTCCACCAGAGTTATGTCAGTCTCATGGGCTGAGAGGGCAAGCATCTCAATTGAGCAGATCTGCAGAGCTGCCACCTGGTCCTTGGTCTATAACTTTTCAAAACATTATAGACTTGATTTAATGTCTAATACCAATTTAGCCTTTGGAAAGAAGGTTCTCCAGGCCATTGTCCCCTCCTAAAAAAATGATTCTTTGGCATTCCTCCTATGGTACTGTCGTGGAGGGTGATAGAGAAAATAGAATTAGAATTACCCGGTAATTCCATTTCTAGGAACCCTCCACGACAACCGGGGTAATCCCACCCTATTATTTGTTGTTTCATTTGGGGATGTAAATAAATATTAAAGAATTAATACCTGTGTAGTCCTTTAAAAAAACAATGGAGAGAGGAAGTGGGGTGGGGCTATTTGACCTCTTTGTGTTTCCTGTCCTGGCAGGGGGTATGCTCTTATGGTGCTGTCGTGGAGGGTTCCTAGAAATGGAATTACCGGTAAGTCTAATTCTATTTTCACCAAACATATATTCCTCCCTTGTATAAGACCCTATTGCGCTTGATGTCCCACCATTTTCTAGCATTACGGTATAAAATAACCATAAAGTACAGTGACTAATTACCATACTATACAGTACCCAAAAGCATATAGCAAAGAGTACCCCCAAACATACTACAGAGTATCAAATACCATGCAATCAAAATAATAGTGGCATATATTGTCCCTAAAGACAGTGCTGTATGCTATCCAAATAAAATTCAACAGTACCTCTACCACCGTACAGCGCCCAAATTAACAGCATGCAATGGCTTAGATCCATCAGTGTAATAACGCTGGCCTGAATTAAAAATAGTAGAAAATTCATTATAAGAAAAACAAAAGCAAATTTGAATTTCCTACTGAGACGCTCGGTCCAGAAATAACACACAGATTGACATTAGTTTACCTCATGTGATGCCTGGGCAGGAAACCAAAAACTGCAATTTTTCTTATCTTCAATAAAAATAAACCAGATCAAAACGCAAAAATCAATGGGAAGAACATGTAGCAATGTGTCTGTTACAATGGTGCAGCGCTGGAATGCCGGTGTTGTGTGATCGTTCTTGACTGTGCTGACACTACTGGCAGTGTGTTAATGTACTGATGACCCCTGACATGCTGAAGCGCGGGGCCTCACCATCATTTATTACTGGCCAGCTCATTGCTAGGCAATAATAATTGTACTACAATTAAGCCAAGCCTACAGGTCACCCTGCCTTTTGGAAGGAAGAGTTATCATGTAATTCTCTCCAACAACAAAAGGATGGTATCAACACTCAAAGATTGAATTTGTCAAAAACTGATCAAAAACTGTAATTGTATCAGAATTTTCTACAAAATGGGGTTGAAAAATCATCCTGTTTAACCTTCTCAGTCAAGATGCCAAAATCAGGTCTTATAAACGGTGTTCTTTTTATGAACAAACAGGTGCAATTTTTTTCTGCCAACAGGTACGGCACAGTAATGAGGAGAGATCCTAAAGGTTGTATTTTCTTTAGGGGTAAGGTCATACAGGTCTATGTGTTTTGCTATGCCCTGCTACACTGTGTCCTTGCTTATATCAGTCCCAGGAGCCTCTCATAGAAACATGCTCCCTGTTTCAGTACCCACAGAAGGGCGATAACTTGCACTACCTCGTCCTAAGGTCCCCTTTCTTGCTTTACAGTACGCTTCCTGGACTTCTAAGCTTCTCCCTTGCAGGGTCCCCCACATGCCTGTGTCATCCTATTACCAATGTAACTAGATCCTTTTCCTCATGAGCCTTGTAGTTCCACCCTAGGAAAAAAACTGTCTTGCCTCTTTATCTTCCTCTTCTTGACAGACTAAAATGAAGTTAGTTTTCCCAGAATCCACAGAAGTCACTATGGGCCGTACCTCAGGTTAACCCTCACACTGTCTATGTGCCTGCTGTCTGTGTTACCTTTCTCCACATTCTATACAAGAGTGAAAAAGAAGACAGTTCCATCTTGTGGCCGTTGGTTAGTACTGCAGGCCACAGATGAATTTACAGTGTTACCTCAAGAAAAGATATCAGGAACAAAACATTATTCACATTCTACATAATGTATACCACAGTAGCACTGAGGTCTTCTGGGGGGAACATGGCAGCTGGTCCACCTCCTCACACTGGGTGTGGTCGAGGATTTCCATTCCTCTGAAACAGTTTAACTGTTTTTCATCATAAAATGTGTTATTGATGATACGGGCGTTAGATGGCAATAATGTGTTACATCTAATATGTCCTGTCCTGATAGTACAGGATATAATTAACCCAATAGGCCATCCCCTTAAATGAAAGTTAGACTGAGGGATGACTCTGAGATGTTTAGGTTCCATTTTATTCAGTTAGTGAGAGAGTATCAGAGAAGACAGAAGTAAAGAGGGAAATTAACTAGACAAGAAGAGAATGGTGTGTGTGGTACATACCGGAGAATATGAGCAAATGGGACAAACAGAGCAGACTTACCTTTAGAGGCTAATATGGGGACTCCACAAATGAGCCAGGACTGGGGTAGCCTTATCTGCAAGGTGGGAGCAAGAAAGTCAGGTAGTGGGAACAGTTATCTAGTAGCAGGAGCTCCCTTACCTCAGGTTCCAGAGAGAAAATGGAGATACCTTAGGGCTGAAAAATTCTGCATTATTCTTCCTTTCAAGAACTGTGTCTGTGTCCATCGTCACTGGTAAAGTGCTGTTGTATGTGAATGAAGAGAAAGAAAACTCTATCCCCTGCCATTCTCTGTTTGACTGCTACCGTCAATAAAGAAGTTTTTACCCTTTCAAGCTGGTGTGGTTTCCTCCTTCTGAAGACCTCGTGAAATGGTGCCCAGGATGGTGGCACATACCCAGGGATTGGCAGAATCCCTACTTCTGCCGGTGGGAAGAAGTATTAGATAATGTGCCCTGGACTGCCGCCCGTTACAGTTCAACCATAACTCCCAAGCAGCACGCTCATTGTCTTTAAGTCATATTTGACACATAACTTTTCTTTATTCCCTACATCCAATCACTAGCTCATGTCACTGACATCTTAAAAACAAATTAAAAATGTTAACTTTTCTCACTTTGGGCACTGCAAATGGCAGAAGGCCACATTGCCTCTATGAGGCCCATAAGTCAGGAGGGCACGGTGCCACTCAGCCACCTTGCCACACCAGCCGATAATATGATAATTTCATTATTGCTTATCATGTGTGATGCTAATTGTAACATCATCATTAACCGTTTTCAAGGTCATAGGTGATATCCTGTTCTAATGCATCTCTTTATCTACCTTACTTTGGACATTTGCCATCCACTGTCAGAGCACGGAATATCCCTCAAGTTTTTAACGACTCTCAAGCATTCATTCCAGTTCCAGCAGTATACGCCTTAGAACCGGCGATCAGACATTCAGCAGTCTATATTGGACCCACACCCTCTCCAGTGTTGTGCCTGTTATGCAACCTCCCCAGGTGAGTAGTGCACGATCTGTTATTGAAACTAGATCCACAGATTTACACAAGGATATTTGGTGTAATATCTGCAAGTCATTATGATGAAGCCTGTCCAAGGTCTTCCTTCTGTGCGTGATCCAATCTTTTTACAATGTGAGAAATGACAGCAGCCATTTCAGGCGATTTACATAAAGCAAATTGCAAACTGTTCAGTGAATTCCTACAGATTGAACATGAATTTGATTGGCAATAAATCAAGTTGCTCAACTATAACTCTCCCTATTCAACTCCTAAATGTACAGTCTGGTGGAGTTAAGCTAAAGGAACAAATTCTAAAATGTTTCCAATGAAAACGCACAATTTAAAGTTGAGTACAGTACTATATGGATAACGAAGTACGAGGTGACACAAGCACACTTATGCTCAAGGAAAAGTCACCTGAGTCAATAAAACATTGAGGGGGAGGGAAAGGGATGGGAAAATGACATAAGAGCTTTGATTCATGTGTTGGCAGGGCTGGAGACATTGCTGTGATCCTGAAGGAACCTTTATCCTTGACATCCACATTAAGAGAAGGCAACTGCTTGGGCCAAACTGTAAAACTGTCAGTGATTTAAATGAATCCAGATCCTCAAAACACTGACAAGCTTGTGCTAAACTAGAAAAGTCTCAATGCAAGTCAAGTATGTGTTTACTGAGGTTCCAAACTGGAAAGGATTCCAAAAATTGCAAACACAACTGACTCGGAATGTAATGACTGCTCTAACATCATGAGACCCACCAGGGAGCATTATTTGCAGGCTTTCATGACCGACTGCAATCTCTCCCATCCTCTCCTGACACATATATACTCTGTTCAGGGAAGACAGTATATGTTGTCCATGGGGGAAGGGAACAGGCCGATGTCAGGCACCACTTTTTTCTCAGTAACAAAAGTATCAGAAGTTCAACATTCCCAGTTCTTCTTCCTCCTTATGATTCTAGAGATATGAGCCTTTGTATATCCTGCTAATTTGTATGATATTTATCAAGAAGATGTGGCTCACAGTGTAATAATGCAGAGCAGCCTAAAGACAAGCACCTAGAGAATCCTCTGAGAAACGCCTCTTTAGTTAAGACCATAAAAATTAGTTTCATGGCGCTGTTTAGGGATTCGATCTGCTGACCTGTTGCTCCATGGTTAGTTCCTCTGTCTGCTGAGCTATTGTGTTTTCTTCTTTGCCAAATGCTGATGGTTCCAATTGTCTTTATTCACGCTTCTTTGTTTGATCCTGTCCAGGTGTTTTCCATTCTTCAGTTTTGGTCTGCCCTTTCACATTCTGGGTGGAGTTTTATGCTCCCCTTCACTGCACTTCTTTGCTGGCTATACCTCAAGGTATAAGAGCTCCAACCCTTCAGGTAAGGGGTTTACCTTGCATGGTAAACACCAGTTGAATTCCTGCAGTGAGTCTGTTTGTTTTCCTTCCCAGCTATTCTTCCTTTCACCTCCTTAGGTTTCTGGGGGTTATTCTTGTTCCGTTTATTTTTGGCTCGCCTTAGCTTTCCCTCTCAACCTTATCTGAACCTGTTTTAATTTTCTATCATTGGGTTTTTGTATCTTTCTGCACATTGTCCTCTCCTCTTTATTGGCAGTGTGTTGTGGCCTCCCCTCTGGTTCCTCCCTCAGGAGATACGAGAAACCCCTCAATGGCCTTTTAGGGAGCCAGGTCTGAGGTGGTGTTTTCGAGTTGTGCATTTAAGGTCTTTCTAGTCTGTACCATTTTCCGTTACTCATGAGTGAGTGTGTGTTACATTCATAACATTTAGCACTCAAAAAACTCTACAACCAAATGGCGAATTTAAAAAAATAAAAAATAGAATACTCAGGGAAACTGAAAGTGTAAAATAAGAGGAAAAATTGGCGATTATTGACCTGGTGACAGGTCCTCTCTAAGGAGTTGTCTATGACTTAAACATTGATGGTCTATCCTTAGGATAAGTCATTAATGTCATCAATGATCAGTGGGGGTGTAACACCCACCATGCCGCTGATCAGCTGTTTCCAGTGACAGTGGAAGCAGGAACTACTTAGTTACGCAGCTCTTTCGATGAAATAGTGACTGCGATTGGGTACTTGACATTCACCACCTATTGATTTAAATAGGGGGCAGGTGTGCAGTACACGGCCATGGCCGCTATGCAGCTGACCAAGCTGTGCTATGCAGCTCAATAACTGAGCAGTTCTGGCTGCCGCTGACACTGATTAGACATTGGTGACCTATCCTAAGGCTAGGCCATCAATGTTCAAGTCCTTGGCAACCCCTTTAAGTAAAAGTGTTTGGTCAACAATAAACCTGATCACATTGACAGAGTCCACAACATTTTCTTACTACATTGTTCTACAACATTTTCCCATCTGGTCCGTGGTATATTCAGTGATTGGAAGGTAATATTACCTGAAGATTATTATATTTTTTCTTGTCTAACGCCGGTCTACCAAAAAATATTTTTTGTAATCATCGCAGGTGACTTTGTACTTTTCTGAATCATCTTTTTGTCCTGATTTAAAAAATGTATATAGTTTTTCTGTAGCACATATAGTTTCCATGGAGCAGCATCATTATTATAAGGTATGGGAAATATACTGGCGACATTAAGAAAACAGTAATCTACATATCAGAAAAAAATGCTTCACCTTACAAAACAGTTTTTATTGAACCAAAATAATTTCACATGCAAACTAGGAACCAAAATATGAGCAGAAATTAAAATTGCTTGACATTAGACTATCGTTGATACGATTTTTTCAGGGCTGTCCCTATATAACATCCAACAGTAATCTGCCATCATTGAGTCTTTCCAAAAACCCTGGTAGCGGTGTTCCATTACTTTAATGTCCTGGTGAAACTAATCACATTGTTCATCGCTTACATCCCTAGGATTTTGAGGGAAGAAATCTAAATGTGAATGCATAAAGTGCATTTTCAGAGACATGCGACATCCAAGACACTGGTATGCATTTAGCAGTTCCTCAACACCTTCAACATATTCTGGAGATTTTTGTTTTCCTAAGAAGTTTTCACAGATCCACTTGAAGCTTTTCCAAGATCTCAATTCCTTATCATTTAGAGTTCCTTCAAACACATCATCTCTCATAAGCTCTCTGATCTGAGGAACAACAAATACCGATTCCTTCAGTTTTGCTGGTGAAATGCTGGAGAATTTCTGTGAAATGTACTGAAACCCTTGTGAATTTGTCTTTGCCATGGCTTTCACAAAGTTTTTAATAAATCCCAACTTTATATGTAGTGGAGGAAGAAAGATTTTTGTTGGAGCAACTAAAGAATTATGCTGAACATTGTCTCTACCTGGAGCATAGATGTTTCTCTGTCCCCAATCACGACAAACATAATGCTCTACTGTATTTCTACTGTCCCATAAACACAAGAAGCAATAATATTTAGTGAAACCTCCTTGCATTCCCATTAGCAGACCAATCACTTTCAAATCTCCACAGATATTCCATTGATGATGTTTATATTGTATAGCATCCAAAACAACTGACAAATTTTCATAACTTTCCTTTAGATGACATGAGTGAGCAATAGGGATTGATGGGTTCATATTTCCATTGTGAAGAAACACTGCTTTCAAACTTCTCTGGGATGAGTCAGTAAACAATTGCCAATCTGCAACAAAATCCTCTTGATTCAGTTCTTCCAAGAGGCCACTCACATTGTTACAGTACACCACTGGTCCATCAACTGTGAAAAATTGTGTTAACGTGTTTCGGTAATAACACACTATGACATCATCATGAAGAAGATTCTTCTGTTTCAGTCTAGATGCAAGAAGTTCAGCTTTATCTTTTGACAATGAAAGGTCTCTGATGAGATCATTTAATTCATGTTGAGTAAAGCGTTCTGGCTGTATGGCTGCTCCATCAGGTGCATACTCAGCATGACTTGAGGTCTCCATGTCTTCGCCAGTAGCTTCAGCTCCATAGTTTTCATAATCTACTTAATTTTCATCCAATCCAGACAACGGTGGTACAGGAACTGGCAAGGTACCATCATGTGGAACTGTCCTAATCGCAGATTCAAGTTCAGGGTAATAAATCTTATGTTTGATCCTTGTAGAAAAGCCCTTCAGTTTGACAAAACAAAAGTAGCAGTCATCACTATGATTTTTGGGTACTCTCCAAATCATGGGAACAGCAAATGGCATAGCTACTTTCCTCATATTCAACCAGTCATGAAGACCATTTGAACACCTTGAGCATATCACATGAGGGCCCAGCTTTTGTCTTGATCACCAAGTGGACACTTAAAGTACATATGGTACATCTTTTTAATATCATTAATGATTGACCATAATTGGCCTTTTGGTTTAAAAGAACCACACACATAGCAGAATCTGTTTGGATGATTGATGCACTGTCGGGGCATTTTTCTCCTTTAAATCAGATCAAACAGTAGAGTAAGTTCATTTCAATGGTGGTGACAAACTAAAAAAAAATGTGATGAGCCGACCGACTATATGTAGATATTTCTCCAGAGATGACAGAGGCAGCTTGTATTTAGAACTGATTTTACAGGAGGTAATCTGGTAGATAACTATATACAGTTGTGAGGTAAACGGGTCAGCCTATTCCTTACAGATGGACATTTGCAGACAGGCAGTTTCTCAGTGTGATATTGGCTGCTTTCAGGTTCTCTCTCTGTGGAGACCCTCACTCAGTTACACCTCAGTGGCTGAGCTGTTTTCTTCCCTCTGAGGTGACTTGCCCTCCCAGAAATGCAGTGAAAATAATCTCACAATGGCGGCTGTCCGCTGCCTTCCCTTCTATTTCCCTGTGGCAGGGCTCAGATGCCTGTAGAGGCCTGTTGTCACGACGTATAACAGATATATTCAAAGATAGCAACCTATATCTAATGTGACATCATTCTAAATTTCATATAATAGAGAAAATCAACATGTATACATAGTATCTGCCAGCAATGTCTTACCTGACATAATATCCTATGTATTGTGGGTCAATACTGTGTACGTGTCACGCTGTCTCTGGATAGAGGTGGACCAGGGTCTATGCTGACCCTGAACTGGGGTCCTGACTAGTCCCTCTACCTGGAGGTACTGTTAATGGTACAGAGGTCCAGGCCGCCAGCGTAACCCTGTCTCCTGTAGATCCCTGACCACTGTAATCTAGTCCTGAGAAGGACCCTGATTACCAGCACAGGGAATGGGCAGGTCACAGCTTACACACAGTCTAAGACAAACGAGACAGACAAGGGGTAAAGAAAACACAGCCTTGCATACAACACTTCCACTACAGAGGAACACAAAAGGTTAAGGAGATAAACAATAAGCGAGGAGAGGAAAAACCACAACAGGCACTCTTAGCTTAAGTCTTCTCAGAAACGATCCGCTCTGCTGGTCTGAATGAATGCTTTCACATGCAACTTCCCCAGCAGACCAGCAGGTATATGAAGGAAGCTAATTAACAAAACATCAATCGCAGCTGGGCGAGGCTGGTCAGCCCAGCACCGAGAGAGAAAGAATTAACTCCCTCAGTGCCGAAAAACACCCAGCACCAGAAACTCAGCTGTGCGAAGTCAGGGTGTGCAATCGCGACGATCTCCGCCGCGACACACCCGTGACAGTACCCCCCCTTCTACGAGGGGCCTCTGGACCCTCAGGGCCTGGTCTATCTGGGTGAGTAGTGTGGAAGGCCCGAACCAAACGGTCTGCGTTAATATCCGATGCAGAAACCCACATCCTCTCCTCAGGACCATACCCCCTCCAATGAACAAGGTACTGAAGGGACCGGCGATTCAGACGTGAGTCAATGATCTTCGATACCTGAAACTCCAAATTACCATTGACCACCACTGGAGGAGGAGGTAGAGGTGACGGTATAACTGGTGCCACGTACCTCTTAAGCAATGATTTGTGGAACACATTGTGGATTTTAAATGTAAGAGGGAGGTCAAGACGGAAAGCCACCGGATTAACTATTGAACTGATCCTGTATGGCCCGATGAATCTGGGACCGAGTTTCCAGGAGGGAACCTTAAGTTTTATATTCTTGGTAGACAACCATACCAGATCGTTCACACTTAGGTCCGGACCAGACACTCTCCTCCTATCAGCCATTAGTTTGTATCGGTTCCCCATAGTGCTCAGATTATTAAGCACTCCTCTCCACACTGAAGCAAGTGACGACGGAAATCGTTCCTCCTCAGGAACCCCAGAAGAGCCCCCCCCATTGAAAGTACAAAACTGGGGGTGAAAACCATATGCCCCAAAAAACGGGGACTTACCAGTGGACTCGCTCCGCCTATTGTTAAGAGCGAACTCTGCCAGAGGCAAGAAAGAAGACCAGTCCTCTTGGTTCTCTGAGACAAAACACCGGAGATATGTCTCTAAGCTCTGATTCAGATGCTCTGTCTGACCATTGGTCTGCGGATGAAAAGCCGAAGAAAATGACAACTGCATCCCCCGACGAGAACAAAATGCCTTCCAGAATTTGGACACAAACTGAGACCCCCGATCCGACACCACATCGGAAGGCAACCCGTGAAGTCTCACAATCTCCCCAATGAACACCTGCGCCAGAGTTTTAGCATTAGGAAGAGCAGGAAGAGCAATAAAATGTGCCATTTTGCTGAACCTGTCAACTACAACTAGTATGACAGTTTTACCTGAAGACGGAGGAAGGTCCGTAATGAAGTCCATAGACAGGATGGGTCCATGGACGCTCCGGGATTTTCAACGGTAAAAGGGCCCCAGACGGATGGGTATGTGGGGTCTTAGAGCGCGCACATACCCCACAGGACGCGACAAAAGTTACCACCTCTTTATTTAAGTTAGGCCACCAAAACCGGCGAGAAAGGAGATCTACAGTTGCTTTACTCCCTGGGTGTCCTGCCAAAGCAGAATTATGATGTGCCTCGATAACCTTTTGTCTTAACTGATCTGGAACAAACAGTTTCCCTGGAGGTCCTACAGGGGCTTCCCCCTGAGCCTCCAATACCTCCTCCTCAAGCTCAGAGCATACAGCCGACACCACAACTCCCTCCTGAAGAATAGGAACCGGGTCATCCGTCTTCCCGGCCCCCGGGAAACTACGAGATAAGGCATCAGCCTTTACATTTTTTGACCCAGGACGATATGTGACGACAAAATTAAACCTGGTAAAAAACAACGACCATCTAGCTTGTCTGGAATTCAGACGTTTTGCAGACTCTAAATACAGCAGGTTCTTGTGATCAGTAATGACGGTGACCGGGTGGACTGCCCCCTCCAAAAAGTGACGCCACTCTTCAAAAGCCAACTTAATGGCCAAGAGTTCCCTATTGCCGACATCATAATTCCTCTCGGCGGACGACAATTTTTTAGAGAAGAAAGCGCACGGATGCCATTTACCAGGGGACGGACCTTGAGATAATACCGCACCCACTCCTACGTCAGATGCGTCTACCTCCACAATGAACGGTTGTGATGCATCAGGTTGGATGAGTATGGGTGCTGAAGCAAAACATTTTTTCAAGGAGGAAAATGCTTGACAAGCTTTGTCAGACCACCTAGAAAAATCCGTCCCTTTTTTTGTCATGTCAGTGAGAGGTTTGACAACAGATGAGAAATTACAAATAAATTTCCGGTAGTAGTTAGCAAACCCCAGGAAACGCTGCAGTGCTTTAAGATCCTCTGGCCGATCCCATTCAAGCACAGCCTTCACTTTCCCAGGGTCCATACGGAAACCGGAGGCTGACACCAAGAATCCTAAAAACTGAAGTTCTTGTACAGCGAATACACACTTCTCCCATTTGGCGTACAGTTTATTATCTCGCAAGATCTGCAACACTTGTCTCACATGCTCCTGATGAGACACAAGATCCGGCGAGTAAATTAAGATGTCATCTAGATAAATGACAACAAACTGTCCCACTAGGTGGCGAAAGATGTCATTAACAAAATGTTGAAACACCGCCGGGGCGAGAAACTGAGACGGACTTGGGGACGAAATACATACTCCCAGATTGTCATCCACCACACAACCTGGGATTAATAGTTTTCCGGCGACTTCTTGCTCAGTACAGTACGGGATGGACACCCCTCAATAAAATGTCCCTCTCTCCCGCAGAAGAAACACCTTCTTGTTTTGCGGCGCACCGCCGATCCCCTCCCTCGGAATGATGTCCCTCCCAACTGCATAGGTTCCTCGGAACAAACCAGGGGAACCTCAATATTAGGGACTTTAGAAGGAGGTGGAGTCATCACAGGGGGCGGAGTTACCCCACACCTCTCCCGAAGCCGTCTATCAATGCGAATAGCAAGAGCCATAGCGGCCTCCAGTGACGGGGGAGAATCATACTGAGCCAACACATCTTTTAATTTGTCAGATAAACCTTGACAAAACTGGCTCTTAAGAGCCGGGTCATTCCACTGAGTATCCGTGGCCCACCTACGGAACTCTGAAGAAAATTCCTCCGCCGGACGATCTCCCTGCTGTATCCTACGTAACTTCATTTCAGCAAGGGAGACCCGATCCGGGTCATCATATACCAGACCCAGGGCTGTAAAAAATCGGTCCACTGACTGGAGAGCCGGGGAGCCCGGGGGAGAGAGAACGCCCAGGATTGAGGGTCCCCTTGTAAGAGCGAGATGACAATTCCCACCCTCTGATCCTCACTCCCCGACGACTGCGGCCACAGCCGAAAATACAATTTGCATGCTTCCCGGAAAGTAGAAAAACTTGTCCCGCCCACCAGTGAACCTGTCCGGGAGAGCTACTTTAGGTTCAAATCTGGTTTGCTCCCGGGGGTACAAAACCTTGGATTTAACGTCCGTCAGCTCCATGGACAAACTCTGCAACTGCTGAGCTAAATGGGCTACTGGATCCATGGTGGCTGGGGAGAATCTTTAGATGGGCCGGTGAAAATGTCACGACGTATAACAGATATATTCAAAGATAGCAACCTATATCTAATGTGACATCATTCTAAATTTCATATAATAGAGAAAATCAACATGTATACATAGTATCTGCCAGCAATGTCTTACCTGACATAATATCCTATGTATTGTGGGTCAATACTGTGTACGTGTCACGCTGTCTCTGGATAGAGGTGGACCGGGGTCTATGCTGACCCTGAACTGGGGTCCTGACTAGTCCCTCTACCTGGAGGTACTGTTAATGGTACAGAGGTCCAGGCCGCCAGCGTAACCCTGTCTCCTGTAGATCCCTGACCACTGTAATCTAGTCCTGAGAAGGACCCTGATTACCAGCACAGGGAATGGGCAGGTCACAGCTTACACACAGTCTAAGACAAACGAGACAGACAAGGGGTAAAGAAAACACAGCCTTGCATACAACACTTCCACTACAGAGGAACACAAAAGGTTAAGGAGATAAACAATAAGCGAGGAGAGGAAAAACCACAACAGGCACTCTTAAGGGTATGCCACACTAAACAACATCGCTAACGGGATCGCTAAAAAACGTCACTATTTAGCGATCCCGTTAGCGATGTTGTTGTGTGCGGCATCTGCCAGCGACGAGCTTCCTGCTATGATCTCGCTCGTCGCTGGAATCGTTCCGGACCCTATTTTATCGTCGGCGCTCCCGCTGGGTAAGTATTATCGCTGTGTGGCACCTTATTTAGCGATTTAGCGGTACTTTTGTACCGCTAAAGTCGTTAAGGAGATCGCTAACCGCGATAGCGTCCTAACGACATCGCTAAATAAAGCCGCTACTAGCGATATTAAAACGATCCCGCTAGCGATCGCAATTAGTATGCGTCTTTATCGTGATCGCTAGCGGGATAGTTTAGTGTGGCAGTACCTTTAGCTTAAGTCTTCTCAGAAACGATCCGCTCTGCTGGTCTGAATGAATGCTTTCACATGCAACTTCCCCAGCAGACCAGCAGGTATATGAAGGAAGCTAATTAACAAAACATCAATCGCAGCTGGGCGAGGCTGGTCAGCCCAGCACCGAGAGAGAAAGAATTAACTCCCTCAGTGCCGAAAAACACCCAGCACCAGAAACTCAGCTGTGCGAAGTCAGGGTGTGCAATCGCGACGATCTCCGCCGCGACACACCCGTGACACCTGTCTCCTGTCAGTCTCACATACCAGTCCTTGCTGCCATCACCATCCTTTTCTGACTGACTGTAATCTTACCGCCTCAAAACAGTTAGCTCCTCCCCATAACATGTGACTTTCTGAGAAGCGTTCATTGGTTGACTGCACTGTCAATACTCCTTCCCATAAAACTCACTCAAACCTTTACTGATGTTGTCCCTGTAAGAAAATTCACAATTAAGTAAGACAAGCAAAGAAATGGGAATAACATAGGAAAAACCACATACATTAAAAATGCAGAAATAAAGTACCGTATATACTCGAGTATAAGCCGAGATTTTCAGCCCATTTTTTAGGGCTGAAAGTCCCCCTCTTGGCTTATACTCGAGTCATATACCGGGGGGTCGGCGGGGGAGGGGTAGCGCAGCTGTCCTATATACTCACCCCCCTCCTGGCGCGGTCTCTGCAGCCCCTGCTCTTTTCCCACGGTCTCCGGCGCCTGTGTTCAGCCATCAGTGGTACCGCTCATTAAAGTCATGAATATGCAAATATTCCTGACTTTAATGAGCGGTACCACGTGACCGCTGAAGTTAGGCATAGCGCCGGAGACTGTGGGAGAAGAGCTGGGGCTGCAGAGACCGCGCCAGGAGGGGGGTGAGTATATTCCATATTCACCTGTCCCCGTTTCACCGCTGCTCGCCGCTCTGTCCTCGCATCCTCTAGCTGTGAATGTTCAGGTCAGAGGGCGATGACATGGTTAGTGCGCGCCGCGCCCTCTGACTGAGCATTCACTGCTGGAGGACTCGGAAGACAGCGGCGCGCAGCGGTGGAACGGGACCTGTCCCCCATAGCACGCGGGTGTCCCCGCCTGCTCAGGACACCAGCACCTGGCCCCCAGCGACGAGGTGAGTATGTCATTTTTTTTTTTTAGTTGCAGCAGAAGCATATGGGACCTATACTATGGGGCATAATCTATGGAGCATATGGGGCATAATCTGTGGAACATATGGGGCATAATCTGTGTAGCATATGGGGCATAATCTGTGGAACATATGGGGCATAATCTATGGAGCATATGGGGCATAATTTGTGGTGCATAATCTGTGGAGCATATGGGGCACAATACATGGGGCAGAATATGGGGCATAATACATGGGGCAGCATATGGGGCATAATACATGGAGCATCATATGGGGGCATAATACATGGGGCAGCATATGGGGCACAATACATGGGCAGCATATGGGGCACAATACATGGGCAGCATATGGGGCAGAATATGGGGCACAATACATGGGCAGCATATGGGGCATAATACATGGGGCAGAATATGGGGCATAATACATGGGCAGCATATGGGGCATAATACATGGGGCAGAATATGGGGCATAATACATGGGCAGCATATGGGGCATAATACATGGGGCATAATATATGGGCTCCTGATTCAATATGGCTATTCAAAAACATTTAACCTACTTTAATTTTACTTTTATTGGTAGCTATTTTTAATTTTGTAATTTACCAGTAGCTGCCTCATTTTCCACCCTAGGCTTATACTCGAGTCAATAAGTTTTCCCAGTTTTTTGTGGCAAAATTAGGGGGGTCGGCTTATACTCGGGTCGGCTTATACTCGAGTATATATGGTAATAACAAAAATACTTCTATCTCAGAAACTTTATGTGATAGAGAAAAATTAAGCATGTTTGGAATCAGCACATCAAACTCCATAAAACAGACATATTACCTCTGCTGATTTTTTGTGTTGACCAGTGAAGAGGTCCTTATTCCCCAGTGTTCAGAGGGATAGTGGAGATACATTATATTCCCGGACATTAGACAGCTATGGTAACTCAGCATTTTTTATAGGTGGGTTGCGAAATGTCTGGTAAAGAGGTTAAGTAACATTCTCTGATGAGGAGGGAGAGGTAGATTATAAGTCTTTCGTGAAAGTAGAAAATAATTTATATTCCCTTGTGGCCTTCAGAATTCTTGGACAGTCCATAAAAATAGGACACTTTTTTTTCAATTGCTGAGACTGTTTTAAGCAGATCATTGTGGTTATAATTAGCATTATTTTTAGCTCTCAGTAAATATATTCTGTATTGTGCTATAGATAAGTATTAATAATAATCTAAATCATTCACTTTGGTTTTCAAAAGGGTCTTTAATTTTTTGATAAGTTCACCATAAAAAATATACAAATGGCCACTTCAGGGAGAAAAAGGCTGGGAACTCTAGTGCCACCTGTTGGTGGTGCTGGCAATTTTAAGGCTACATTCCCACTATGAGTATTTAGTGAGTTTTTGATGTTGCAGATTTTCAGCAGCATTTCTGCACCTATTGACCAAATTAGGTTACTTGCGTTTTTTTCTTTGCTTTTGTGTGCGTTTTTTTGCATGATTTTTTTTATCTTGTTCTCGATGTTGCAGTCTTTTTGGTATGTCATATCTTAAACCTGCTTTATGTATTTTTTTTATACTTCCTGATATTTGGCTTTTACAAAACTGTAATGTAGAGTAATGTAATGTAATGTGTCATGTGCAGATTACATGCGTTGTTAGTGCGCTTTTACAGCAGAACACACTAAAAACGTAAATACGTCTTTTTACTTGTGAATTTTCCGCATCTAATGCAATTCTATAGTGAAAATCTTCACAAGATACTCAGCATACCCACAGGAGAAATTATCATTTTGTGGATTTTAAAATCACACCGCAGGTCAGTTTACGTGGTGTAAAAAAGCACAGTAGGCATGAGATTTCTATAAATCCCATCCACTTTGTTGAAACTTTATGATGCTGCATTTACTTGTGCAGTGAAAAAATGCAGCATCAAAAATGCTCCCAACACTCATCGTGGCAACTTAAACTAAGAGTCAATATCAACCCTTTAAAGGGCCTAGCTACATGAGATAGAATAAGAAGCCAAACCTAAAACTCCATTTGCAAACAAGTGTTTCAGGCGGATTGCCTCTCATCAGTGCAATGCAAGACAGCTGATTTGTTTGGGTGAGAGGCCTCTGACATGAGCTCTAAGGGGAACGTTTGTGAATGTGACTATTATTAGATATAAATAGGTTTGTTTTATAACCGGCTGGTTTCTGTGTTGACTTTTATCTTTAGGCGGTAATCAGTATTATTGTCATTTTATTTGGTCACTATAGAACATAGATTGTTAGGTTTTCTTGATATTTCTGGTGGATTATTATTTACTTTTCTGAGGCAGGCGCGACATTACTAGTGTCAATTGAGGGTCAGTTATTTGTGTATCATTTCAATTCTACAATAGCCCTGTCCATCAAATGGTTTTTATGATTTTTAATTTTCTATCTAGAATTAAAGAAGATGATGCCACATTACTTAAAAGGATTATGTCATCACAAAAATGCTATCTAATCTGCAGCACCATGTTATAGAGCAGGAGGAGTGGAGTAGATTGATATATAATTCTACATGAGAAGACTCAGTATAACCCATGTTTTAATCATTTAATCCTCTGCTGTTTCTGGGATTTGTTGTTCAGTGGGCGGTCCCATCAGTGATTGACAGCTTTCCTTGTATAAGTGTGCATACAGAGAAAGCTGTCAATCACTGATAGGACCGCCCACTAGACTAATAATCCCAGAAACAGCAGAGGATTCAATTATTAAAATACAGGTTATAATTACCGTAGTCTTCTCTCACAAAATTATGTATCAATCTATTCCACTCCCCCAGTTCTCTTTAAGTCACTGTTTCTGTAGAAGTAAAGCAAGATGTTTTAGAGCAGAAGTGGCAGAGCAAATGTGGTTTGCTACATACCTGGGATGGGAGTGACTATTATTTTTTTAAATAATTTTGTCCAGCGTGATAAGTCATGGAACTTTGCAAATGACTTTAAAAAGGGATTTGTCTTCATTCCTGAAAAAAATGCATGAATCCTCTGCTTTTCTCCAGGCTATTTACCTGCCTTTAGCTGCATTGATATTAGAATGTACTCAGTTCGAGCACAGATGATGGCAGTGAAACAGGCGGCACCTGTCTTCTCCTCTGAGTGTTGTGCTTAGGGCGCAGTCAGACGTCGGTATAAATCGGACTGCAATGTCCCAACTGGCTGTCAGGTCTCCCAGAAGCTGCCACACTTGAGTCAGGAGACCCGCCGGCCAGGCCGGTCTCGGTCTGATTTATCGTCTAACTGCGCCATTATCAGAATAATCCCCAGAGTTCGATCTGATTCATGTCATTTTTTTACCATATAAGAATAACTGACTGAGGTTTAGCAGTGATTTCTATCAGAATTTCATCAGAGTTTGATTAGAATGTGGGCTGAGTTTCATCAATTTTTCTCATACATTGAAAAAAAAAGATTCTCCACCTTCTCCTTTCTAACAGTCCATCAAAATCGGACCGCATTTGGATGACATCTGAGTGTGGTCTGAATTTTTCACAGACCCTTAGACTTATATTGCTTCCTTTGATCTGACACTCAGATATCTGATATCAATATCAGACATTTCTCTGGTTTTACACAGACTGCTCGGTCTGCGAAAAATCATGGACATGTGAACAGCCTCTTAGACAGACCTACCAAAATTTTACGAACACAGAACGAATGTTAATACGATCGTTCTGTGCACATAGGATATCATCTTTATCAGCAGCACATCAGATGTTTACACAGGATGGTGGTGTCACGATGTGTGACTCGACCCAACAGGTGGTCGGTCAACGGACGGCACAACTCACAACAGGATGGGAAAAGCGAGAGGAGGGCCCTAACAATAGGGAATGAGGGATGGTAACTACCTGAGCTCAAACCTGAGCCTGTCCCTGCACTCCCTTAACGCCCTATGCGGGTCCATCCCCCCGCCGCCATCAGGATACCTGGTCCATAGCTGTCACCTATAACTAACGGAACAAGGTAACAAAAAATACACAACACTTAGCTTATGAACACAGCTGCTAAGCTCCACACAGCAGAAAACACAGCAACTGGACTCCAAACACCAGATATGACTGACATCAAAGAGCTGCTCCTGCTAGGCTGGTTTCGAGAAAGGACCTGTATCACCAACCGTCAGTTGATGCATCAGGTGACCTTTAAAGGATGGTGGGAGTGGTCACCACCTGCATCAGCTGGCCAGCAGCACTGCAATTACACCAGCTTGCCAGCGGGGAAAAACTGATATTAACCCCCGCTGGCATGAAAGGAAACAAGTTTTAATTGAGTGGAACCAGAGCGGCCACAAATTCAAAAATGGATCGTGACAGTTGTGCTGCAGAGTACAAGTATTGTATAACAGAACAATAACTTTATTGTCAGCATGAACAGTCGGCATAAACAGTCCATCACCTGACAAATTAGTGTTTTTCCCGTTTGTTGTGTCATTGCCGACATTTACGCAAGACGGTAATAGTCGAATTAGGGTTCATATAAATTAAAATAAATAAAATCAACCAAATTTAATCTCTCATTGGATAAAACTTAAGAACAAATGAATGTTTTGACTGACTGATCATAAATTGTTGTCTAAAATCAATTTGGTTGTGTTTGAACTTATTGTCTGATAATTGATTGAAAAAAGATAGTTTGTTGCAACGGCCCTGAAACACATTACACACATTCAGGCAATAAAATCATTGTCTCTGCCCCTACTCAAGATGTCAGGGAGACAAAAGAGTTGGGCTGTTTGAACATTTTTTGCTTACTCTGCTGGCTTTGAGGAGAGCAGAGTAAGCAAAAAATGTTCAACACTTGGCCAATCCTACATATGTGTGGGGGAGTTGGGGATATTTTCCCAACAGAGCACCTTACGTTGTATATCTTGATGGCAGAATAAATTTTTGATCACCTTTTTCACCCGGATTGGATGCTGCCCGTTTCTTTCTTCTTCTGTGAGATCAAGACTTCGTCACACAAGATTTGTGGACCAGACCACACTGGTTAAGACCCAAAGCACAGTCCTCATCCATCCGGACCCAACAGACGGAAGTCGCAGGTCTTCTCATAAAGATGCAGACTTTAGTCTAAAAGAGGATTCACATTAGACAGGTCCCAGCAATGAGAATCGCCTTATTGTGGCTGTCTGGTACACATGAATTGGCCAATTTAAGTGCTAAGTATTCTCAATTTTTCATATTTTCTAGTGCGGTAATGCAATTCAATTTTCATATTTCATGTATACCTATACAAAGAAAAGTCTTCCAAACAAAATAGTATCAAAATCAATTTTATTGAAAATATAATTAAAATGTATAAAACATAAAAAGTGTTGGGAGATGTAAACAAAACCATACACAAAAGAACACGCAAAACATTGGACCCCAAGAAGGATAAAGTGGTATGCAAGAATTAAAATATATCCACAAGACTTTGTAATTAGAATATAGATACACAGAAATGCTGCAAATATTGAGTATATATATACAGCACAATAATCAATAGTTTTGTGATAATAATGCACAATTCAGAAAGTTGGATACACATACATTAATGCATAAACAGTGCTGGACATAGATAACGTTTTGTCTCTGACATCCTCTAATAAGGTGTATAAAGGACATATAATAAGTACAATGCAATAAATAAATGCCTTATAGAAGAAGTCAGAGGACAAAAAAGAAAAATACAAACCATGGTTCAAGGTAGAGAATAAGAGCAATATCATAAGTAAATAAATACCCAGAAAGCTGAAGGTCCCGGTGTAACCCCTTGACGCGCGTTTCGATATCTTCCTCAGAAGGGGTGCATTTTATAAATTTTAATTATATTTCAATAAAATTGATTTAGATACTATTTTGGTTGGAGGACTTTGTTTGCTTTGTATAGGTGTTTTTAGTTATATAACGTAGTGAGTTCAAGCTGCAAGTTATAGTATGTTGATAACAACTTTGCTATTATTGTATATTGAATATTGTACTGTTCAAACACCCTACTCCCCTAGTTGAACTTGGAGTTGAAGCTCGCCTTAAGTAACAGCAGGTCTTGGTCTCGCCTGACTTCACTAAGGGAAAGCACAAGATGTGCCAGCGTCCAGAGCTTCTTTAAAAATAATTGACTACAATTAAAAATAATTAATGAGAGACAAAAAATATATGTATGCTAAAAAAAGAGCATGGACCACACCTCCCAAAAATCATACATTGATCTAATGCCGCTAGGCAAAATATATATTACTGAACATGAGGTTCTTAGTTTAACATTCTGATCAGACTGTATGAAGCCCACTGCCACTCTGTTTATTATTTTTGACAAGGGGTTAGTAATGGGGGCATCTCACAGATGCCTCTCCATTACTAACCCTTGGACTTGATGTTAACGGACACTACACAGCTTACATCAACCCCAAAACCTTTACTCCATTTGCCAACGCACCAGGGCAAGGGGAAGAGCTAAGGCTAAGCACTAGAATTGGCACATCTTATGGATGCGCCATTTTTTGTGGCGGCTGCGAGCTGGTGTTATTAGTCTGGGAGGGGGTCAATATCCATGACCCCTTCCCAGCCTATTAAGACCAGCCCACAGCTGTCTGTTTAGCCTTTGTTGGTATTAAAAATAAGGGGGACCCCATGTCATTTTTTTTTTTGGGTCCCCCTTTAACAACCAGTAAACGCTATACAGACTGCTGTGAGCTGATATCAACAGGCTGGAAACCTTTACGGATATTAGCCCCTTCCCAGAATAACATCACCAGCCCGAGCTCTCTGCTTTCCCTGAGTTGGATATTAAAAATAAGAGGGACGTCACGTTGTTTTTTTCATTTACTAACAAGTACAGTAAAATACACACCAAAGGTAATCTTAGTTCACATCCCCCCGGTGTTCCAGCAGCTAGAAACTCCAGTAACCTTAACGCAATTTGTTAAATTTATTTCATGTGCGCTATTCACAGACGGCAGGTCCTGACTACAACTCTCATCAGCGTCGCCTGGTCTCGCTGATCGCAGGGAGACCAAGGCCAGGATGAAGAGAGTTGTATTCAGCACCTGGTGCCTGGGAAAAGTGCTAACTGTAATGCTTTTTCCAGCCGGAGCATATAATTCTGGGACGCGTCATCTGTGTGTCATCAGTGTGCACGTGTGCTGCGCGCATTTTGTCCATGTGCTGGAAAAAAAAGAACATGTCTGTGGGTTTTTCACAGACACACGATCCGTGTCAAAAATTTGACATGCGTGCACCACCATTGAATACAATGGGCGTGCGTGTGTTCATATTTGCGGACCTCAAAAAACAGACCGCATATGGACATAATAAACAGACGTGTAAAGGTGGCCTTACTCTCCCTCCACAGGTTCGATGAAGAGTTTCTGCTGCTGCTCCCATTGTCTGTTCTTGCCTGAAGCAATGACATTACGTCGATAGCACCTGCTACTAATCAGTGAGCTCAGCAGCTCTAAGCTACTTGTGATGTCAAGTTGGGCAGAGCCACTGAGCTCACCGATTGGCTGCAGAGCTGTCAACTTGACGTCAGCCCTGCAGACAATAACCGGCACTGGGAGCAGTGGTGGTGAATCAGTAGTGGACCCAGGGAGGGTGAGTAAAGCACCTGCTTTGTTTAAATAAACTGCAGCCGGGAGAGGTTTTCTGACACCAGAAAACAACTTTAGGATTAAAGCATGCCAGTCAGTCTTAATAAATTCCCCCTATATTGCTTTGCTATGTGGGAAATTGATGCCTGCAATAATTGCACTCACAACTGCAGCAGAAGTCGGCATTTAGGGATTTATTTTACCTCTGATGAGGAAACAAAGCTCCCACCCATTTTTTGTGACATGCTATACTTTTGGAGTGTTGTCCTACAATATTTTGCATAGGACAATCCAATGTCTTTAGACAGATCTTCTCCAGGGAATTCTCTGCCGAGGCTTCTCTGCACACCACACTAATGACTCCATTTCCAAAGATTTTTACAGCTACATCACAGTTTATTACATGCTTTTAATTTACATTTTTTCGTGGAACAAACATGAGCACATCACACAAGTATGGACATTGCCGGCCAACATAGCCGTCAGCTTAATAGCAGTTTTCCTGGCAGGATATGAGCCGGCGGTACTGGACAGACATGGAGACTGCACATTACAATCACACCTGGTTTTATTATATTCTTTTTACACTTGATTGTTTTATATTATTCAATTGTGACAAAATTATGAAGACAGGCCACCTACAATACATAAAACAGTACATTTCTCCTAAAACTTCACCTGCAAATATAAATCCTGTCTTTTTGTTCTACTAAATTATTTGTTCAGAAGTTATATAATGATGCAGAACTAATATGACAAAGTAGCAATATAAAAAATATTAACATAGTGTCAGTAAGATCAAACTTAATATATAAATTGCTGAAAATGGAATCAAGGATCTATCGCTGAAACGAATACTAGAAAAAGATTTGGTCAAAGACCAGAAAAACGACCACAGATCCACGATATATGAAAAATAAACAGATCTTTATTGAGTACATCAAATTGTTTATAAAATGGACAGGTGAAAACGAACAGTGACACAATAGTGATTTATCATGTCCAACAGGGACATCTACCAATCGTTGCACATATACTGAGCTTATTAGGTTCATATCCTCCATAGGACATCTCCATGTTTTTAACCGTATGTGCTTTCTTTCTATTTCTATATATGCTGTATATTACCATAATACATTACATAAGACGCACATCACTATTGCATTTAAAAACCGCATGACACTATACACATAGCGCGATTGTCAGGGCCGGCTCCAGGTTTTTATAGGCCCCAGGCGAAGGAGCCTCAGTGGGCCCCTTTAACACAGACGACGATTCATGATGCACAGATACAGCAGAGAATATGGGTATAGTACAATGCCAAATGCTTCACTTCTTCCATTACATGAGTGATATCTATTGGAAATTGTACAATAGCTCAAAAACCGCCAAATCCTCACAGCGCACAGAACAGACTGGACAGTACAGTCCTCCATACAATATTATGGGCACCACAGTCTCCCCCTCATCACCCATATAATACCCCATGCAGGATGTCACCCCGCCATCCCCCATATAATGCTCCATACAGAATACTGGACCCAAAATAATGCTCCATAAGGAATAATGGACCCAATATAATGCTCCATACAGAATACTGGACCCAAAATAATGCTCCATACAGAATACTGGACCCAATATAATGCTCCATACAGGATAATGGTCCCCATATAATGCTCCATACAAAATATGGAGCTCTCCTCTGCGCTGTACTGCGTTCTGCACTATTACGGCTCAGGAAAGGGCGCTGTGGAAAGACTCCCCCTGCCCATTATCATCAATGCCTGCCCATTATCATCATCTTCTCCCCATCATCATCAATGCCTCCCCATTATCAGCAATGCCTGCCCATCATCATCTTCTCCCCATCATCAATGCCTGCCCATTATCATCAATGCCTGCCCATTATCATCATCTTCTCCCCATCATCATCAATGCCTCACCATTATCAGCAATGCCTGCCCATCATCATCTTCTCCCCATCATCAATGCCTGCCCATTATCATCAATGCCTGCCCATCATCACACACAGACAGCACACAAGCACTCTCTAACATACAGTCAGGGCCAGAAATATTTGGACAGTGACACAATTTTCGCAAGTTGGGCTCTGCATGCCACCACATTGGATTTGAAATGAAACCTCTACAACAGAATTCAAGTGCAGATTGTAACGTTTAATTTGAAGGGTTGAACAAAAATATGTGTTAGAAAATGTAGGAAATGTACACATTTCTTTACAAACACTCCACATTTTAGGAGGTCAAAAGTAATTGGACAAATAAACATAACCCAAACAAAATATTTTTATTTTCAATATTTTGTGGCGAATCCTTTGGAGGCAATCACTGCCTTAACTCTGGAACCCATGGACATCACCAAACGCTGGGTTTCCTCCTTCTTAATGCTTTGCCAGGCCTTTACAGCCGCAGCCTTCAGGTCTTGCTTGTTTGTGGGTCTTTCCCTCTTAAGTCTGGATTTGAGCAAGTGAAATGCATGCTCAATTGGGTTAAGATCTGGTGATTGACTTGGCCATTGAAGAATGTTCCACTTTTTTGCACTCATGAACTCCTGTGTAGCTTTGGCTGTATGTTTGGGGTCATTATCCATCTGTACTATGAAGCGCCGTCCAATCAAGTTTGCAGCATTTGGCTGAATCTGGGCTGAAAGTATATCCCGGTACACTTCAGAATTCATCCGGCTACTCTTGTCTGCTGTTATGTCATCAATAAACACAAGTGACCCAGTGCCATTGAAAGCCATGCATGGCCATGCCATCACGTTGCCTCCACCATGTTTTACAGAGGATGTGGTGTGCCTTGGATCATGTGCCGTTCCCTTTCTTCTCCAAACTTTTGGCTTCCCATCATTCTGGTACAGGTTCATCTTTGTCTCATCTGTCCACAGAATACTTTTCCAGAACTGAGCTGGCTTCTGGAGGTGTTTTTCAGCAAATTTAACTCTGGCCTGTCTATTTTTGGAATTGATGAATGGTTTGCATCTAGATGTGAACTGTTGTGAATGGGTTTGAGATGAGTTCTGAGCAGAGGCTCCCTCTGGTGGTTACAAGCGGTACTAGTGAGGATTGGGAATCAGGTGTTACTGATTGGTCTTATTTAAGGGAATCATTTTCCCATCAGGGTTGCCGGTGATCAATTGTTCTGGTCTGAATCCTTCTTTCCAGTTTCCCTTGTAGCCTGCTGTGTTGTGTCTGCATCTCCTGCTATCAGATAAGACAATTTCTTATTTTGTGTTTTTGCTATATTTTTGCATTTTGTCCTGCACTTCTGTGGGGGCCTTCAGGGTCCCCTCCGGGGGCTTTTGCCCTCTCAGTTTGGTCCAGCCACTGTGTTTTGTACTTTTGCTTTTTGCAGTTTTTTCAGTGGCTGCTGTTTTTGTTACACCAGAGAACTAATTTAGGTGGTAGAGGTCGTGTGATCTCAGGTGATTTTGAAATTAGTAAGTTGGTGTTTTTCAGGGTTTTCTGGGATTGCAGTAAGTACCCTTCCTATCCTTTTCTATTTAGATAGTTTGGGCCCCAGCGTTTGCTCATACTATTTTCTTTCTGTGTCAGTATTTCCTCTTGTCTAACCGCCATTACATGTTTGGGGGCTTTCTATTATCTTTGGGGTTCTGCTCCGGGGCAGATAGCTTTCCTGTTTCTGTCTTTAGGTGTAGTTAGTTTCTCAGGCTGTGACGAGGCGTCTAGGACCATCGTAGGAACGCTCCACGGCTGCCTCTAGTTGTGGTGGTTAGTCAGGGTACTGCAATCTCCTAGATTCCAACTGCTCTGGTGTATTTCCTTTTTTACCTGCACTCCTCAGCTACCGTAACATAACAGTATCACCGGCCATAAAAATTGTATGGTACTCACAGAAGGGAAAAAATATTTTGAAGGAAGAAAAGTTGTCAGAGATATTTTTCTGTTTGTTGCATTTTTTTTTTTTTTTTCCCTCTGTATCTCTGGGTGCTGGGGAGGATCTTTTCTCCCAATGGAGTTTGCACAGTTGTCTGGCCGTGTGGATCAGCTTGCCACTGAGGTTCAGAGTATTGCTGCATATCTTGCTAGGTTGCCTGTTGTGGAACCTAGGATCCCCATGCCAGATTTGTTTTCAGGGGATCGAGCTAAGTTTCAGAATTTCAAAAATAATTGTAAATTGTTTTTTGCCTTAAAATCTAAGTCCTCAGGAAACGCAGCGCAGCAGGTTCAAATTATCATCTCTCTCCTGCGCGGCGATCCTCAGGATTGGGCTTTTTCCCTCACACCTGGGGATCCTGTTTTGAGTGATGTTGATGCATTTTTTCAGGCTTTGGCGTTATTGTACGATGAGCCTAATGTCACTGATCAAGCTGAAAAAGCCTTGTTGGCATTAAATCAGGGGCTTGATGACGCTGAGTTATACTGTCAGAGATTCCGTAGGTGGGCAGTCCTGACCAAATGGAATGACGACGCTTTGGCGGCCCTTTTCCGGAAGGGTCTGTCGGATAATGTAAAGGATGTTATGGTGGGATTCCCTGTCCCCTCTGGTCTCAATGATTCTATGTCATTAGCTATTCAAATTGACAGACGTTTGCGTGAGCGGAGAAGTATGCGTGGAGTGGTGTTGCCTTGTGAGCCAGCTGCTGAGCCCATGCAGTGTGATGGAGTGGTGTCTGGGGCACAGCGTCATGAGTTTCGAAAGCGCAATGGGTTATGTTTCTACTGTGGTGATGCCTCTCATGCTATTTCAGTCTGCCCTAAGCGGGGAAGACGTTTTGCACGCTCAGTTGTCTTGGGTAGTGTTCAGACTAAGTTTTTATTAACTGTCACTCTGATATGCTCTCTGTCCTCATTTTCTGCTCAGGCTTTCGTTGATTCTGGAGCAGCTATTAACCTGATGGATTATGATTTTGCTAAACGTTGTGGATTTCCCTTGATACCCCTACAGAAGTCTATTCCCCTACTGGGGATCGATTCTACCCCTTTGGCTGAGAATAAACCCCAGTTTTCTACTCAGGTGAAAAACGCTACTTGGTTTACCAAGCTTGACCTCAGGGGGGCGTATAACCTTATTCGCATTAAGCACGGGGATGAATGGAAGACGGCATTTAACACCCCTGAAGGGAATTTTGAGTACCTTGTGATGCCCTTTGGGCTCACTAATGCTCCTTCCGTCTTCCAGTCCTTCATGAATGACATTTTCAGGGATTTTGTGGACAAGTTTCTGATTGTTTATTTGGATGATATCTTGATTTTTTCTAATGACTGGGACTCTCATGTGAAACATGTTCGAACTGTATTCCAGATTTTGAGAGAGAATGCTCTGTATGTGAAGGGATCAAAGTGTCTTTTTGAGCGTATGCAGCAGATTTGGGACCAGGTAGTGGAGAGGTTGTCCCTCTCTCAGGAGAAGGCCCAGCGGTTTGCTAACCGGCATAGGACTTATGGTCCTCGGTTTGAAGTGGGGGACTTGGTCTGGTTGTCCTCAAAGAATATTCCTATGAGAGTAGCATCTCCTAAATTTAAGCCTAGGTTCATTGGACCTTATAAGATCATGGAGATTATTAATCCTGTTTCTTTTCGTTTGCTTCTTCCAGGGACATTTAAGATCCATAACGTGTTCCACAAGTCCTTGTTGAAGAGGTTTGTTGAGCCAGTGGTTCCTGCTGCTGTGCCTCCTGACCCTGTTTTGGTTGAGGGCAATCTGGAGTATGTGGTTGAGAAAATATTGGATTCTCGTTTTTCTAGACGAAGACTCCAGTATTTGGTTAAATGGAGAGGTTATGGTCAGGAAGATAATTCTTGGGTGTTTGCTTCGGACATCCATGCTAGGAGACTTATCCGTGCGTATCATAGAACTCATCCTGACCGACCTGGTTGCTCAAATGAGGGTTCGGTGACCCCTCCTCAAGGGGGGGGTACTGTTGTGAATGGGTTTGAGATGAGTTCTGAGCAGAGGCTCCCTCTGGTGGTTACAAGCGGTACTAGTGAGGATTGGGAATCAGGTGTTACTGATTGGTCTTATTTAAGGGAATCATTTTCCCATCAGGGTTGCCGGTGATCAATTGTTCTGGTCTGAATCCTTCTTTCCAGTTTCCCTTGTAGCCTGCTGTGTTGTGTCTGCATCTCCTGCTATCAGATAAGACAATTTCTTATTTTGTGTTTTTGCTATATTTTTGCATTTTGTCCTGCACTTCTGTGGGGGCCTTCAGGGTCCCCTCCGGGGGCTTTTGCCCTCTCAGTTTGGTCCAGCCACTGTGTTTTGTACTTTTGCTTTTTGCAGTTTTTTCAGTGGCTGCTGTTTTTGTTACACCAGAGAACTAATTTAGGTGGTAGAGGTCGTGTGATCTCAGGTGATTTTGAAATTAGTAAGTTGGTGTTTTTCAGGGTTTTCTGGGATTGCAGTAAGTACCCTTCCTATCCTTTTCTATTTAGATAGTTTGGGCCCCAGCGTTTGCTCATACTATTTTCTTTCTGTGTCAGTATTTCCTCTTGTCTAACCGCCATTACATGTTTGGGGGCTTTCTATTATCTTTGGGGTTCTGCTCCGGGGCAGATAGCTTTCCTGTTTCTGTCTTTAGGTGTAGTTAGTTTCTCAGGCTGTGACGAGGCGTCTAGGACCATCGTAGGAACGCTCCACGGCTGCCTCTAGTTGTGGTGGTTAGTCAGGGTACTGCAATCTCCTAGATTCCAACTGCTCTGGTGTATTTCCTTTTTTACCTGCACTCCTCAGCTACCGTAACATAACAGTGAACCCTTTGTATTTACTTTCATGGAGTCTTCTCTTTACTGTTGACTTAGAGACAGATACACCTACTTCACTGAGAGTGTTCTGGACTTCAGTTGATGTTGTGAACGGGTTCTTCTTCACCAAAGAAAGGATGCGGCGATCATCCACCACTGTTGTCTTCCGTGGGCTCCCAGGTCTTTTTGGATTGATGAGTTCACCAGTGCTTTCTTTCTTTCTCAGGATGTACCAAATTGTAGATTTTGCCACTTCTAATGTTGTAGCAATTTCTTGGATGGGTTTTTTTCTGTTCTTGCAGCTTAAGGATGGCTTGTTTCACCTGCATGGAGAGCTCCTGTGACCACATGTTTCCTTCACAGCAAAACCTTCCAAATGCAAACACCACACCTCAAATCAACTCCGGCCCTTTCATCTGCTTAATTGAGAATGACATAACAAAGGGATTGCCCACACCTGTCCATGAAATAGCCTTGGAGTCATTTGTCCAATTACTTTTGGTCCCTTTAAAAACAGGGTGGCACATGTTAAGGAGCTGAAACTCCTAAACCCTTCATCCAATTTTAATGTGGATACCCTCAAATGAAAGCTGAAAGTCTGAACTTCAACTGCATCTGAATTGTTTTGTTTCAAATTCATTGTGGTAATGTCTAGAACCAAAATTAGATAAATGTTGTCTCTGTCCAAATATATATGGACCTAACTGTACATACATACACATACACACACACACACACACAAAGCACCGCACTACATACACACAGACACACACAGACACATACACCCACACACACACGACACAACTCACCTGTCTGGCGATCGCGCCCTCTCTGCCACAACCGGCCGCTGAATGATGACGTCATTCAGCGGCCTGCTGTGAGAGGAAGCGCCGGCGTCCCCTGGAGCCCGGAGCTGCGGCAGCGGAGGCACGGGAGAGGTGAGTATTGTGCCCTGAGCAAGCGGGGGGGGCAGCGGCGGCGCTGACACCGCTCTCCTCCGCTAACGGGCGTGGGGGTGCCAGACGGCGAGTGGGCCCCCCCGCCTGCTCAGGGCCCCGGCACTTGCCCGGGTGTGCCGGGTGCTGACGCCGGCCCTGGCGATTGTTGTCTTCAGGGGCAGAAACAAGGTAAGACAGTCACAGTCCCTGCAACTGGATGGCTGGACTATCCCAAATTAGCATGAGGATAGTCAGCATGCTCCAATCCCTAATTGGACGGCTGGGCTATCCCATTAACATTAACAATACTGACAGCAGACTATGTCCCTGCCATCTATTGGGCGGCTAAGCTGTCACTCACTGCATTCATAGGACACAGTAAGCGGTGGATTTGTGACAGTTTGGCTCCATAGACTAACTAGTGGCCATTCTTGGCTATTGCAGCTCGAATGTGGGACCTGCACCTATGCCAATTTTGCTGTTCTTTTGGGTGCCATTTTGGTGTCATCTGAAGATCTGCCATGCCATGACTGCAGTGCCAGTTTGTGCCTATTTGGCAACTTGCAGGTTAAATCTTACGAGATCATGTACAGCTCTGGATAATAAGTCTTCTGATTTGTTGCTGGAATGCTTTAAATTTTGGAAAGTTTTCCTACTTTCTATGAAGTGTGAGGAAAATATTATGTCACTTGGAATTGCTTCAAATCTCCTGGGATCAGTAAACGAATAAAGTAGTCAAGCTGCACTGATGAATACCAGCACTTGATACAATAGGAAAAGTGAGCAGCGATGTGAATAGAAACAATACATTATAAGATACTTCGTTAATTAGGTGGAAAAATGCAGAAAGCTTCGGGCCACATACATTTAGCGCAGTGACGGCACACAGGGGATCAGTGTCAATCACTGACACCACTCACCTGTTTCCCTGCCTGCGCCCCTGACCTCGCTCCTTACCCGCACTCAATTGTATTCACGTCTGTAATACTAGAATACAATTGATGTTGGCGCTGCCTGGGACAGGAGCAGCGGAGCTGTAATCAGATTCCTATCCTGCCGGGAACTCGAACACACTCAGCGGACGTCGGATGTTGCGATGCAGTGACGTCATTGCACTATTCTGCGCCCACTGCTGCACCAGATGGAAGAGAAGATGTAGATGAGCTGGACATGGAGCCTTGGGTTAGGTGAGTATAAGCTTTTTTATTTTCATTTTATTATTATCCTAATTAACCCCTTAACGACCAAGCCATTTTGTAGGTTAAAGGCCAGGCCAATTTTTACAATTCTGACCACTGTCTCTTTATGAGGTTATAACTCTGGAACGCTTCAACGGATCTTGGCGATTCTGAGATTGTTTTCTCGTGACATATTTTACTTCATGATAGTGGTAAAATTTCTTCAATATAACTTGCGTTTATTTATGAAAAAAATGCAAATATGGCAAAAATTTTGAAAATTTTGCAATTTTGAAACTTTTAATTTTTATGCCATTAAATCAGAGAGATATGTCACAAAAATTAGTTAATAAATAACATTTCCCACATGTCTACTTTACATCAGCACAATTTTGGAACCAAAATTTTTTTTTGTTAGGAAGTTATAAGTGTTAAAAGTTGACCAGCGATTTCTCATTTTTCCAACAAATTTACAAAACCATTTTTTTTTAGGGGCCACCTCACATTTGAAGTTAATTTGAGGGGTCAATATGACAGAAAATACCCAAAAGTGACACCATTCTAAAAACTGCACCCCTCAACGTGTTCAAAGCCACATTCAAGAAGTTTATTAACCCTTTAGGTACTTCACAAGAATTGAAGCAATGTGGAAGGAAAAAAATGAACATTTAACTTTTTTTCCCCAAATTTTTCTTTCGACACAATTTTTTAAAATTTTGTCAAGGGTATCAGTAAAAAATGAACCACAATATTTGTTGTACAATTTCTCCTGAGTACACCGATCCCCCATGTGTGGGGGTAAACCACTATTTGGGCGCATGGCAGAGCTCGGAAGGGAAGCAGAGCCATTTGACTTTTTTGGCTGGAATTGAGATTGGACGCCATGTCGCATTTGGAGAGTCCCTGTGTGCCTAAAGAGTGGAAACCTCCCACAAGTGACCCCATTTTGGAAACTAGACCCCCCAAGGAACTTATCTAAATGTGTTGTGAGAGCTTTTAACCCCAAGGGCTTCACAGAAGGTTATAACGTAGAGCAGTAAAATTAAAAATTCATATTTTTTCCACAAAAATGATCTTTTCATCCCAATTTTTATTTTCCAAATGATAAAAGGACCCCAAAAGTTATTGTGCAATTAGTCCTGAGTACGCTGATACCCCATATGTGGGGATAAACCACTATTTGGGCGCATGGCAGAGCTCGGAAGGGAAGCAGCGCCATTTGACTTTTTTGGCTGGAATTGAGATTGGACGCCATGTCGTATTTGGAGAGCCCCTAGGTGCCTAAACAGTGGAAACCCCCCACAAGTGACCCCATTTGGAAACTAGACCCCCCAAGGAACTTATCTAGATGTGTGGTGAGAGCTTTGAACCCCCAAGGGCTTCACAGAAGGTTATAACGTAGAGCTGTAAAATTAAAAAATCATATCTTTTCCACAAAAATTATCTTTCCACCCCCAATTTTTATTTTCCAAAGGGTAACAGGACCCCAAAAGTTATTGTGCAATTTGTTAGCATGGCAGGGGGACAGTGTGGAGCTATAGAGAATGTAAGGGAAAACAGTGGAGAGGGTACAGCTATGTTATAAGCCGTGGTTCATAGAGGCAGATGATGTAGCGGTTAAAGCTCATAATGTCATACAGAGAGGCTGTGTTATACCTCATTAAGGTGGACAGTGTGGGGGCAATATAACATATTAGGCTTATTTAGGTCATACTATAGACAGATATTTTTATGCAGAGTGCATTTTAATAACACTATTTTTAAGGGCATTGTGACGTGATGTGCTGCAGAAGACCGGAGAAAAAAAGCTGTGGATGTGAAAAGTCACCATGGCATCTGGACAAGATGGAGATGAAAAGAAACAGCACAATCAGAGAAGATGTCACAAATAAGGCACCTGGATGTAAAGATTTACTTGTTGACTACGTCTCATCAGCACTGTGGTTCCTGTATGGTCCACAGTCTGATAATGACTTATAATTACAATTGCTAAGGACATAATGGGAGTTGTAGGTTCATGTGAAACAAATGTATATAACCTGACTTGACATTACAATTAACTGCTGTACTAAGCTTGGTGATTCAAGTACTGATGATGATTCTGGTGAGTATTCATGTACTGATGATAGTACTGGTGTTGTATTTATTTACTGGCAGTTTTTCTTGTGATGTATTCATGTACTGATGTAGGTTCTGGTGATGCATTAATGTACTGATAATGGCTCTGGTGATGCATTTATCTACTGATTATGGTTCTGGTAATGTATTCACGTAATGATGGTGGTTCTAGTTACCTATTACAGTATATACTCATGTATAAGCCGACCCATGTATAAGCCGACCCCCCTAATTTTGCCACAAAAAACTTGGAAAACGTATTGACTCGCGTATAAGCCTAGGGTGAAAAATGATTATGCCCCCATATGCTCCACAGATTAGGCCCCCATATGTTCCACAGATTAGGCTCCCATATGTTCCACATATTATGCCCCATATGTTCCACAGATTAGGCCCCCATATGCTCCACAGATTAGGCCCCCATATGTTCCACAGATTAGGCCCCATATGCTCCTCAGATTATGCCCCCATATGTTCCACAGATTAGGACCCCATATGCTCCTCAGATTATGCCCCATATGTTCCACAGATTATGCCCCATAGATTATGCCCCATATATTCCACAGATTAGGCCCCCATATGCTCCACAGATTATGCCCCATAGTATGTCCCTTATGCTGCCACGCTGCTGCAAAAAAAAAATGACATACTCACCTCTCGTCGCTGGGGGCCAGGTGCCGGTGTCCTGAGCAGGCGGTGACACTGGCGCGCTATGGGGGACAGGTGCCGGTGTCACCGCTCGCTCAGGACCCCGGCACCTGAGATATTTCCTGTCACCGGACCGCTCCACCGCAGCGCTGCTCCCGCTTCCGGGTCCTAGGCAGTGAATGATCAGGCAGAGGGCGCAGCGCTCACTAACGACGTCATCGCGCCCTCTGCCTGAACATTCACAGTCGGACTAGGAGGTCGGGAGTAGCGCGCAGCGGTGGAGAGAGGACAGGTAAATATCGCTATACTCACCCCTCCGCCGGCGCGTCTCTCTCTGCAGCGTCTCCTCTTCTCCCGGCGGTCTCCGCAGCTCTTCCTTCCTACAGCGGTCACACCGCTCATTAAAGTCATGAATATGTGCATATTCATGACTTTAATGAGCGGTACCATGTGACCGCTGCAGGAAGGAGCCGGAGATTGTGGGAGAAGCAGGGGGGCTGCAGAGACCGCGTCGGCGGAGGGGTGAGTATGATCCGACACCCCCGCTCCACCTCCCCCGCCGACCCCCGTATATGACCCGCGTATAAGCCAAGAGGGGGACTTTCAGCCCTAAAAATGGGCTGAAAATCTCGGCTTATACACGAGTATATACGGTAATTTACTGATGATGGTTCTGGTGCCATTTTTATCTATTGTTATTGGCTCTGGTGATGTATTCACATACTGATGATGATTTTTGTTTTGTATTCATGTAATGATGATGGTTCTGGTGATGAATAAGCACCAGAACCATTGCACATGTTTATTTAAACACCAAGCCCTCCAGCACCAAACCGTGTCCCCCTTACCACAGTTCAGAATACATCCCCAAACCAAACCTTTTGTACGGAAACCATCAAACCTTCCATGCCGGGAAATGGTACCCAGAACCCCCTTAGTTTTATTGCAAACTGTATATTTTGCATGACGGATTTTAAAAAAACCCTCATTAATTTCCCTTTATAATGGGGTCTATTTTGCTTTTTATTGGGGTATCCGAAAAAATGGGGGGGATCCCACACCCTAAAAAAAACAAAAGCCCCCCTTTTTAATTTAAACAAACTAGTTTCCCTGACTGGTTTTAGCCCTGGTAACAATACCAGGAGGATGAGTGGGGAGGTAACGGTTTAAGGGTCTCCATGATATCACGTACATTGGGCACACCCACAGGGTGTGGAGGGGAGTGAGAGTCCCCGAGTAGAGTTCAGTTTTAGTGACTCAAAAAAGTTAGGGAAAGGGAGTCTTTGTGCAGTTCAGAAAGTGGGGTCCCGTAAAGGTAGCCGTTCAAACCCCAGCCTGGCAGGCTGTGCCCCCTTAAAGGACGGGCGGACATCTTTGAGAGTCTGAGCAAATCGAAGGAAGTTAAAAGGAACAAAAAACCAAAGGGA
>JARQOD010000001.1:60043459-60119361 GCA_033576555.1 Oophaga sylvatica | reverse complement strand
TTGGGTTAGGTGAGTATAAGCTTTTTTTATTTTCATTTTATTATTATCCTAATTAACCCCTTAACGACCAAGCCATTTTGTAGGTTAAAGGCCAGGCCAATTTTTACAATTCTGACCACTGTCTCTTTATGAGGTTATAACTCTGGAACGCTTCAACGGATCTTGGCGATTCTGAGATTGTTTTCTCGTGACATATTGTACTTCATGATAGTGGTAAAATTTCTTCAATATAACTTGCGTTTATTTATGAAAAAAATGCAAATATGGCAAAAATTTTGAAAATTTTGCAATTTTGAAACTTTTAATTTTTATGCCATTAAATCAGAGAGATATGTCACAAAAATTAGTTAATAAATAACATTTCCCACATGTCTACTTTACATCAGCACAATTTTGGAACCAAAATTTTTTTTTGTTAGGAAGTTATAAGTGTTAAAAGTTGACCAGCGATTTCTCATTTTTCCAACAAAATTTACAAAACCATTTTTTTTTAGGGGCCACCTCACATTTGAAGTTAATTTGAGGGGTCAATATGACAGAAAAACCCAAAAGTGACACCATTCTAAAAACTGCACCCCTCAACGTGTTCAAAGCCACATTCAAGAAGTTTATTAACCCTTTAGGTACTTCACAAGAATTGAAGCAATGTGGAAGGAAAAAAATGAACATTTAACTTTTTTTCCCCAAATTTTTCTTTCGACACAATTTTTTAAAATTTTGTCAAGGGTATCAGTAAAAAATGAACCACAATATTTGTTGTACAATTTCTCCTGAGTACACCGATCCCCCATGTGTGGGGGTAAACCACTATTTGGGCGCATGGCAGAGCTCGGAAGGGAAGCAGAGCCATTTGACTTTTTTGGCTGGAATTGAGATTGGACGCCATGTCGCATTTGGAGAGTCCCTGTGTGCCTAAAGAGTGGAAACCTCCCACAAGTGACCCCATTTTGGAAACTAGACCCCCCAAGGAACTTATCTAAATGTGTTGTGAGAGCTTTTAACCCCCAAGGGCTTCACAGAAGGTTATAACGTAGAGCAGTAAAATTAAAAATTCATATTTTTTCCACAAAAATGATCTTTTCATCCCAATTTTTATTTTCCAAATGATAAAAGGACCCCAAAAGTTATTGTGCAATTAGTCCTGAGTACGCTGATACCCCATATGTGGGGATAAACCACTATTTGGGCGCATGGCAGAGCTCGGAAGGGAAGCAGCGCCATTTGACTTTTTTGGCTGGAATTGAGATTGGACGCCATGTCGTATTTGGAGAGCCCCTAGGTGCCTAAACAGTGGAAACCCCCCACAAGTGACCCCATTTTGGAAACTAGACCCCCCCAAGGAACTTATCTAGATGTTGGTGAGAGCTTTGAACCCCCAAGGGCTTCACAGAAGGTTATAACGTAGAGCTGTAAAATTAAAAAATCATATCTTTTCCACAAAAATTATCTTTCCACCCCCAATTTTTATTTTCCAAAGGGTAACAGGACCCCAAAAGTTATTGTGCAATTTGTTAGCATGGCAGGGGACAGTGTGGAGCTATAGAGAATGTAAGGGAAAACAGTGGAGAGGGTACAGCTATGTTATAAGCCGTGGTTCATAGAGGCAGATGATGTAGCGGTTAAAGCTCATAATGTCATACAGAGAGGCTGTGTTATACCTCATTAAGGTGGACAGTGTGGGGGCAATATAACATATTAGGCTTATTTAGGTCATACTATAGACAGATATTTTTATGCAGAGTGCATTTTAATAACACTATTTTTAAGGGCATTGTGACGTGATGTGCTGCAGAAGACCGGAGAAAAAAGCTGTGGATGTGAAAAGTCACCATGGCATCTGGACAAGATGGAGATGAAAAGAAACAGCACAATCAGAGAAGATGTCACAAATAAGGCACCTGGATGTAAAGATTTACTTGTTGACTACGTCTCATCAGCACTGTGGTTCCTGTATGGTCCACAGTCTGATAATGACTTATAATTACAATTGCTAAGGACATAATGGGAGTTGTAGGTTCATGTGAAACAAAACCTGACTTGACATTACAATTAACTGCTGTACTAAGCTTGGTGATTCAAGTACTGATGATGATTCTGGTGATGTATTCATGTACTGATGATAGTACTGGTGTTGTATTTATTTACTGGCAGTTTTTCTTGTGATGTATTCATGTACTGATGTAGGTTCTGGTGATGCATTAATGTACTGATAATGGCTCTGGTGATGCATTTATCTACTGATTATGGTTCTGGTAATGTATTCACGTAATGATGGTGGTTCTAGTTACCTATTACAGTATATACTCATGTATAAGCCGACCCATGTATAAGCCGACCCCCCTAATTTTGCCACAAAAAACTGGGAAAACGTATTGACTCGCGTATAAGCCTAGGGTGAAAAATGATTATGCCCCCATATGCTCCACAGATTAGGCCCCCATATGTTCCACAGATTAGGCTCCCATATGTTCCACATATTATGCCCCCATATGTTCCACAGATTAGGCCCCCATATGCTCCACAGATTAGGCCCCCATATGTTCCACAGATTAGGCCCCATATGCTCCTCAGATTATGCCCCCATATGTTCCACAGATTAGGACCCCATATGCTCCTCAGATTATGCCCCCATATGTTCCACAGATTATGCCCATAGATTATGCCCCATATATTCCACAGATTAGGCCCCCATATGCTCCACAGATTATGCCCCATAGTATGTCCCTTATGCTGCCACGCTGCTGCAAAAAAAAAATGACATACTCACCTCTCGTCGCTGGGGGCCAGGTGCCGGTGTCCTGAGCAGGCGGTGACACTGGCGCGCTATGGGGACAGGTGCCGGTGTCACCGCTCGCTCAGGACCCCGGCACCTGAGATATTTGCCTGTCACCGGACCGCTCCACCGCAGCGCTGCTCCCGCTTCCGGGTCCTAGGCAGTGAATGATCAGGCAGAGGGCGCAGCGCTCACTAACGACGTCATCGCGCCCTCTGCCTGAACATTCACAGTCGGACTAGGAGGTCGGAGTAGCGCGCAGCGGTGGAGAGAGGACAGGTAAATATCGCTATACTCACCCCTCCGCCGGCGCGTCTCTCTCTGCAGCGTCTCCTCTTCTCCCGGCGGTCTCCGCAGCTCTTCCTTCCTACAGCGGTCACACCGCTCATTAAAGTCATGAATATGTGCATATTCATGACTTTAATGAGCGGTACCATGTGACCGCTGCAGGAAGGAGCCGGAGATTGTGGGAGAAGCAGGGGGGCTGCAGAGACCGCGTCGGCGGAGGGGTGAGTATGATCCGACACCCCCGCTCCACCTCCCCGCCGACCCCCGTATATGACCCGCGTATAAGCCAAGAGGGGGACTTTCAGCCCTAAAAAATGGGCTGAAAATCTCGGCTTATACACGAGTATATACGGTAATTTACTGATGATGGTTCTGGTGCCATTTTTATCTATTGTTATTGGCTCTGGTGATGTATTCACATACTGATGATGATTTTTGTTTTGTATTCATGTAATGATGATGGTTCTGGTGATGAATACAGCACCAGAACCATTGTCACTATGTTCATTTATCACCAGAGCCATCAACAGCACCAGAACCAGATGTCGCCACAATTACCATCAGTACAGGAATACGATACCAGAACCACCATTAGTACAGGAATACATCATCAGAACACTATCCATGCAGGAATATGGTACCAGAACCACCATTAGTTTTATTGCAAACTGTATATTTTGCATGACGGATTTAAAACCCATCATTAATTTCCCTTTATAATGGGGTCTATTTTGCTTTCATTGGGGTATCCGCAAAATGCTCCACACCCTAATAAAAATCAAACAGCCCCCATTTTAATTAAGCAATACTAGTTTCCATGACTGTGTGTAGCCCTGGTACACAATACCAGGAGGATGAGTGGAGAGGTAACGGTTAAGGGCTCTCCATGATATCACGTACACTTCGGACACACCCAGCAGGGGTGTGGAGGGGAGTGCTGAGTAGTCTGAGTAGAGTTCAGTCAGTGACTCAAAAGAGTTAGGAAGTGCAGTCTTTGTGCAGTTCAGAAAGTGGAGTCCAGTAAAGGTGAGCCAGTTCACCTCAGCCTGGTCAGAGCTGTGCCCCACTAAAGGACGGACTGAGACATCTGTTGAGAGTCTGAGCAAATCGAAGGGCATAGTGGAAGAGAACAGAAAAGTGCCATCGGTATAGAATACCTGCACATTGTTACCGGTCACTGGAGACCGAAGCATCACCATAGCTTCATGCATGGTGGTAGGAAACCCAGAGGCTTACCGGACCTTAGGTAACGGAAAGCAGCCCCTGAAGAGTCAGTACGTAACTGGGTCAGGGAGAGTGAGAACCTTGAGTCAGTGCACGACAGGAATTGGAACTCAGCTCTCTCAGAAGAAGGCTCCAACCACAAAACTGACCGGGCAGCACAGCTTTGGAAAAGCTGGAGATTATAGAGGGAACTACGCTTCATGCTGGTTGTACTCATCATCATTTGAAAGTAAAGGAGGCCCCTAACTTGCTTAGCCGTTGCCTCAAAGCTCATCCTCCATCAACCCCATCAGCCTCCCTGGACCTGCCTGAACAACTTGAAGTAAAGGTATGGAAAGACGCTGATGTGTGAGACTGTGTTATTTGATTGCATTCCTGCACTACCCTATCATAACCATCGACCTGAGGGAAGAGTCCCACCTGTAGGGGACCCAACATCTAGCTGCCTCACCATCCCCTCAGAGCTCTACAGCAGCGCTGGTACAAGTTACCAGAGAACTACAGGTGGCGTCACGAACTGTATATATACCTATCCCCTGTAAATATACCCCCCAATATACGCCTGACCGCCAGGGCCACAGACCGAGCCACCGCTACCTGTGACAACCCCATAGACTTCCATGGGCTCGGCTCTGAGTACCCCATTGCCCTGGTAACCCACAATTGTGGTGCGTGGTCGAGACAACTGTCCTTGGGCTTTAAATTTAAAATCTAGAATATCAGGGATGAATATCGCTATTTTTCCCTGGTATTGAGTAAATGATATACAAGCAATGATTCCATATTTATTCCCTGTTGAACCTCACCTCTAAAGTACTCCACTTTTTTTACTTTTTTTGGTGAAACAGGTAACAATTTTAGTGCTAGTGGTCATCATCGTTTATTACCTTTCCCATCGGAGCAGGAGTGCTTTGCATTAGTGGTCCTGTTACCTTAGCTTCTAATTCATTCCTATACATGGGGCTGAGAGTTCCTATTCTAGGAAAATCTGAGTTCCAGGAGGCAAATAGCGTTCCGTCCCTTGCTAGTCTCTCCGTATGGCTAAGTAGTACTGTACAGCCACATATGGGGTATTGCACGTTCAGTAGAAATTGTGGGACAAATTTTGGTGCCAGTTTTACCCATTTCCCAGTATGAAAATGTAAAACTTTGGGCTAACACACAATCTTGGTGGTAAAAATGTAAAATTATTTTATCTTCACTGACAAATGATATAAAAGTCTGTGACACACCTGTGATGTCAATGTAATCACTGCACCCCTAGGTGAATTCATTGAGAGGTTTAGTTTGTAAAATAGGATCACTTATGGGGGGTTCTGCTGTGTTGGCACCTCAGGGACTCTGCCAGTGTAACATGGCATCCTCAAACAAGTGCAGCAAAATCTGCACTGTAATATGGCATTTCTTCCCTTCTGAGATTTGAACTGTGCATCAAAATAGTTTTCGACGACATATGGGGTATCAGTGAACTCAGAAGAAATTGCAAAACAAATTTTGGGGTCTATTTTCTCCTGTTACCCTTGTGAAAACACTACATTTGGAGCGATAATCAATATATTTGCCCCTTTTCACATGTAAAGCGCCATGGAATAAATGGCGCTATAAAAATCTATAATAATAATAATAATAATAATTTATCTGGTAAAAATGTGATTATTTTTATTTTCACGGCTTAACGTTATAAGTAATAGAGTGTGTGCACAACCGGGTAGGAAGAAGGTGCTACTGTGGGTTCCCAAACCATATATAACTGAAGAATGAACCAAGCACTCAACTTAGATGAAATGCAGTGTCACGCGGTCTTATGATATGTGTACGATGTCAGTAAACTATTCTTAAAAGAACAACACTCTATACAACATATAGATTAGCAACATCAGCATGTAAATATAGAATAGATTTACCTGACACGATATCCGTTGAACTCAGGGTTAATCTTGAGGACTTGATACACTGTCACAGGAAAGAGGAGGACCGGGGGTCTAACCTGACCCTAAACTGGGGTCCTAACTAATCCCTCACCTTGGAGGTACTGATAATGGTTCAGAGGTCCAAGTCTCCAGCCTAACCCTGTCTCCTATCAGTCCCTGAACCCTGTAATCAGTCCTAAGAAGGATTCTGATTACCACCAAAGGGATATGGGCTGATCTCTGCTAAATACACAGATTAGACATATAAGACAGACTGGAGAAAACACAGACTTGCATACACACTCAAACACAGAAGGAACATAAATGATCTGGGATATTAAACTCTAAGCAAGGTGAGCTTAAAACAACTAAGGAGCTCTTTAACTTAAGTCTATACAGATACAATCCTATCTGTGGTCTGCATGAAGAATTTCACTGGCAACTCCCAACACAGACAACCAGAGATTTAAAGGAAACCAATCAACAAATAATTAATTGCAGCCGGAAGAAACTGCACCCAGTCCCAGAACCGAGCACAGACAGAAGTAACTCCCTAACTGCCAAACACAAAGAAACAGCAACTCAGCTGTGAGAAGTCAGAATGTGCAACCGCGACGATCTTCGTGGCGATGCACACATGACAGTACCCCCCCTTCTACGAGGGGCCTCCGGACCCTCAGGGCCAGGCCTGCCCGGGTGAGTTCTGTGGAAGGTCCGCACCAAACGATCTGCGTTAATGTCAGACGCAGGAACCCACGTCCTCTCCTCTGGACCATACCCCTTCCAATGCACCAAGTACTGAAGGGACCGGCGATTCAGACGTGAGTCAATGATCTTTGACACTTGAAACTCCAAGTTACCATTGACCACCACTGGAGGAGGAGGTAGAGGTGATGGTATGACTGGTGCCACGTACCTCTTAAGTAATGACTTGTGGAACACATTATGAATTTTAAACGTAGGAGGGAGGTCCAGACGAAATGCCACAGGATTAATTTATGGAACTGATCCTGTACGGCCCGATGAATCTGGGGCCCAGCTTCCAGGAGGGAACTTTAAGTTTTATATTCCTGGTAGACAACCATACCAGATCGTTCACATTAAGATCTGGACCAGAAACTCTCCTCCTATCAGCCATACGTTTATAACGGTTCCCCATAGCACTCAGATTATTCAATACACCTCTCCACACTGAAGCAAGTGACGACGAGAAACGCTCCTCCTCAGGAACCCCAGAAGGGCCCCCCCCATTGAATGTACAAAACTGGGGATGAAAACCATATGCCCCAAAAAACGGGGACTTACCAGTGGACTCGCTCCGCCTGTTGTTAAGAGCGAACTCTGCCAGAGGCAAGAAAGAAGACCAGTCCTCCTGGTTCTCTGAGACAAAACACCGAAGATAAGTCTCTAGGCTTTGATTCAGACGCTCTGTCTGACCATTGGTCTGCGGATGAAAAGCCGAGGAAAATGACAATTGCATCCCCCGACGTAAACAAAATGCCCTCCAAAACTTGGACACAAACTGAGACCCCCTATCTGACACCACATCAGAAGGCAACCCATGAAGTCTCACAATCTCCCCAATGAACACCTGCGCCAGAGTTTTAGCATTAGGGAGGGCAGGAAGAGCAATGAAATGTGCCATCTTACTGAACCTGTCAACAACCACCAGTATGACAGTCTTCCCTGACGACTGAGGAAGGTCCGTGATGAAGTCCATAGACAAATGAGTCCATGGACGCTCCGGAAGTTTCAAGGGTAAGAGGGTCCCAGACGGACGGGTATGAGGGGTCTTAGAGCGAGCACAAACCCCACAGGACGCGACAAAAGTTAAAACATCTTTATTAACGTTAGGCCACCAAAACCGGCGAGAAAGGAGATCTAAAGTAGCCTTACTCCCTGGATGTCCTGCTAAAGCAGAATTATGATGTGCCTCAATAACCTTTTGTCTCAACTGATTTGGGACAAACAGTCTCCCTGGAGGTCCTGCAGGGGCGTCCCCCTGAGCCTCTAACACCTCCTCCTCAAGCTCAGAACATACAGCCGACACTACCACCCCCTCCTGAAGGATAGGAATCGGGTCATCCATTTTCCCGGCCCCTGGGAAACTGCGAGACAAGGCATCCGCCTTAACATTCTTAGATCCAGGGCGATAAGTGACAACAAAATTAAACCTGGTAAAAAACAACGACCATCGAGCTTGTCTGGAATTCAGACGCTTAGCAGATTCCAAATACAGCAGGTTCTTGTGATCAGTAATGACGGTGACCGGGTGGACTGCCCCCTCCAAAAAGTGACGCCATTCTTCAAAAGCCAACTTAATGGCCAAAAGTTCCCTATTGCCGATATCATAATTCCTTTCGGCGGACGACAATTTTTTAGAAAAGAAAGCGCACGGATGCCATTTACCAGGGGACGGACCCTGGGACAATATTGCACCCACCCCTACGTCAGACGCGTCCACCTCCACAACGAACGACTGTGATGCATCTGGTTGGATGAGAACGGGTGCCGAAGCAAAACATTTTTTCAAAGAGGAAAAAGCTTGGCAAGCTTTGTCCGACCATTTAGAAAAATCCGTCCCTTTTCTTGTCATGTCAGTGAGAGGTTTGACAACAGATGAGAAATTACAAATAAATTTCCGGTAGTAGTTAGCAAACCCCAGAAAACGCTGCAGAGCCTTAAGATCCTCTGGCTGATCCCATTCAAGCACTGCTCTCACCTTTTCAGGGTCCATACGGAAACCGGAGGCTGACACCAAGAAACCCAAAAACTGAAGTTCCTGTACGGCGAATACACACTTTTCCAGTTTGGCGTATAGTTTATTGTCTCGCAAGATCTGCAACACCTGTCTCACATGCTCCTGGTGAGACACAAGATCTGGTGAGTAAATTAAAATGTCATCCAAATATACGACCACAAACAGCCCCACCAGATGACGAAAAATGTCATTAACAAAATGTTGGAATACTGCTGGTGCAGTAGTCAGACCAAAAGGCATGACAAGGTTCTCATAATGTCCCTCCGGCGTGTTAAACGCCGTTTTCCACTCATCCCCCTCTTTTATCCTAATCAGATTATACGCCCCCCTGAGATCCAATTTAGAGAACCATTTGGCGCCAACAATTTGATTGAAGAGATCAGGAATCAGAGGGAGTGGATACGGATCCCGAACAGTAATCCGATTAAGTTCGCGGAAATCCAAGCAAGGGCGTAGGCCTCCATCTTTTTTCTTCACAAAGAAGAACCCCGCGGCCACTGGGGAAGATGAAGGTCTAATATGCCCTTTGGCCAGACTTTCCGAAATATAATCTTTCATAGCCTGCCTCTCAGGACCAGAAAGGTTATATAACCTAGCTTTAGGTAACTTAGCATCAGGAAGTAAATTAATAGAGCAGTCATACACGCGATGAGGAGGCAACTCCTGACACCCCTCCTCAGAGAACACATCCCCAAAGTCCTCCAAAAAAGGAGGCAAAGTACTAGGCACGACCGCACTGATGACTGTGTTCATGCAGTTACTTTTGCAAAACTCCCCCCATTGGCTTATATCTCTGGACTGCCAATTAATCACAGGGTTATGTTTAACCAACCAAGGAAGTCCCAACACAATAGGAGTAGGTAGACCCTCCAACACATAACAAGATAATAGTTCCCTATGTATTGCCCCTACCCGAAGGTCAATGTTATGAACCTCATGAACAAAGCTACCTTGGCCGAGAGGCCTGGCGTCAATGGAGAATATAGGATCGGTTTGACCAATACACTCAGATGCATACCTTGAGCCTGAGCAAACTGAGCGTCAACCAGATTAGCCCCGGACCCACTATCAAGAAGAACAGAAAATCTCTCCACTCTCGTACCAACCACCACCTCCACTGGTACAAGGAACTGAGAAGAACTAGCGGACGAAATACATACTCCCAGGTTGTCGTCCACCACACAACCTGGGATTAACAGTTTTCCGGCGACTTTTTGCTCAACAAGGCACGGGATGGACATCCCCCAACAAAATGTCCCTCTTTCCCGCAGAAGAAACACCTTCTAGTCCTGCGGCGTACCGCCAATCCCCTCCTACGAAATGATGTCCCTCCCAACTGCATAGGCTCCTCCGAACAGACAAGGGGAACCTCAACATAAGGGACTTTAGTAGTAGGTGGAGCAACAACAGGGGCGGAGTTACCTCGCACCTCTCCCGGAGCCGTCTATCAGTACGGATAGCTAGGGCCATAGCAGCCTCCAGTGATGGAGGAGAATCATACTGAGCCAAAACGTCCTTTAATTTGTCAGAAAGCCCATGACAAAACTGGCTCCTAAGAGCTGGGTCATTCCACTGAGTATCTGTGGCCCATCTACGGAACTCAGAAGCAAATTCCTCCGCCGGACGATCTCCCTGCTGTATCTTACGTAATTTTGTCTCAGCAAGAGAGACCCGATCTGGGTCATCATATACCAAACCCAGGGCAGTAAAAAATCGATCTACTGACTGTAGAGCCGGGGATCCCGGAGGAAGGGAGAAGGCCCAGGATTGAGGGTCCCCTTGTAGGAGCGAGATAACAATTCCCACTCTCTGCTCTTCACTCCCTGATGATCGAGGCCGAAGCCGAAAATACAATTTACATGCTTCCCTGAAGGTAAAAAATTTGTCTCGCCCACCAGTGAACCTGTCCGGGAGAGCTACTTTAGGTTCAAATCTGGTTTTCCCCGAGGGAGACAAAACTTTGGACTTAATGTCCGTCAGCTCCATGGATAATCCCTGCAACTGCAGAGCCAGCTGGGCTACTGGATCCATGGCAACTGGGAATAATTTTATGGGCCAGTGAAAATGTCACGCGGTCTTATGATATGTGTACGATGTCAGTAAACTATTCTTAAAAGAACAACACTCTATACAACATATAGATTAGCAACATCAGCATGTAAATATAGAATAGATTTACCTGACACGATATCCGTTGAACTCAGGGTTAATCTTGAGGACTTGATACACTGTCACAGGAAAGAGGAGGACCGGGGGTCTAACCTGACCCTAAACTGGGGTCCTAACTAATCCCTCACCTTGGAGGTACTGATAATGGTTCAGAGGTCCAAGTCTCCAGCCTAACCCTGTCTCCTATCAGTCCCTGAACCCTGTAATCAGTCCTAAGAAGGATTCTGATTACCACCAAAGGGATATGGGCTGATCTCTGCTAAATACACAGATTAGACATATAAGACAGACTGGAGAAAACACAGACTTGCATACACACTCAAACACAGAAGGAACATAAATGATCTGGGATATTAAACTCTAAGCAAGGTGAGCTTAAAACAACTAAGGAGCTCTTTAACTTAAGTCTATACAGATACAATCCTATCTGGGGTCTGCATGAAGAATTTCACTGGCAACTCCCAACACAGACAACCAGAGATTTAAAGGAAACCAATCAACAAATAATTAATTGCAGCCGGAAGAAACTGCACCCAGTCCCAGAACCGAGCACAGACAGAAGTAACTCCCTAACTGCCAAACACAAAGAAACAGCAACTCAGCTGTGAGAAGTCAGAATGTGCAACCGCGACGATCTTCGTGGCGATGCACACATGACATGCAGTGAAGAATTTATTCAAACCCAAACCCAAAACTAAGGGGATTGTACAGTAAAACGTTTCTGTCTACTCTAGACCTTCATCAGATACCAGGGTGATGCTATTGGAGTATCCACCTGGCTGTGCTGGACGTGGTAGGTAATCCTCTAAAAGGAGGTGTCGACGCGATGTCCACCGCTTGTCATATTGGGCTTAACGTTATAAACTTCTGTGAAGCACCTAGGGGTTCAAGGTGCTCAATACACATCTAGATAAATTTCCAAAGGGGTCTAGTTTCCAAAATGGTGTGACTTGTGGGGGGTTTACACTGTTTAGGCACATCAGGGGCTCTCCAAACGCGACATGGCGTCCGCTAATTATTCCAGCAAATTTTGCATTCAAAAAGTCAAAGGCCTCTTCTTCTCTTCCAAGCTCTGCCGTGCACCCAAACAGTTGTTTTCTTCCTCATATTTGGTATCTGCGCACTCAGGAGAAATTGCACAACAAATTGTATGGAGCAATTTTTCCTATTACTCTTATGAAAATGCAAAATTTGGAGCTAAAATTAGATTTTTTATTTTCACGGCTCTACGTTATAAACTTCTGTGAAGCACCTGTGCATTCAAGGTGCTCAATACACATCTAAATAAGTTCCCTGAGGGGTCTGGTTTCCAAAATGGTGTCACTTTGGGTATTGGCATGCTCAAGAGAAATTGCACAACAAATTGTATGGTCCATTTTCTCCTGTTACCTTTGTGAAAGTAAAAAAAAATTAGGCCTAAAGGAAAATTTTTGTGAAAGAAAAGTAAATGTTTATTTTTTCCTACATTCCAAAAATTCCTGTGAAGCACCTGAAGGGTTAATAAACTTCTTGAATGTGGTTTTGAGTACCTTGAGGGGTTCAGTTTTTAGAATGGTGTCACTTTTGGGTATTTTCTGTTCACTATGTAAAGTGATCACTAAAAAGAATGGTTTTGGAAATTTTGCTGTAAAAATGAGAAATTGCAGGTCAACTTTTAACCCTTATAACTTCCTAATAAAAAAAATTCTGTTTCAAAAATTGTGCTGATGTAAAGTAGACATGTGGGAAATGTTATTTCTTAACCATTTTGTGCAATATAACTCTCTGATTTAAGGGCATAAAAATTAAGTTTTAACATTTTTTGCCAAATTTTCATTTTTTTCACAAATAAATGCAAGTCATATCAAAATTTTTTTACCACTATCATGACGTTCAATATGTTACGAGAAAACTGTCTCAGAATCAGTGGGATCCATTTAGGCGTTCCAGAGTTATGACATCATAAAATGACAGTGGTCAGAATTGTAAAAATTGGCCTGGTCAGAAAGGTGATAACAGGCTTCAGGGTGAAGGGGTTAAACTACAAAAAAAAAAGATTCTGTCATTACACATACTCTTAGGAAAAACAGAATCTCTGGTCTTCTCTGACCCTTTTTGCAGAGGATTATCGATTGGTGAAACCCAACAGTAAAGTTTGGGGGCTGTACTGTACACCTAGTGTCTCCATGAAGTCCGTGTTACTGTTTGGGTTCAGCAGCCCCAACATTGGCTATTTCGCATGGTGTCATCTGTGTGACAGCGCGAGAAACAGCGACAGCTCTGATCAGTGGTAAGTTTGTTAACGCAGGTCAGAGCTCAGCGGTTCCCACGCCCACAGCTTGTGAGCCAACAGCAGGGTGGATAAAAATCAATGATTTTTTTTAAAAAATCAAAAAAATCTGATTTTTTTTATTTAAATCGGATTTTTTTTATTTAAATCGGATTTTTTTCAATAAACTGCTTTTTGAGGAAAATATTTTACCATCCAAAGGTTCTTCCATCATGAGATAAAGCTGAGTTGTTTAACTAAGTAGAATAAAGGCTGTATATGTGTAACATTCACAATGTCATGCTCTTCCAGAGGTTTCTGTAGGATTAGTGGGCAGTTTCTCTCCTATATTATCACAGACGCTCGCTTTACTTACGCAGTTCTCAAAACTGAATTGGACTCCGCAGAGGTCCCAGCCTCTTCTTCACGGCAAAAATGTTACAACATGAACAGAGTTGAGAAAAAGATCTTAATCCTATTGTTCTACAAACCTATATGAATACAGAATCAACCCCTTCAGTGCCAAGTCCAAGAAGTTAGACAATATGTTTCTGATTGTTTGGAGTGGAATAGATCTGCACAACACAAGAAGAATGTGAATCTAAGTGTGAGGAAGAGGAAGGGCAAGCAGACAAGAAAATGAAAGTGAAACTTTGAGCACAATACTGCAGCATAGCCACAGACAGACAAGTCTGGATCTGTTTGTGACTGTGTACGATCTGAGGTTTATTACATTCTTTCCTTATAATGGCAGCAGGCCGTAAAAGAGACCCAGTTTGGGAATATTTTAATGAAGCTCTTTCGCTATCGGTAAGGCAGGCATGCGTGCAAAATGCAAACGATGCAACAAAGAGATGCAAGGCCTGGTGGCGCGAATGAGGCAACATCATGAGAAGTGCGGTGATGAAGATGACCAAAGAAACACTTCTGAACAGGCAGGATCTTCAGGTTGGTAAACATTTTTATTGAATCCTATTTCTAAAGACTGAACTGTCATGTGTGAGAAAAATTATATTTCTTATTATTACTGCATGTTACTGTCATTTGGTACAGTTATGAAGAAAAACAAATATTCCTTTTGGGGCAGTGCTGTGTTGTGTACAATAAGCAGAAATTGTATAAACAATAAAATAACAGCATTGACTTTTTTGTTTAGGGGAATTCATGGATTCTGGAAACTATCCAAGATCACCATCATCCTGTTCTACAGTTTCAGAGTTATCCATCCAGGATAGTGCTTCATTAGCAGCAGCATCATCATCAGACACCCACAGCCACATATCACCATCACCCAAAAGGAAGAAAAAACCTTTACCTCCTGGAACCACCATAGATAGGTTTGTGATAAGAACTAGCAGATTAGAAAAAGAGTTGATTGATGAAAAAATTGCCCAGTTTATTTATGCAACAAACTCTTCTTTCCGTCTGACTGAGAACCCACATTTCATTAATATGGTTCAGTCACTGAGACCAGGATACAGTCCACCCAGCAGAGCTGATGTTGCAGGGAAACTGCTGGATCAAGTGTATGACAGAGAAATGGAGCAATGTGCAACAGCTCTGGAGGGTAAAATTGTTAACCTAAGTATTGATGGGTGGAGTAATGTCCACAATGATCCTATTGTATGTGCTTGTATAACAACAGAAGAAGGTAAAGTCTTCCTTGCACAAACAACTGATACATCAGGAAATGCACACACAGCAGAATACTTACAAGAAGTGGCAGTAAAAGCTATAACAACATGTGAACAAAAATTCAAATGTCTAGTACGCAGTTTGGTCACTGACAATGCTGCAAACGTATCCAAGATGAGAAGAAATTTAGAAGAGCAGGGAGGGAATACAAAGCTAATAACATATGGTTGCAGTGCTCATTTGCTGCACCTCTTAGCCAAAGACTTAAGTGAAAGTGTTCCAGAAATAAAGGCTAATGTTTTTGAAATTGCTAAATACTTCCGTAATAATCATTTTGCTGCAGCAGCTCTGAAAAGGATGGGTGGAACCAAGCTAACGCTCCCACAAGATGTTAGATGGAACTCTGTGGTGGACTGTTTTGAGCAGTATATCAAAAACTGGCCTATTCTGATGACACTTTGTGAAGAAAATCGAGATAAAATAGATGGCACTGTCACGGCCAAAATCCTCAACATTGGGCTTAAGAGAAATGTTGAACATATGCTGAGCTTCCTGAAACCCATCTCTCAAGCTTTAAACAAAATACAGAAAAATAGCTGTTTTATTGCGGATGCTGTTGAAATTTGGAAGGAACTGAGTGAACACTTAAAAACAGAACTACACATGGACAGAATTAAATTACAAACAGTAAACAAACGAATGGGACAAGCACTGACTCCAGCTCATTTTTTGGCAAATATTGTCAATATCCAATATCAGGGTCAAAACCTAAGTGCTGAGGAAGAGGAGTTAGCTATGACATGGGTATCTAGCAATCATCCATCTTTAATGCCAACTATAATAAACTTCAGAGCTAAGGGGGAACCATTCAAGAAATATATGTTTGCTGAAGATATTTTAAGGAAGGTCACACCAGTAAACTGGTGGAAGTCACTTAAGCGCTTGGATTTAGAGACTGTTCAAGTAATGATTTCACTTTTAACAGCAGTAGCTTCTTCGGCAGGCGTTGAAAGAATATTCTCTTCCTTTGGACTCATTCATTCTAAATTGAGAAATCGGTTGGGACCCAATAAAGCAGGAAAGCTTGTTTTTCTTTTCCAGATTATGAATAGGAACAAAGAAGAAGATGATGATGAAGATGACGACGAGTGAACTACAGAGGACAGCAGGGACAGTAGGATTTAAGTTTTTCATGTGTCGGCTGGGCTGACAGTCTAAGTTTCTTAAAATATATATATATATTTTGTTTAGCCAAATTAGTTAACAAACATGGATGTTTGTTTAAGCAAATAACTTATGCTGTAATGTTGTTATTGTTTTGAATAAATCTATTTAAATTGTTATTAAGGTCAGGATTATTTTTCTCCTTCCTAAGTACAACAGAACAGTGGTGTCCAAATATGAATGATTAACCCATTAAACTGGGGAGAAAAAAGTAATATAAAAAGTGATTCTAAAAATCTTCATCTACTTGCATGTTAAAGTAGCAAGAACTAGTTTAGGTAGAAACTTTGATTTAAATCACTGATTTAAATCAAGCCTTACTGACTAGTGATTTAAATCGTGATTTAAATCGTGATTTAAATCAGTTTGATTTAAATCAAATCCACCCTGGCCAACAGTGGCAAAAATCTGTGGCATAAAGGTTACTGGCGGTCACAGGAGTCAGCTGATGAGAGTACTACTCTCATCATAAGGGCTCATACTCACAAGCGAGAAACTCGGACGAGTCTCGCACGTCAATACCCGACACTGCTGCCGGCGCTCGGGTGTTCCCCGGTCTGGGACTTTTTTAAAGAGAGTTCTGAGGTAAAAAAAAAGGTCATTTGAAACCTGAGCCATGCCAAAATCAACATGGGCCTGACCACTAAGAGCCTAACCACCACCACATATCATCTAAGTACCCGAATCGGTGGGACGAATGCCTGGGTCCACAATTAGTGCCAGTGGGTGACTCCCCTCTTCCCCTGTGCTAGGTGCTTGCCAATCCCCTGTCCATGAAACTGGTGCAGATGCATCCCACCCTGCACCTGTCCTTGCACATTTTGAGGCACCATCATCAGGCACTTCCAAATCCTTGTCCAAGCAAAGAGTACAGCTGTCCTTACCTCAGGCATTGGAATGAAAAAGAAAGTTCCCAGCCACCCACTCACAGGCTCAAATGCTAAACGGCACATTTCCAGGCTGGTTGCATTTCAGACAACTCATGGCGGTATCCGTCCGACGTACTCGGTACCAAGCCACCACTCTTTCTCCTGTGTGGCGTCCCCACCTTGTACCAGCGTGTGTCCAGGAATATCACCCGTGCCATTATCAATGCACTTACTGGAATTGTCCACTTAATTACTGACACATGGACAAGCACTTGTGGCCAGGGACGCTACTCTTTCCTGATGGCACAATGGGTGAACATTGTGGAGGCCAAGTCCCACCATGGCATAGCACAAGTGTTACTGACGCCAAGGACTGCTGGTCCTATCAGGGTTTCCTCCACTTCCTACATCAGTTCCTGCTCCCCTCCTGCTCCTCCTCCATCTTTGATTTGTTATCCAAGAGCACATCGTCTACATCCACCAAAAGCTGGAAGCTCTGCAGCACTGCCTCAGCGAAGCAGCAACAGGCTCTGCTGAAGCTAAATTTGCTAGGAGACAAATGCACACTACTGCAGAGTTATTGAAAGGAATAACAGACCAAACAGACCTACTTTCGCCTTTGAACCTGCTACCAGGCCTGGTGGCGGCTGTGAAGCTTGGCTTCACTGGCGCTGCTATAATGAGGCGAGTTGAGCTGTTATCTCAGGCGGCAGCCAGGGGGCGGCAGAGCAGAACTCATAATGTGTGAGAGGAAGTGAGAAGGAACCTGCCGGATCATGGAGAGGTGAGTCAGGCCGCTGTGCCTGTGAAGCTGGTGTGTGTGTGTGTGTGTTGTAGCTGCTGTTTTGGTGTGTGTGTGTGTGAAGCTGCTGTGTGTGTGTGTGTGTGTGTGTGTGAGACGCTGTGTGTGTGATAGATGAGGAAGCGATATCAGCGTTGGAACGGGCAGAGGTGAGTAGTTTTTTTTTTTTTTATGCAAGGCCATTATTCAGTCTGGAGCATCATGTGGGGCTATTATACTGTATGCAGCAGTATATGGGGCCATTATTCAGTATGCAGCAGTATATGGGACCATTATTCAGTCTGGAGCATCATGTGGGGCTATTATACTGTATGCAGCAGTATATGGGGCCATTATTCAGTATGCAGCAGTATATGGGGCCATTATTCAGTCTGGAGCATCATGTGGGGCTATTATACTGTATGCAGCAGTATATGGGGCCATTATTCAGTATGCAGCAGTATATGGGGCCATTATTCAGTCTGGAGCATCATGTGGGGCTATTATACTGTATGCAGCAGTATATGGGGCCATTATACAGTCTGGAGCATCATGTGGGGCTATTATACTGTATGCAGCAGTATATGGGGCCATTATTCAGTATGCAGCAGTATATGGGGCCATTATTCAGTCTGGAGCATCATGTGGGGCTATTATACTGTATGCAGCAGTATATGGGGCCATTATTCAGTATGCAGCAGTATATGGGGCCATTATTCAGTCTGGAGCATCATGTGGGGCTATTATACTGTATGCAGCAGTATATGGGGCCATTATACAGTCTGGAGCATCATGTGGGGCTATTATACTGTATGCAGCAATATATGGGGCCATTATTCAGTATGCAGCAGTATATGGGGCCATTATTCAGTCTGGAGCATCATGTGGGGCTATTATACTGTATGCAGCAGTATATGGGGCCATTATTCAGTATGCAGCAGTATATGGGGCCATTATTCAGTCTGGAGCATCATGTGGGGCTATTATACTGTATGCAGCAGTATATGGGGCCATTATACAGTCTGGAGCATCATGGGGCTATTATACTGTATGCAGCAGTATATGGGGCCATTATTCAGTATGCAGCAGTATATGGGCCATTATTCAGTCTGGAGCATCATGTGGGGCTATTATACTGTATGCAGCAGTATATGGGGCCATTATTCAGTATGCAGCAGTATATGGGGCCATTATTCAGTCTGGAGCATCATGTGGGGCTATTATACTGTATGCAGCAGTATATGGAGCCATTATGACATATGCAGCAGCTAATGGGGCCATTATTCTTATGGCATCATGTTGGGCTTAAACTGATGAGCAGTTATGGGTCCATTACTTCAGTAGGTAGCATCATGTGGGGCTTATACTGTATGCAGCAGTATATGGTCCATTATTCAGTATGAGCATCATTGGGGCTATTTCGGATGCAGCAGTAAAGGCCATTATTCATATGGAGCATCATGTGGGCCATATACTGTATCGCAGTATATGGGCCATAATTCAGTATAGAGCATCATTGGGCTATTTACTGTATGCAGCAGTATATGGTCCATATTCAGTAGGGAGACATTGGGGCTATTACTACTGTATGCAGCAGTATTGGCCATTATCAGTAGTTTTTTTACTTTCCATCTTTCTTTCTCTTGTTGTTTTCTTTCTGTTCTTTTACTCTGTTCTTACTTCTCTTCTTCACTCTTCTGTCTGTTCTTCTCTCTCTCTCTCTGTTAATTTCTATCTGTTTTCTTTATTCTCTTCTCTCTATCTCTGTACTTTACTTCCTCCTTTGTTTTTCTTTACCCCATTCTTTTTTCATCTGTTCTTTTTTTCTGACCCCTTTCTGTCTTTCTTCTTTCTCTCTGTTCTTTCTTCCAGTCTTATTTTTCTTTCTCTCTCTGTTCTTTTCTCCTCTGTTTGTCTTTCCTTTATTTATTCTTCTCTATTTTCTCCTGTTCTTTCTTTTTCTCCTTTCTCTGTTTTCTTTTTCTCTCTCTTCTTTTTTACTCATGCCCAGTGTGCCCATAGTACCAGTCACTGTGCCCTCAGTACCAGTCACTGTGCCCATAGTACCAGTCACTGTGCCCTCAGTACCAGTCAGTGTGATCACCAGTGCTAAATGGGTGTGGTCGGGGCGTGGACATGGGTGTGACTAGTTGTGAAATGGGTGTGGTCGGGGCGTGGCCTAAAATTTAACGCGACGCACTATGCGCGCCGCAACCTTCCTCGCTCGAATTGGGGGCGCCGTTTTGCAGTTCGCCTCAGGCAGCACAGAGGCTAAGTTCACCCCTGCTTGGCTTGTTACCTTCCTGGGTGTATGGGTGACCCTGCTTATAATTTTTGGCACATTTTGCACATAGTATATAGCCTTTATGACACTATAGTGCCACTACATGACAATTTAAACAGTATGTGTATGAGACCCTCCTTTATGTCTAATATACAGTAGTGTTCCTCTTCCATTTCTTTTTCAGTTCTTGCTTCCTTCATAAAATTACACTGAAATTTCCAATTGTTTTTAGTAAAAAATGTTTGGTTTACTTAAATTATTATTTTTTTAATCCTCTTTAAATTGTGCCTTATATAAAAGCCATTATACACGAAAGAATGTTTCTTAACATTTTTTCCTGTCAAATTTCTCATTGATTTTGAATGTTTTAATGTCAGTCCTTAAAGTGGAATAAATACATGACAACATTGTTCTCAACAGCGATCTGGGAATCAGAGATGCTTCAAGGGGTCGTCCCTATGCTGTTCTCCTTCCATTCAGCACTTTTCCCATCCATTTCAACATTTTCACGGCCCCCCAGACCTCCTTGTAGGGTCTTCCGGAAAAATCCATGGATTTCCTATTGACTCCAAATATACTCTTTACACAGTCAGTCCTGTTCCTGAAGTCCCCTGGTCCCAGTGCGGCCAATGCCTGAACGTTGTAACCTTGTCCCGATGCGGCCAGTCCTGTTCCTGAAGTCCCCTTGTAAGAAGAAGGACCGTGCAGTAGGGTACCTGTTTTGTGCTCGGTTTGGAACTGTCGGGGCTGTCTCCTCCGTTGTCCGGGGAAAGCTTAAGAGACCAGACAAATCTATGCAGGCGGAAGCAGGGGGTGTGGCTAGGTTTTTACAGCCACAGCGCGCAGAAACGGGCAGACTTGGCAGGAACAGACTGAGCACAGCAGGGGAAGCTAGTGCTCTGGCTCTCAAACATCAGTACATCACAGGCCCGAGCTCGAGCATCCACGCTGCCGCAGACAGTGACTGTGAGGAGATACATGGTGTGTGACCATTGGTCACCACGAAGCGAGGTGCCAAACACTCCGGGCTAGTGTGTACTGTGCGAGACTGGGTGCAGGACCGCCATTTGCGCCCTGATTCCCCAGTGTATATCTGTTGGGCTCAGACCGTTGCGCGGCACACACTCCTCCAGCCAGACCAGTATATGGACTAGGGGCTCAGCGGAAGGTACCGGAGACCAACCGCTGCCGCCAGAAGACGGATTGTTACTTTCTGGACCTCAACAGACAAGCACCGCGCCAGCTATTGTTGGGGCCATCACCTGCTCTGTGGCTACCACGTATTGAAAAATGGCTGACAGGATAAGTTGACTCAGCAAATACTGTTAATACCTTTCCTACTGTTCTTTAACACTGCATTCTATTTACATTTTTGAACTGCTTATTCCTCTGTTAACCGTTTACCTCCATGTGTGGAGTATACCAGTGTTAAGTGAAACTGTTAACCCTTGCTCTGTCTCCTGTCCGTCACTGCATCCCGCAACCTGCTCACACTCTGATATCAGTGCAGCCAGTGCCTGAACATTGTCCCCCAGTCAGTGTGCGACCAGTCCCTGATCCAGTATCCTAGACCAGTGTGTCTGAACATAGCACTAGTCAGTGTCAGCGAACCTCAGCAGCTGCAGTACGGGGATCTGGTGGGTACCTGCAGCCGAGTCTGTCTCCACCATCAAGAGCTCCAGTGATCACCTTATAGCCACTTAGCTATGCGCTTCCTAGGAAGGCCCAGTCTTGTGACACAGTGGGTCTACAAATCCACGTGCCCCACCATTGTGCATAATAACTGGCAAGAGGAATTTCTACTTGATAGTAAAACTGACAGAAACTCTTTTGCACATAACATCAGACTAGTAATGACATTTTCAACAAACATTTGTTCTTTTTAGAGAGAGTTTGGTACACCTCAAAGCATAATTTAAACTGAACCTATTCTCATATGGGGGACTTTTACATATATAAATATTTTTGTCATCTCCAGTATTTTGGGACGTTCTGAGACATTGTGTCTGCTCCAAATTAAACTGTAAAATCCAAGTACATACACAAAGAGAGAGAAGCACATTCGCACACTTAGTATCAGAACAGTTCTCCTTTTATACATCATTGCTCAGAGTTTTTATAGGTCATTAATGGTCATGCATTGTAAAAATATAATAAGCTCAGCTTATCTCTAAATGTGTGCTGGCATTAGTGGATCGCCCTCCAGGGCAGTGGGGTACTCGGTACCGGGCCGCTTCTTAAAGGGGCAGTGTCACAGCGGCAGTGACCCGGTCCGTGGCCCTGGGCGGCCAATAAAAGGGGTATATTTACAAGGGATAATAGTTTGTAATAAAGTGTTCGTGACGCCACCTGTGGTTTCTGGTCAGAGGTCACCAGCGCTGCAGTGCAGATCCTCTGGGACTGGTGGTGATGCAGCAGAGTTGGTAAAGCTCCCCACAGGTGGAGCTATGTCCCTGGGCAGATGTAATATAAAGTAGATGGTAAAGATGTAGTATTTGGAAAGGGATGTAGCAGTGTTGAGTGGGTGTTGTAGGAAGAACTTGAGAGGACACAGTCAGATGCAGTTTCCAAAGTTTTACTCACAGTTCTGCAGGAAGAGCGTCCAGGGCACTGGTTACAGATGGTGCTGGAGTCGGTCAGCCTGGAAGCAATTTGGGAATCTACTCATTCTGGTGTGTTGTGAGGCCTCCCTTCTATTCTTTGAGGTACTTGCTGCTGTAAACTCTGTTCAAGTTCCTTTCTCTCTCTGTTAATAAGTAGGACTCCACACGCATGACAGGCAGCTGTAGCCTGCTTCAGGGATCGCTCCTCTCTGGCATCTCCGGCTCACATGTGCTGCTGTGTCGTCTCAGTTGGGGCAGAGGATCTGCTGTCTTCTGCCCTCCGGATTTTGCTGCTGGGGCTTTAGTTACCCACTCAGCCTCGGCCTCAGGTCTCTGGCGCTCAGGACTAGGGGTGAGCTCAGCTATAGCTCCTGTCCCCAGCTCCTAGCTACACCTCCTTCCTCAACTCTCCTCAGACACTAACTCAAACTCCTCCCCCAGCCAGAATGTTCCAGAGAAGCTCCCCTGAAATCAGGTGTTAGAGCTCCCCCTTCTGGTCTGGAGTAGGAAAAGTGTTATATGCCGAGTGTTACCTGTTAAGGGGATCCTTCCTTGCTTCCAGGCATTACATCACTCCCCCCTGGAGGGAGGCAAGGTCACTGTGGCAACCTAACTCCTGGGGTGCCGCATTAGCATGTACAAAGAAACCAAGATGGAGTCAGGATAGATAAATATAAATCCCGCGCTCACATTCTTATTGTATAAATCTGCCCCCCACATCCCATAGTGCAAAAATCGTTTTATTCCCTTATGCTAATTAGGTTGCTCGGTGCACCTTTGGCGTGTCTGAGCAGCTCAAAAGTATTGCTCAACCCATTAATTTGGATACACCCACCTCCCCCTATAGGGAAGGACAGCGCTGACCGTATTGTCTCAGGAGAAAACTTGTGTCCGCCAATCTGGTGACTGACATTGTTGGCTTGCCCCAAGCTATTACTGGTTCAGTTGAAAGATGGTTCCAATGTCAGTAATCAGTGGCCATCAGACTGGAGCCAAGCAAAGGCAAAGGCAGTCCTACCTGCAGCCATCCTTGGCGCCTCTTCTGATTAGTTCGCCCAGCGTGACATCATGCGTCACCCCGCTACAATGACGACACATTAGCTTGGAGCATTGTGCAAACAGCTATCTGCTTCGGCTCCAAGCTTCATGGTGTGGAGAGAGCTGTGCGCACACACACTCCAATCTAGGCACTTTCACAGTGAGTCACCGCAGGCATCGGCTGCTCTGCCATGCCAAAAATGTACGAGGCACCCTAATAAGCATAGAGAAATAAAAAGAATAAAGAGCGCTTTTTCTAAAACAGACGGACAGATTTGTACAGTAAAGGTATGAATTGTCTAGGAGGTTAAGTCCCCTATATGATTATGTGCTTAGTTTAAATTGTCTTTTGGTGACAGACTCCCAATTAAAAAAAAAACTGCAAAGATAGCTGGAGCATGTGACATGGTGATAAGGCAGGCAAGTAGGCCTTTCATTAGTTCATCCAGTATAGCAATGAATGAGATATAAGACAATATTCTGGGCTAACAACGACATTCCTCTGGTTCCACCGAGATTTCTCAAACCTGGATTGTGAAAGAACATTCAGCTGCCAAACTGATAATTGGCTCAAAAAGATTCCTGGCAGACATGAACGAAAACTCATAGAAGTAACTGTAAAACACAGCGTGCCAAATAAAGTAAAGAAGAAAGTGCAAGGTAATTAATATCATCAGTAGCATTGCACATAGGCATGCCAACACTGGAAATCCTGCATTCTGCAAGCCAGGCGGCACCGCTTCATCTGTGTGCAGACATATTCAAAGCTGTAGAGCCGCATATAACGTGCACAGTATTTTCCTTCCAGAGTGATAGTCAAAAGCTAGAAAGAAACTAATGATAGAACTGATCAATCCGCTGCATTCATTGTTGTGTCAGATGGTACCGGATCAAGAATTTTTCTGCACCGCTATGGACACTGCAGTGGTGCACAAAGAGCAAAATTTTGTCATCATTTTTTGTCCATAAAACTGACCAGACACGATAAATGGAAACCAATCCTTGCATGATGACTCCAGAAAAAAATGATCCAAGCGTTATCTTAGTAAATGGCGTAAAGGCGCACGGCATGACACAGACTCAAAGAATGTAATATGCCGCCTCTTCAGGTTCTGCTTTAGATAGGCTACAGTGGGTTTATGACCTTAAGACTGGAATCACACTAGTGTATAGCATCCGATGCGAGAGCTGACAGAACTGACATATTGATGACCAATCTTAGAATGAGTCATGAATAACAGATCGATGGGAGTCAAATAGCCATAACACCAACCAATAAAACACATCCACAGCCATTACGAGCTCTCGAGGTGGCCAGTCAATGGAGCTGAAAAATCACAGCCTGTACATTATGTAGTAGCAGTTCCTGGGTACTGTAGATCAGCTCAAATGAGTGTTTATGCAGAGTAAGTTGTATTTACTAATGGCACCATTTTGGGTTACATATAGATGAACAAAGTGACTCAGGACTCTGGTCCAGCAGCTCCGGCAGCAGTCTGTGGATACCAGATGAGAACCCCATGAATCAACTCCTACCAGTCGGCAATCTTGGTACCACTTCTGATTTGAAGGCCCGGTGTAAAGTCATGCCACAATGTATGTTGTGCTAGGCCTATAAAACATAGGAGGCGCACATGTCGCCAGCCCGAATACGACAGTTCACAGGGATCTGGTCCGGCAGCCAGAAAATATTGAGGTGACTGTTGCACAAGGGTCCTGCAAGTTAATTCACTCATCGCTAGTTACGTATCATTTATAACCAAATGCATTGTGGTACTTTCAGCGTGGACTTATGGTCCAAAAATGGATGAAAATTTGTATCCAGCACACTGATAAATATTGGCACATTTTTTTCTCATATGCAAAAAAAATTATGGACGTTTGAAGGAAGCCTTAGTGAGATATAAACTTTCAGGGTAAACGTTCCCACAACTCATGGAGAGACAGCCATAGCAATATTTTTTCACCCACTTATGTATCACATTCATGGTCTGATCATTTAGCTCAGAATACATCCTGCTCCCCATACCCGCCCAAGACTAGCTCCATGCACCTTTAATTAACAACTATGCATACTTTTAAAAAAAATAAAACAATTTTTTTTTCCCGACAATGCCATGTTTTGCAAAACATTTTTTCTTTTCCTTCTTATTTACGGTAATCCCATTAAGTGCAATCCTCTGATCACTGATAGAATATATTGCAACACTGGATTGTGCCGCCAGTACCCTGATGACGAATGATGCGGTTTGAAAGCTTTTGTGTAACCCAAGATGAATGCTTGTCCTCCAGTCCCCGTCAGCAGTCATAGTGCATGCAGCCAGTAAATTGTACCCTCAGGTACAGACTCATAACTTGTTGTTTGCTCTTAAAATCTTGGCAGGCAGGTATGAGGAAGCAAAAATAAGTGTTTATGTCTGGACTCAGGGATAACGAGTACATCGGTGCATGGAGAGAACTGTAGGTCAACCTTATGACCACCTATAATAGTATTCAGGCCCCATACACATTAATAACAAAGAAATGAGCTGGAGCCTAAGTTGGTATACATGCAATATATAGAAGCATATTCACACTGTGGACATTTAACAGACAAAACCTAAAATAGAAATACAATAAGTAGCAAGTAAATAGTAATAGTACATGTAAATAACATAGTGTACTTAATAAACACTGTTTTTAATCCAAAAATCGTAAAAGCCATCCCACTGCAAGAAGGTGTACCCCAATTGCGGTGGACTTACCTCTAATATTAAAACCTCACCTTGTGTCAGACAACCTCAATGTAGATGGGGGCAGAGAAGAACTGGGGGACAACTATCCAGACACCTGCTGATGGAAAGCTATATAAATGAAATGAAAAAGGGAGCCACACCCCTGTTTGTACAAAGTGCAAGAAACTACAGCAAAACCAAATAAATGAGCCGTAGCTCAAGTTGGTATACATGCAACTTGTATGAGCATGTTCACACTGCGGCCATTTAACAGACAAAACCTAAGGCCCCTTTCACACTTCCGTTGTGTGACGTCCGCCCATGAGAGAGAGAGAGAGAGAGAGAGAGAGAGAGAGACCCCGGACACTGGTTTCTGCATTTTAGTATGGTTTTCAATAGAGGCGACGGATCCGCAGGCGGATTCCGTCAAAAACGGATGCTGGCGGATCCGCAGCCCATAGGCGACCATTGTAAAAAATGGCGGATGCGGCGGATCCGCCGTTGTCCGCCATTTTGGCGGTCAAAAAAAAACGTTGCATTGGACGTTTTTTTGAAATGACGGACGCCAATTTTTTGGCGGATCCGTCAAAAAACGGACCTAACGGACGACAATCCGTCAAAATCCGTCACTAATGCAAGTCTATGTGAAAAAAACGGATCCGCCAAAAAAAAATGGCGGATCCGTTTTTTTCACATTTTGACGGATTTTGACTGACGTCGCAAGACTGAAGTGTGAAAGAGGCCTAAGATAGTAAAAAAAATAAGCATATACCCTGCTGTAAGTATATAGTGGTACTTAGTAAACACTGTTTTTGATCAAAAAAGCATAAAAGCCATCCCAACAGCGCCAAGGTGTACCTCTATCGGAACAGTCCTATCCTGTAATATTAAAACAGCTGACATGTCCCAGGAAAGATGTCACCGCCGGAGCCCACATCAAAGGGAGGGAGTCAGACATCGGTGTACTATCACTCCCGATGTCGGACAAAGGTTACTGCAGAGAGCCCCGGCGCCTGCGCACTGCAGTACTTTGCTCGGCCTTCAACAGGGCAGAGAAGTACGCCTGCGCAGGAGCGCAATGCCGAGGAGACTTCTGTGAATGATGCAGGGACGCGTTATCCACACGAACCAGGAATTACGATGATGTCGCAAGAAAATGGGAGGCGTCAGACTAAGAAAACCTCTCGGACCGGACCACCTTGCAGGCGAGTATAATAAAAGTAATTTTACTTGTCTTACAGGTCAGGGTGGGGGCAGATATGCAGCATTATGGAATGGTTTTTACAGCATTAATGCTAAGTTATAAAGACCATGTAAAATCTTGGAGAGAAGTTCAATCCTTTGGGGGTTAAGACAACGCACTAGAACAGCAGAATTATTACAGAAGTGGGAGAAAGAACTAACAAAGAGTTCCATTTGATTTGACTCTTCTTAATTTAGGACTCTTCGTTAATTAGGAAAGGGTTACATTTGAACAGACATTAAAGAGTTTAACAGAACTGACAGAAGTTTTAAAATACAAAACTGACTGAGTGCTTGACTCCAATTCTAATAAAATTGTAGGTGGCGATTTTAATTCACGACAAGATGCTCCCACCTCTGTTGGCAACTTGCCGGCTGATTGATTCTTGGAGATTCCTCAACCCTAGTAACAGAGAATATACTCATTTCTCATACGCCAATAACTCCTGGTCCCGGATAGCCTATCTTCTAGTCTCCCCCTCCTTATTAGCCAAACTAATCACTGTAAATATTGATAACATTGCTATTTCAGACCACGCTCTGGTGATCATGGAATTGTCGAGGGTTTTCCCTCGAGGTTCGGACTTTTTGTGGAGATTCCTGTCACGCTGTCTAATGATATGTATACAATGTCAGTAAACTATTAATACAGGAACAACACTCTATACAACAACTAGTATAGCAACATCAGCATGTAAGTATAGAATAGATTTACCTGACACGATATCTGCTGAACTCAGGGTTAATCTTGAGGACTTGATGAGCTGAAACAGGAAAGAGGTGGACCGGGATCTAACCTGACCCTAAACTGGGGTCCTAACTAATCCCTCACCTTGGAGGTACTGATAATGGTTCAGAGGTCCAAGTCTCCAACCTAACCCTGTCTCCTATCAGACCCTGAACCCTGTAATCAGTCCTAAGAAGGATCCTGACTACCACCAAAGGGATATGGGCTGATCTTAGCTAAATACACAGATTAGACATATAAGACAGACAGGATAACACTCGCTTGCATACACACTCAAACACCAAAGGAAAATAAATGGTCTGGGAAATAAACTCTAACCAAGTTGAGCTTAGAACAACTAAGGAGCTCACAACTAAAGTCTATACAGATTCATTCCTATCTGTGGTCTGCATGAAGGTTTCACTGGCAACTCCCCAAGCAGACAACCAGGAATTTAAAGGAAACCAATCAACAAATAATCAATTGCAGCCGGGAGAAACTGCACCCAGTCCCAGAACCGAGCACAGACAGAATTAACTCCCTAGCTGCCAAACACAAAGAAACAGCAGCTCAGCTGTGAGAAGTCAAAATGTGCAACCGCGACGATCTTCGTGGCAATGCACACATGACAGTACCCCCCCTTCTACGAGGGGCCTCCGGACCCTCAGGGCCAGGCCTGCCCGGGTGAGTTCTGTGGAAGGTCCGAACCAAACGATCTGCGTTAACATCAGACGCAGGGACCCACATCCTCTCCTCTGGACCATACCCCTTCCAATGCACCAAGTACTGAAGGGACCGGCGATTCAGACGTGAGTCAATGATCTTTGATACTTGAAATTCCAAGTTACCATTGACCAACACAGGAGGAGGAGGTAGAGGTGACGGTATGACTGGTGCCACATACCTTTTAAGTAATGACTTGTGGAACACATTATGAATTTTAAACGTAGGAGGGAGGTCCAGACGAAATGCCACAGGATTAATTATGGAACTGATCCTGTACGGCCCGATGAATCTGGGACCCAGTTTCCAGGAGGGCACTTTAAGTTTTATATTCCTGGTAGACAACCATACCAGATCGTTCACATTCAGATCTGGACCAGAAACTCTCCTCCTATCAGCCATACGTTTGTAACGGTTCCCCATCGCACTCAGATTATTCAATACACCTCTCCACACAGAAGCAAGTGACGACGAGAAACGCTCCTCCTCAGGAACCCCAGAAGGGCCCCCCCCATTGAAAGTACAAAACTGGGGATGAAAACCATATGCCCCAAAAAACGGGGACTTACCAGTGGACTCGCTCCGCCTGTTGTTAAGAGCGAACTCTGCCAGAGGTAAGAAAGAAGACCAGTCCTCTTGGTTCTCTGAGACAAAACACCGGAGATATGTCTCTAAGCTCTGATTCAGACGCTCTGTCTGACCATTGGTCTGCGGATGAAAAGCTGAGGAAAATGACAATTGCATCCCCCGACGTAAACAAAATGCCCTCCAAAATTTGGACACAAACTGAGACCCCCTATCTGACACCACATCAGAAGGCAACCCATGAAGTCTAACGATCTCCCTAATGAACACCTGCGCCAGAGTTTTAGCATTAGGGAGTGCAGGAAGAGCAACGAAATGTGCCATCTTACTGAACCTGTCAACAACCACCAGTATGACAGTATTCCCTGACGACGGAGGAAGGTCCGTAATGAAGTCCATAGATAAATGAGTCCATGGACGCTCCGGAAGTTTCAAGGGTAAAAGGGTCCCAGACGGACGGGTATGAGGGGTTTTAGAGCGAGCACACACCCCACATGACGCGACAAAAGTTATAACATCTTTATTAGCATTAGGCCACCAAAACCGGCGAGAAAGGAGATCTAAAGTAGCCTTACTCCCTGGATGTCCTGCTAGAGCAGAATTATGATGTGCCTCAATAACCTTTTGTCTCAACAGATTTGGGACAAACAGTCTCCCTGGAGGTCCTGCAGGGGCGTCCCCCTGAGCCTCTAACACCTCCTCCTCAAGCTCAGAAAATACAGCCGACACTACCACCCCCTCCTGAAGGATAGGACTCGGGTCATCCGTTTTCCCGGCCCCTGGGAAACTGCGAGACAAGGCATCAGCCTTTACATTCTTAGACCCCGGGCGATAAGTGACGACAAAATTAAACCTGGTAAAAAACAACGACCATCGAGCTTGTCTGGAATTCAGACGCTTAGCGGATTCCAAATACAACAGGTTCTTGTGATCAGTAATAACGGTAACCGGTGGACTGCCCCCTCCAAAAAGTGACGCCATTCTTCAAAAGCTAACTTAATGGCCAAAAGTTCCCTATTGCCGATATCATAATTCCTTTCGGCGGACGACAATTTCTTAGAAAAGAAAGCGCACGGATGCCATTTACCAGGGGACGGACCCTGGACAATATCGCACCCACCCCTACGTCAGACGCATCCACCTCCACAATGAACGGCTGAGATGCATCTGGTTGGATGAGAACGGGTGCCGAAGCAAAACATTTCTTCAAAGAGGAAAAGGCTTGGCAAGCTTTGTCCGACCATTTAGAAAAATCCGTCCCTTTTCTTGTCATGTCAGTGAGAGGTTTGACGACAGATGAGAAATTACAAATAAATTTCCGGTAGTAGTTAGCAAACCCCAAAAAACGCTGCAGAGCCTTAAGATCCCCTGGCTGATCCCACTCAAGCACTGCTCTCACCTTTTCAGGGTCCATACGGAAACCGGAGGCTGACACCAAAAAACCCAAAAACTGAAGTTCCTGTACGGCAAATACACACTTCTCCAGTTTGGCGTATAATTTATTGTCTCGCAAGATCTGCAACACCTGTCTCACATGCTCCTGATGAGACACAAGATCTGGCGAGTAAATTAAAATGTCGTCCAAATATACAACCACAAACAGCCCCACAAGGTGACGAAAAATGTCATTAACAAAATGTTGGAATACTGCTGGTGCAGTAGTCAGACCAAAAGGCATGACTAGGTTCTCATAATGTCCCTCCGGCGTGTTAAACGCCGTTTTCCACTCATCCCCCTCTTTTATCCTAATCAGATTATACGCCCCCCTGAGATCCAATTTAGAAAACCATTTGGCGCCAACAATTTGATTGAAGAGATCAGGAATAAGAGGGAGTGGATACGGATCTCGAACAGTAATCCGATTAAGTTCGCGGAAATCCAAGCAAGGGCGTAGGCCTCCATCTTTCTTCTTCACAAAGAAGAACCCCGCGGCTACTGGGGAAGATGAAGGTCTAATATGCCCTTTGGCCAGACTTTCAGAAATATAATCTTTCATAGCCTGCCTCTCAGGACCAGAAAGATTATACAACCTAGCTTTAGGCAACTTAGCATCAGGAAGGAGATTAATAGAGCAGTCATACACGCGATGAGGAGGCAACTCCTGACACCCCTCCTCAGAGAAAACATCCCCAAAATCCTCCAAAAAAGGAGGCAATGTACTAGGCACGACCGCACTGATGACTGTGTTCATGCAGTTGCTTTTGCAAAACTCACCCCATTGGCTTATTTCTCTGGACTGCCAATTAATCACAGGGTTATGTTTAACCAACCAAGGAAGTCCCAACACAATGGGAGTAGGTAGACCCTCCAACACATAACAAGATAATTGTTCCCTATGTATTGCCCCTACCCGAAGGTCAATGTTATGAACCTCATGAACAAAGCTACCTTGGCCGAGAGGCCTGGCGTCAATGGAGAATATAGGGATCGGTTTGACCAATACACTCAGATGCATACCTTGAGCCTGAGCAAACTGAGCGTCAACCAGATTAGCCCCGGAACCACTATCAAGAAGAACAGACAATCTCTCCACTCTCGTACCAACTACCACCTCCACTGGTACAAGGAACTGAGAAGAACTGGCGGATGAAATACATACTCCCAGGTTGTCGTCCACCACACAACCTGGGATTAACAGTTTTCCGGCGACTTTTGGCTCAACAAGGCACGGGATGGACATTCTCCAACAAAATGTCCCTCTTTCCCGCAGAAAAAACATCTTCTAGTCCTGCGGCGTACCGCCAATCCCCTCCTACGAAATGATGTCCCTCCCAACTGCATAGGCTCATCCGAACAGACAAGGGGAACCTCAACATAAGGGACTTTAGTGGTAGGTGGAGAAACAACAGGAGTGGGGTTACCTCACCCCTCTCCCGAAGCCGTCTATCAGTACGGATAGCTAAGGCCATAGCAGCCTCCAGAGAAGGAGGAGACTCATACTGAGCCAAAACGTCTTTTAATTTATCAGAAAGCCCATGACAAAACTGGCTCCTAAGAGCTGGGTCATTCCACTGAGTATCTGTGGCCCATCTACGAAACTCAGAAGCAAATTCCTCTGCCGGACGATCTCCCCGCTGTATCTTACGTAATTTTGTCTCAGCAAGAGAGACCCGATCTGGGTCATCATATACCAATCCCAGGGCAGTAAAAAATTGATCTACAGACAGTAGAGCCGGGGATCCCGGAGGAAGGGAAAATGCCCAGGATTGAGGGTCCCCTTGCAGAAGTAAGATAACAATTCCCACTCTCTGCTCCTCACTCCCTGATGATCGAGGCCGAAGCCGAAAATACAATTTACATGCCTCCCGGAAGGTGAAAAATTTGTCTCGCCCACCAGTGAACCTGTCCGGGAGAGCAACCTTAGGTTCAACTCTGGTTTGCTCCAGGGGAGACAAAACTTTGGACTTAATGTCCGTCCGCTCCATGGATAATCCCTGCAACTGCAGAGCCAGCTGGGCTACTGGATCCATGGTAACTGGAGATAATTTTTATGGCCAGTGAAAATGTCACGCTGTCTAATGATATGTATACAATGTCAGTAAACTATTAATACAGGAACAACACTCTATACAACAACTAGTATAGCAACATCAGCATGTAAGTATAGAATAGATTTACCTGACACGATATCTGCTGAACTCAGGGTTAATCTTGAGGACTTGATGAGCTGAAACAGGAAAGAGGTGGACCGGGATCTAACCTGACCCTAAACTGGGGTCCTAACTAATCCCTCACCTTGGAGGTACTGATAATGGTTCAGAGGTCCAAGTCTCCAACCCTGTCTCCTATCAGACCCTGAACCCTGTAATCAGTCCTAAGAAGGATCCTGACTACCACCAAAGGGATATGGGCTGATCTTAGCTAAATACACAGATTAGACATATAAGACAGACAGGATAACACTCGCTTGCATACACACTCAAACACCAAAGGAAAATAAATGGTCTGGGAAATAAACTCTAACCAAGTTGAGCTTAGAACAACTAAGGAGCTCACAACTAAAGTCTATACAGATTCATTCCTATCTGTGGTCTGCATGAAGGTTTCACTGGCAACTCCCCAAGCAGACAACCAGGAATTTAAAGGAAACCAATCAACAAATAATCAATTGCAGCCGGGAGAAACTGCACCCAGTCCCAGAACCGAGCACAGACAGAATTAACTCCCTAGCTGCCAAACACAAAGAAACAGCAGCTCAGCTGTGAGAAGTCAAAATGTGCAACCGCGACGATCTTCGTGGCAATGCACACATGACAATTCCACAACTATTTTATTATTATTATTTATTATTATAGCGCCATTTATTCCATGGCGCTTTACATGTGAGGAGGGGTATACATAATATATACAAGTACAGCAATCTTAAACAATACAAGTCACAACTGGTACAGGAGGAGAGAGGACCCTGCCCACGAGGGCTCACAATCTACAAGAGATTGGTGAGGATACAGTAGGTGAGGGTAGAGCTGGTCATGCAGTGGGTTGGTGGATCGCTGGTTACTGCAGGTTCTAGGATTGTCGGAAGAGGTAGGTCTTCAGGTTCTTTTTAAAGGTTTCCATGGTAGGCGAGATTCTGATATGTTGTGATAGAGAGTTCCAGAGTAAGGGGGATGCGCTGGAGAAAGCTTGTATGCGGTTGTGGGAAGAGGAGATAAGAGGGGAGTAGAGAAGGAGATCTTGTGAGGATCGGAGGTTGCATACAGGTAAGTACCGGGAGATGAGGTCACAGATGTACGGAGGACACAGGTTGTGGATGGCTTTGTATGCCATGGTTAGGGTTTTGAACTGGAGTCTTTGGATAATGGGGAGCCAGTACAGGGATTGACAGAGGGAAGAGGCTGGGGAATAGCGGGGGGACAGGTGGATTAGTCGGGCAGCAGAGTTTAGAATAGATTGGAGGGGTGCAAGATGTTAGAGGGGAGGCCACAGAGCAGGAGGTTGCAGTAGTCAAGGCAGGAGATGATGAGGGCATGGACTAGGGTTTTTGCAGATTCTTGGTTGAGGAATGTCTATTGATAACTATTTCTGCAAAGATGACTGTTTCATTTTCTCTCTCAAAGTATGCTGGCAAGAATTCCTATCAGATAACTCAGCTCATCATGATGATCCCATGTTATTATGGGAATTGGCTAAGGGGGTACTTTGGGAGAAAATTTTGGCTTATACTTTCAAGCATAAAAAAAAAGTTTGTGGAAAAAATATGGTAAACTATCAAAAGAATTAAAACAAACTTATACCAAATTTGTACTCGACCCGTCCCTCATAAATAAAAACTTCTGGACACAAAAACAAACGGAATTTAACCAATATGCAGATCTGAGGGAAAAATGTTATTTATCTAAATCAGAAGCTTTCTTTTATAGATTTGGAAATAAATCGGGGTGCATGATGGATAACTTGGCTAAAGGGGTGAGAAAGCCTCAATGAATCTTCCAGTTATAAAATACGAATGGGAAAGTTCACACTAACCCTAAAACAATGATATTTTGGGTTCCTTTTATAGAGACCTATATAAAAATACTGCGCAAGCCCCTTCTTCTCCAGATACACTCTTAGATAAGGCCAAATTACCCTCTTTCACAGAGGAATAAAAATCTATACTACATAAACCTATCTCTTTGGAAGAGGTCACAAATACAATTAAGAAACTTAAACTAAATAAAGCCCCTGGCCCTGATGGCTATACAAACGGATTCTACAAACATTTAACTGCCCATTGTTACAATCGATTTTTAATAAAATATCTCTGGGGGATCCCATTTTCCTTTCTGCAAATATGGCCTACATTAAATTATTACTGAGACCAGACAAAGACCCTCTGTCTCCCAACTCGCATAGGCCAATCTCTCTCATTAACTCTGACATTAAAATCATATCCAAAATAATGGCCGATAGACTGGCATCCATTTAACCTCAACTCATATCCCCCGTACAGGAAGGTTTTGTAAAGAGTCACTCAGCCACATTGAACATCAGAAAAGTACTTTTGGTACAGGATAAGGTGCATTCCTCATCTGACATAAACGGTTCCCCTGCGATCATCTCATTAGATGCAGAAAAGGCCTTTGATAATATTATATTATATATGGGTCTGGTTATACAAGGTCTTAACAAAAATGTCTTTAACAGGCCCCTTCTTTAATTACATACGTAATTTATACTCTTCTCCAAAGGCTCAGGTATACACTCTGGGTTTTTGTCAACTCCTTTCACCCTCGAAAAAGGAACGAGACAGGGATGTCCGTTGTCGCCCTCCTCTTCAACTTAGCTTTAGAGCCCTTGGTCCATATTTTATTGTATCCAAACACTTTTTCAGGGATCCAAAATAATAGGAAATCAATTCAGGCAGCTTTTTTCGCAGTTGATGTCACTTTATCTATGTCCAACCCCACTCAAGATTTGTCCATATTGCTTGGTTTACTCGAAAATTTTGGTTCTTACTCCAGCTTTAAAATTAATGTAAAAAATACGAAATACTTCCACTGAGAGAGGATTAAAACTTTACTCAACCAGGTCTTTAGGCGGTATAACATTAGCTCCATATTACATCACTTATCTGGGAATTAAAATAGGTCAACTACCTACATCTCTATACACCCTAAATTATCCCCCTCTTATAAAAAAAAAATACCAGTCAGCTAAAGCCATGGAATGTTTTACCTTTATCTTTTATGGCGAGGGCGCACTTGGTAAAAATGACCAGTACAGCCAGGCTCATGTACTACAAACCTTACCATTACTCCTGAAACACTCTGACGTCACCATACTTAATAGGGCCTTCAGCTATTTTATCTAAGGAGTAAATGTCCTAGGATTAGTCTGTACAATCTCATGGCATCTACAGACAACTGAGGCATCAATTTTCCAAGTATAGAAACTACAATCTTGCCTGAATCTCCTGCTATATAATAGATTGGCTCCACAAGAGACACAAGAATTCTAATCACATGGTGGGATCTGTTTATGCTTATCCATTTAATTTAATAGCTTTCCTCCAGTCCCGGTTTGCCTCGTTACCCCCATCAATTAAAAGATCAGTCATTTTTAGGGATACTATTTCCACTTAGAGGGCAATAAAAAATTTGGCCTATTGCTTAGAGTCTCAAAACACCTTCCACTATGGCGTAATTCTGAATTCCCCCAAGGCAGTGATAATTTTTTTCACAAATGGCAGCAGGCAGGGGTTAATAACATCTCGCATCTTCTCCACGCAAGTGAGCAGAGATGGCTGACATGCCCAGAGTGTCTGGAAATACGGATTTTTGTGTTACTCACCGTAAAATCCTTTTCTCCGAGACGCTCATTGGGGGACACAGGACTGTGGTGTATGCTACTGCCGCTAGGAGGCTGACACTAAGTAAATATAAAAAAAGGTTAGCTCCTCCTCCGCCGTATACACCTCAGCACTGGCCGCAGGCAAACCCAGTTTAGTGCAAAAAGCAGTAGGAGGCTAAAGAATAAATCAGTGTTAATACAGGTACAATATATCCAGAAGTAAATCTACTGATATAGACCCAAACAAATAGAATTAACTTAGAAAACGAAGCCATCCGGCTATAAGGGAGGGTGCTGTGTCCCCCAATGAGCGTCTCGGAGAAAAGGATTTTACGGTGAGTAACACAAAAATCCGTATTTCTCCTTCGTCTCATTGGGGGACACAGGACTGTGGGACGTCCCAAAGCAGTCCCTTGGGTGGGAAACCGACTCCACAGTGTAATTTATAACCAAGCATTGCTTATAGGTGCGCAACCGCGCCCTGAAGAATCCTTCTACCCAGACTGGCATCCGCAGAAGCCTGAGTATGGACATTATAATGCTTGGAAAAGGTATGCAGACTGGACCAGGTTGCCGCCTTACAAACCTGTTCCACCGAAGCCTGATGCCGAAGGGCCCAGGAGGCACCCACCGCTCTGGTGGAGTGAGCCCTGATTCCTGCGGGAACCACCGCTCCTCTAATGCGGTAAGCTTCCTGAATGGCTAACCGAATCCACCTAGCCAAGGTTGATTTAGAGGCAGCGAGTCCCTTCCTGCGACCCTCAGGGAGAACAAACAGCGTGTCCGTTTGCCGAAAGGACGCCGTCCGAGATACATATCTCCTGAGCGCTCTCACCAGATCTAGCGTATGGAGAGCCTTCTCAACCCGGTGCGTAGGAGCTGGGCAAAAAGAAGGTAGAACAATATCCTCATTGATATGAAAAGAGGACACGACTTTAGGCAAAAAAGGTGGTGTTGGCCTGAGCACCACCTTATCCTGATGGAAAAGCAAGTACGGAGCCCGACAAGACAGTGCTGCCAGCTCCGAAACCCGCCTAATGGATGTTATGGCTACCAAAAACACCACTTTCCATGAAAGAAATGCCAGAGAAACCTCCTGCAGAGGTTCAAATGGAGATTCCTGCAGGACTCCCAGGACTAGATTGAGATCCCAAACATCTAAGGGAGCCTTGTAGGGGGGAACTATATGGACAACCCCCTGAATAAAGGTCCTAACCTGAAAATTAGACGCAATCCTTCGCTGAAAAAGCACTGACAAGGCTGATATCTGCCGTCTAAGCGTACTTGGCGCTAAACCTGAATCTAGGCCTGCCTGGAGAAATGACAGAATGTTTGGAATTGAAAACCGAAGCGGGGAACAACCATGTTCCCTGCACCAAGCAAAAAAGACCTTCCAAGTCCCGTGGTAGATGCGAGCCGAGACGGGCTTTCGGGCGCTAGCCATCGTCGCGGCGACCTTTTTAGAGAATCCAGCCCTGGTCAGGATCCAAGATTCAACGGCCAGGCCGTCAAACACAGGACCGCTGAGTTCTGGTGGTAAACTGGGCCCTGGGAGAGAAGGTCCGCGCGCTCTGGCAGTCGCCAGGGTATGTCGGCGAGTAACTGTACCAGCTCCGCGTACCAAGAGCGACGCGGCCAATCCGGAGCGATTAATATCGCTGGAACCCCCTCTATCCTGATCTTTCTGATCACCCTTGGGAGAAGAGCTATTGGTGGAAATAAGTATGGAAGATGGAATTGATTCCACGGTAGAACCAGGGCGTCCACCGCAATTGCCTGCGGATCCCGGTACCGGGAGACGAAGTTGGGCACCTTGGCATTCATCCTGGAAGCCATCAGGTCCACATCTGGGGTTCCCCAGCGTCGGCATATCTGCTGAAAAATCTCGGGATGTAGTGACCATTCCCCTGAAGCTATGCCGTGACGGCTGAGAAAATCCGCTGCCCAGTTTTGCTCGCCCAGAATGTGGACTGCTGAAATCACGGAGTGATTTACCTCTGCCCAGGACAGAATCTGTTTTACCTCGTGCATAGCCGCCCGGCTGCGGGTACCTCCCTGATGGTTTATGTATGCCACCGCCGTGGCATTGTCTGATTGTATTCGGACTGGGCGGCCCGCCAGATGCTGGTGAAAATGCCTCAGAGCCAGCCGAATAGCTCAGATCTCTAAAATATTGATCGGGAGGATCGACTCCTGCTGCGACCAAGTCCCCTGGGCTGTGTGGTGACGAAACACTGCTCCCCATCCGAGCAGGCTGGCATCCGTTGTGACTACCATCCAGAAATTCGGAGGAAACAAACGGCCCTGTTGAAGAGTGGAGCTCCTCGTCCACCACATAAGAGTCTGTCTGACCTGCAGGGACAGACGGCACCGAAGATTGAGGGAATAAGGGCTCCCGTCCCATACTGCCAAGAGTGCATGCTGAAGGGGGCGAAGATGAAACTGGGCAAATGGAATTGCCTCGATCGCTGCCACCATCCTTCCTAGGACCCTCATGCAAAACCGGATGGTATGAGGAATCGGTTTGCGAAGGATCCGTACCTCTTGACGGAGAACTAAGGCCTTGTCCTGAGGAAGGAATATCAACCCTTGAGCGGTGTCGAAATTCATCCCTAAGAAGGTGATCTTTCGAGATGGCACGGGAGATGACTTCTTCATATTCACCAGCCACCCCAGGCGAACAAGGGTGCCTAGGGTAATGCTGACACTTTCCTCGCATGTTTGGAAAGACGGACCCTTGATGAGAAGGTCGTCTAGATAAGGCAAGATGACTATCCCCCTGGAGTGCAGAATGGATACAACAGCAGCCATGACCTTTGTGAACACTCTGGGAGCTGTGGCTAGCCCGAATGGCAAGGCAGCGAACTGAAAGTGAAGTTTGCCGATGGCAAACCGAAGAAACCTTTGATGAGGGGGAAATATGGGGATGTGAAGATAGGCTAGTAAATTCTATCTTGTACCCCGAGGTGACTAATTCCCTGACCCACTCGTCTTGAGTAATCGATAGCCAAGTGGGGCGAAACCAGAGTAGACGGCCGCCTACTCTGGATGAATCGACCGGATTCTGCCTCCAGTCATTTATCCGAAAATCTTTGGGGCCTAGACCCTCTAGATCTCGGTTGTTGAGACCGCATTCTTCCCAATGGGTTGGTTTTGTAAGAGACCTGACGATCTCTGGCCTGATTAGGTCGACCTGAGCCGCTGGAACTGGCTGTTGCGGCCCAACCTGGGTTGCGAAAGGCTCTAAAACGAGGCTGAAGCTGTCGGCGAAAGGGCTGTTTGACTTTCTGCTGAGGCAAAAAAGAACTCTTCCCTCCTGTCGCATCAGATATAAGCTGATCCAGCTTTTCACCAAATAAACGACCGCTTTGATACGGCAAGGACGTAAGTGACTTCTTTGAAGTTGAGTCTGCTCGCCAAGTCCTCAACCACAAGGATCTCCTAATGGCAATCGCATTAGCAGCAGCTAATGCTGCGCAATTTGCCGCATCCATGGAAGCGTTGATCAAAAAATCACCTGCGAGAGCCATCTAATTAGATATCTCAAAAACCACAGGTGGCACTTCTACACCGTGAAGAGCTCTGTTCAGAGACTCCGACCAGGAAATCATGGCCTTGGCAACCCAAGTCGCTGCGAAGGAAGGAGAGAGAGATGACCCAGATGCTTCAAACACCGAGCGAGCCAGGCTTTCAATCAGACGATCCGTTGGATCCTTAATCGAGGAACCATCAGGAAGGGAGAGAAGCGTCTTAGATGCCAAGCGAGACACCGGAGGATCGACCACTGGGGATTCCGCCCACTTCTTAAGAAGTTTAGGAGCAAAAGGATACCTGGTATTGAGGGCCCTCTGTCCTGCAAAGCGCTTATCCGGTTTTTCTCCGTGGCGCTGCACAAGCTCCTCAAACTCAGGATGAGCACCAAAGACCTTATGAGTCTGTCTGGCTCTTTTGAAGGACACCTTATGACCCGAAGTCAAAGTGGATTCGTCGTCCACTCCCAGGGATTGATTGACAGCTTCTATAAGACTGTCAATTGTCTCCTGACAATTCAGGGCCTCTAGATTGAGGGACCCTTCAGACTCAGAATCTGAATATTGATCACTCGCTTCCGAAGGTGAGGGAGAGCGAGAAACGGAACTGATAGATGCCGAGGCCCCGGTCGGCATAGGCGACGCAGTATGGGTTCGTTTCCCCTGCGTCTGCCTGGTGAGAGCGCGGCCCCTGCAGGCCGGAGGTTCCTGAGGCGTAGTCAAGCCAGGTGAACCAGTCCCTGCTCCTATCGGGAGCTTGAAGGGACTCGATTGCTCTGGTTAATGATGCCACAGATTGAGACAGAGACAAGGCCCATTCTGGAGGACCTGACGCACTGGGCTCGACTATAGGTGAGGGCTCCTGCGCCCGTTCGGAGTTACAGGCTTCGCAGACTCGATTAGTCTGGGCGTGCGGAAAAGGGAACCTACAGGCAATGCATGCGGTATACAGCACCGTATGAGACTTGGCCCTTTTGGACATACTGAATCTGTCACAGATTGCCTGCCGCAATGATTTGGATGTGGCCGTACGGTCAGTGGAGCGGAGTGCAGAGGAGCGCAGTGGAGAGGAACAACCAGGCTGGAGGTAGTAGCACTTACCCCAGTCCTGTACCCCCAGCGTCCTTAAACAGCGTAATAGAGCGTAAACAAGAAAACGCCCGAGCTCCAGATTTCAAAAAAGAGCGCTCCCCTGTCAGGGAGGCGTCTTCATATAGCCGAGCCTCAGGGGGAAGGGTCGAGGGGCGCGGCCTAATCCACTTCCGGCCGCGGCCTAGTCTCCGGCAAAAGCCGGGGACTAAATTTTGCGGCCCGGCCTAGAGCCGGCCGAAGCCGCGGCCTAAATTTTCGGCGGTGGCCGCCCGAGAGTCGGGGGCGGGCCCGCCGGGAGATGACGCTGCCGGGGGCGGAGTCCTGAGACCGCGGCCTACCTTCCGGTCGAAGCCGGGTGCTAAATTACTGGCCGCAGCCTAGTCCCCAGCCAAAGTCGGGGACTAAATTTTCGCCCGAGGCCTAGCGCCGGCCGAAGCCGGGAGCTAAATTTTTGGCGGCGGCCGCCCAGGAGTCGGGGGGCGGGCCGCCGGAAGCAGATGCACCCTTAGGGGGAGGACTTGAGCCGGGGACTTGCCTGTTCCTGGCTGAAGCCAGGCTGCCCGACCACCTCACAAACGCCGGCTCCCAGCTTCCAGCAACTTCCTGGCCCCCTCCATGTTCTATGGCTTCCAGTCACCGGTATGTTTTATCCGTCTTCGTCCGTAGATTTGTCCCATGCAGAATATTATGCTTGCAGGGATGTGAAGATTAGAGGGGGACTTGCAGGAAAAAAAGTAGGACGGTGCAGGCACCCTAACTCCATCACCCCTTCAGGGGGTGAGGAGAGGGACCGTCCGCCTCCTTGCAGCACCGCAGTCTAGCATTGGTGGTGCAGTGGGGGCCGCACGGACTATCTCCTGCCACTGTACAGCCTAGGGTTTCAATACCCTAGGGTGGTCAGGGCTGAGTCCGGCACACGTGTCCCACGTTGCGGGAAAGGATATGTGGAGGCTTTACTCCACGTGCTCGCCCGTTGATGGTTTGGGGAGATCGGACCCCTTCAAAAGGGTCCGTCGCCCCTATCTCATCTTCGTGGGAAAGGAAAAAAAAAAAAAAAAATGGTCTAGAGAAAACCAGACATGTGCCTCCATCAGACACTAAGCATGAACTGGGTTTGCCTGCGGCCAGTGCTGAGGTGTATACGGCGGAGGAGGAGCTAACCTTTTTTTATATTTACTTAGTGTCAGCCTCCTAGCGGCAGTAGCATACACCACAGTCCTGTGTCCCCCAATGAGACGAAGGAGAAAAATACAATCTACCTCTCCAACATTATTTTCAGTTTGAACAAATCAAACTCTCCATTATGGTCAACTTAAAAGACGTTACCTTTCAGGTTGCCCAGAACGAGATGGATGTCATTCTGTTATCTCCAATGGGTACTCCCTCAATATCGGTTCTGTACTCTGTAATGAGGTCCAATGTATCGGGGGACTCACCCAGACATTTTTTTTTTAATATTGGGAACAGCAGTTGGACGATGTGGAGATTCATAGTAAGATCAGGGCAGGTTGGAGCGTGTTCAGGAAACACATTATAAATGCAGCGTGGAGAGAAACCCAATATAACATTATGCATGGAGCCATCTATGCTTTCAAGATACCTAAAAAAGTTCCTCTGTCAGACTAACTGCATGTCCTAAATGTCACCCTATTAACTCCGATCTCATGCATGGCCTTTGGTCTTGCCCTACATCAGTTTCATTTTGGGGACTAGTTTGAAACTTGGTTAACACTATTTGGGGCTCAGGGTACACCCTGTCTCCCTATTTAGCCTTATTACACTTCTGGACTTCTGGAGTAATGCGGATAATCTTGGCAGAAAGGTGGGTGGTCCTCCTATACGGATGCATACCTCGCTAAGGCTAGTTTCACATTTGCGGTTGAGTCCGCAGCGTATCGTCCATAACCGCAAACGCATGCATGCATTTTGCGGTGCGGACGATAGGCAAGTGCTATTTTATCATTTTTGAATTTACACATGCCACGCCCAATGGGCACGTCTTATGTAAATTCTTGCTTATGCAAATGCAAAGTGTACGCATGTGCTTGCATACGCATGCATTCTCATAAACTGTAATGTGTTTTTTAGACACATTCCTTCCGCAAACAACTGCATACATTTCTAGGCGGCAAATTGATGCCTCCAAAATTGCAACATGTTGCGTTTAACTCGCCCAGCCGCAGACGACGAAATGCGTCATCAAACGCGGTAAAAAGCATCCAATCGCATGTACCTGCGGCACCAATGTTAAAGATAGGAAAATACGACGCATGCAGAAGTATGCGGCATAGATGATGCGGACACAACCGCAAATCTGAAACCAGCCTTATATTGGCGAAGAAACCGCTTGCTCCTTAACCCCTTTCTGTCATCGGACATACTATCCCGTCCATGTGCCCTGGGACTTAATTCCCACGGACGGGAAAGTACGTCCTAGGCGATCAGCTGCACTCCCAGGTGTCAGCTGATTATCACAGCTGACACGCAGCACTATGTGCCAGGAGCGGTCACGGACGGCTCCCGGCACATTAACCCCTGGCACACTGCGATCAAACATGATCGCGTTGTACCGGGGGCACAGAGAAGCATCGCGCAGGGAGGGGGCTCCCTGCGTGCTCCCCTGAGACCCTCAGAACAGCGCGATGTGATCGCGCTGTTCTGAGGCCTTCCTCCCTGCAAGACGCCGAATCCAAGATGGCCACGGGGTCCTGCAGGGAGGCGGCTTCCACAGTGCCTGCTGAGAGCAGGCGTTGAGGAAGCCTGCAGCAGTGCGGTGAGATCGCAGAAAAAAATTCCAAAATAAAGGAAAAAAAAAATATTCCCCAATAAATTCATTTCTTCCTGTAAATAGAAAAAACAAAATAAAAGTACACATATTTGGTATCGCCGCGTCCGTAACGACCCGCCCTATAGAACTGTCCCACTAGTTAACCCCTTTAGTGAACCCCTTAAAAAAACCAAAGCAAAAAATCAATCCTTTATCATCATACCGCCGAACAAAAAGTGGAATAACACGCGATCAAAAAGACTGATATAAATAAACATGGTACCACTGAAAACGTCATCTTGTCCCGCAAAAAACGACCCGCCATACAGCATCATCAGCGAAAAAATAAAAAAGTTATAGCTCGCAGAATAAAGCGATGTAAAAATAATTATTTTTTATATAAAATTGTTTTTATTGTATAAAAGCGCCAAAACACAAAAAAATTATATAAATGAGGTATCGCCGTAATCGTACTAACCCGAAGAATAAAACTGCTTTATCAATTTTACCACACGCGGAACGGTATAAAAGCCCACCCCAAAAGAAATTCATGAATTGCTGATTTTTGTTTATTCTAACCTCACAAAAATCTAAATAAAAAGCAATCAAAAAATGGTACCCACAAAAACATCAACTCGTACCGCAAAAAATAAGACCTCACATGACTCTATGGGCCAAAATATGCAAAAATTAGCTCTCAAAATGTGGTGATGCAAAAACTATTTTTTGCAATAAAAAGTGTTATGTTTCGGTAGCTGAGGAGTGCAGGTAAAAAAGGCAATACACCAGAGCAGTTGGAATCTATGAGATTGCAGTACCCTGACTAACCACCACAACTAGAGGCAGCCGTGGAGCGTTCCTACGTTGGTCCTAGACGCCTCGTCACAGCCTGAGAAACTAACTACACCTAAAGATAGAAAGAGGAAAGCTATCTGCCCCAGAGCAGATCCCCAAAGAACATAGAAAGCCCCCAAACATGTAATGGCGGTTAGACAAGAAGAAATACTGACACAGACAGAAAATAGTATGAGCAAACGTTGGGGCCCAAACTACCTAAATAGAAAAGGATAGGAAGGGCACTTACTGCAATCCCAAAAAAACCCTGAAAAGCACCAACTCTATTAATTTCAAAAACACCTGAGATCACAAAACCTCTACCACCTAAATTAGTTCTCTGGTGTAACAAAATCAAAACAGCAGCCACTGAAAAAACTAGAAAAAGCAAATGTACAAACATCAGTGGCTGAACTAAACTGAGAGGGCAAAAGCCCCCGGAGGGGACCCTGAAGGCCCCCACAGAAGTGCAGGACAAAATGCAAAAATCAAGCACAAAAACAAAAAGAAGAAAATGTCTTATCTGTTAGCAGGAGATGCAGACACGACACAGCAGGCTACAAAGGAAACAGGAATCAAGGATTGAGACCAGAACAATTGATCACCGGCAACCCTGATGGGAAGGCGACTCCCTTATATAAGACCAGTCAGTAACACCTGATTCCCAATCCTCACAATCTTCACTGGACAGTCCAGTACCGCTTGTAACCACCAGAGGGAGCCTCTGCTCAGAACTCATTTCAAGTCCATTCACAACAAAAAAGCGTCTTTTAGCGTGACAGCTGCCAAACATAAAAACCCGCTATAAATAGTAAATCAAACCCCCCTTTGTCACCCCCTTAGTTAGGGAAAAATAATAAAATTAAAAAAAATGTATTTATTTCCATTTTCCCATTATGGTTATGGTTACGGTTGTGGCTATAGTTAGGGTTAGAGTTGGGGCTAAAGTTAGGATTAGGGTTAGGGTTGGGATTAGGGTTAGGGGTGTGTTAGGGTTAGCTTTGTGGTTAGGGTTATGGTTAGAGTTGGGACTAGGGTTGGAGTTAGAATTGGGGGGTTTCCACTGTTTAGGCACATCAGGGGCTCTCCAAATGTGACATGGCATCTGATCTCAACTCCAGCCAATTCTGCGTTGCAAAAGTCAAACGGTGCTCCTTCCCTTCTGAGCTCTGCCATGCACCCAAACAGTAGTTTACCCCCACATATGGGGTATCAGCGCACTCAGAACAAATTGCACAATAACTCTTGGGTCCAATTTCTTCTGTTACCCTTGGGAAAATAAAAAATTGGGGGCGAAAATATCATTTTTGTTAAAAAAAATGATTTTTTTTGTTTTTACGTCTGTACGTTATAAACTTCTGTGAAGCACTTGGGGCTTCACAGCGCTCACCACACATCTAGATAAGTTCCTTGTGGGGTCTATTTTCCAAAAAGGGGTCACTTGTGGGGGTTTCCACTGTTTAGGTACATCAGGGGCTCTCCAAATGCGACATAACGCCCGCAGACCATTCCATCAAAGTCTGCAATCCAAAACGTCACTACTTCCCTTCCGAGCCCCGACGTGTGCCCATACAGTAGTTTTCTCCCACATACTGGGTATCAGCGTACTCAGGACAAATTGGACAACAACTTTTGGGGTCCAATTTCTCCTGTTACCCTTGGGAAAATAAAAAGTTGGGGACTAAAAGATCATGTTTGTGGAAAAAAATATGATTTTTTTATTTTCATGCTCGGGCGTTATAAACTTTAATGAAACACCTGGGGGTTCAAAGTTCTCACCACACATCTAGATAAGTTCCTTGAGGGGTCTAGTTTTCAAAATGGTGTCATTTGTGGGGGGTTTCCACTGTTTAGGCAGATCAGGAGCTCTCCAAACACGACATGGCGTCCAGCCAATTCTGCGTTGCAAAAGTCAAACGGCGCTCCTTCCCTTCCGAGCTCTGCCATGCACCCAAACAGTGGTTTACCCCCACATATGGGGTATCAGCGTACTCAGGACAAATTGCACAATAACTTTTGGGGTCTTGTTACCCTTGGGAAAATAAAAATTGGGGTGAAAAGATCATTTTTGGGGAAAAAAATATGATTTTTTAATTTTACGGCTCTACTTGTGTGAAGCACTTGGGGGTTCAAATTGCTCACCACAGATCTAGTTAAGTTCCTTAGGGGGTCTAGTTTCCAAAATGGGGTCACTTGTGGGGGGTTTCCATTGTTTAGGCACATCAGGGGCTCTCCAAATGCAACATGGTGTCCAATCTCAATTCCAGCCAATTTTGGTTGGAAAAAGTCAAATGGTGCTCCTTCCATTCCGAGCTCTGCCGTGCACCCAAACAGTGGTTGCCCCCCACATATGGGGTATCAGCGTACTCAGGACAAATTGGACAACAACTTTTGTGGTTTAATTTTTCCTGTTACCCTTGGGAAAATAAAATTATAAACTTGTGTGAAGCACTTTGGGGTTCAAAGTGCTCACCACAGATCTAGATAAATTCCTTAGGGGGTCTAGTTTCCAAAATGGGGTCACTTGTGGGAGGGTTTCCACTGTTTAGGCATATCTGGGGCACTGCAAACGGCACATGACCCCCATCAACGTCTGCATTCCAAAACGTTATTACTTCCTTTCCAAGCCCTGCCGTGCGCCCATACAGTTTCCCGTCCCCCACATATGGGGTATCAGCGTACTCAACAAATTGGACAACTTTTGGGGTCCAATTTCCTTGGGAAAAATCAAAAATTTGGGACTAAAAAATCATTTTTGTGGAATTTTTTTTTTTTTTTCACACCCAGGCATTATAAACTTTTGTGAAACATTTGGGGGTTCAAAGTGCTCACAACAGATCTAGATAAGTTCCATAGGGGGTGTAGTTTCCAAATTGGTGTTACTTGTGGGGGGTTTCCACTGTTTAGGCGCATCAGAGGCTCTCCAAACGCGACATGGTGTCTAATCTCAATTCCAGCCAATTTTGGTTTGAAAAAGTCAAACGGCGCTCCTTCCCTTACGAGCTCTGCCGTGTGCCCAAACAGTGGTTTTCCCCCACATATGGGGTATTGGCGTACTCAGGAGAAATTGCACAACAACTTTATCTGTCCATTTTCTCCTTTTACCTTTGTGAAAATAAAAAGTTTGAAAAAGATCATTTTTGTGACTAAAAAGTTAAATATTCATTTTTTCCTTCCACGTTGCTTCAGCTCCTGTGAAGCACCTGAAGGGTTAATAAACTTATTGAATGTGGTTTTGAGTACCTTGAAGGGTGCAGTTTTTAGAATGGTGTCACTTTTGGGTATTTTCTGCCATATAGACCCCTCAAAGTGACTTTAAATGTGAGGTGGTCCCTAAAAAAAATGGCTTTGTAAATTTTGTTGCAAAAATTAGAAATCGCTGGTCAAATTTTAACCCTTATAATTTCCTAACAAAAAAAAATTTGGTTCCAAAATTGTGCTGATGTAAAGTAGACATGTGGGAAATGTTATTTATTAACTATTTTGTGTGACATATTTCTGTTTTAAGGGAATAAAAATTCAAAGTTTGAAAATTGCACAATTTTCAAAATTTTCGTCATATTTGCATTTTTTTCAAAAATAAACGCAAGTTATATCGAATAAATTTTACCACTAACGTGAAGTACAATATGTCACGAGAAAACATTCTCAGAATCGCGAAGATCCGTTGAAGCGTTCCAGAGTTATAGCCTCATAAAGAGACAGTGGTCAGAATTGTAAAAATTGGCCCGGTCATTAACGTGCAAACCACCCTTGGGGGTTAAGGGGTTGGCTAGATCCAAACTCCCCCCTCCTATTGTAGAACTGATAGCACAAATTAAGCATTTCATGGAAAAGGAGCAAAGGGATGCCTTATGTAATAAAGAAATAAAAGAGGGCAAGTTTCTTCTAAAATGGAGGCAGTTTATTGGGAATTGTTGCTCTTTGAGAGAAAAAAGGAATGGTTGAGCCCTTCACATCTACAGCATTGTATTTACGAGGATCTCAAAAACAACCTGGGGCTAATGCGGCTGAATTAAAGTAGGGGAGGTTATTTCTAGGTCAGTGTTTATAATTTATAATTTGATTACAAAATAATAGTCCTTTCATGATGTCATTCAATAAAACTCAATGTCAGCTAGGTCACATGTTAAAATAGTTGATGATAGTTTAAAGGGAACCAGTCACCCCCCCAGGGCGTTTTTAACTAAAAGAGCCACCTTCAGCATCACTAAGGCTGCAGTCTGTGAAGGTGGTTCTTATGTTTCTGCTCCCCAGCAACGCTGAAATATTGAGTTTTATAAATAGGTCCCCATACCTGTATTGAGTCCCGTAGGTATGGCGTGTCCCCGTCTCATCCTCCTCCCAGCCATCCATCATCCCCTGCTGCGTCACTGCGCCGCCTCCTCATTTGTTTCTCTTGCCGTTACATGCTGGCGGGCGCCTGTGCTGTGCCAACAGTTTTCGGGCATGCGCAGTGAGCGCTGCCCGAGAACTGACATCAGGCTATCGCGCCTGCATGTTTCGGAGGCCCCAGATCCCACCCTGCAGTGTGTTATGATGTATTCACACTGCGGGGCTGGCAATCCGGCGCCTGCGCAGTTAACTATAGCTGCGCCTGCCCTCTTCTCCCCACTCCTCTTTCGTTTTCCTCCCTCCAAAGGATGGGGGATATTCGGGAGAAGTCTTGGAGGCGTTTGGGTGAGGAGCGAATAAGTGTGGAGGAGAGAAGGAGGTCTTGGGAGGACCGGAGATTACGTGAGGGAAGATATTGGGAGATTAGTTCAGAGATATATGGGGAGAACAGGTTATAGAAGGCCTTGTAGGTCAGTATTAGTAATTTGAACTGGATACGCTGAGGAATGGGAGCAAGTGAAGAGATCTGCAGAGGGGAGAAGCGGAGGAGTAGCGAGGAGAGAGACGAATTAGTCGGGCAGCAGAGTTAAGGATGGACTGGAGAGGTGCGAGGGTGTTAGCAGGGAGGCCAGAGAAAAGTGTGTTGCAGTAGTCGAGGCAGGAGATGATGATTGTTTATTTATTGGCTTCATAGAAAGCTCTACCACAATAAGCTCCACATTCACAGCAATAATGGGTGCATTGTGAGTGGGATAAGGGTGTGTGAGCATAAGGACACATTCACATGTTGAGTATTTGGTCAGTATTTTATAACAGTATTTATAAGTCAAATTCAGGAGTGGGTCAAAAATATAGAAATGGTGACGTGTTTCTATTATACTTTTCCTCCGATTGTTCTTCTCCTGATTTGGGCTTTCAGTTACAGATGTGAAATACTGATCAAGTACTCAACGTGCAATTGTGGCCAAAGTCCCACTGATTCAACATTGATGGATAATTCAGAATAAAATTATTTTACCTTATTATATTCATTATGCAAAATATTCTCTATCTGATTATGGAGGAACCACTAGAGAACAGAAATAAGGCTATAGTGCCACCTAGTGGTGACTACACTATAAGTCCTAGTAATGAATACTGTACTCATTGAGAACCTTATTACTTTGTAAGCTGCCCCTTTATTTTCAATTCCACAGTGACGAGCCTGGATATGGTAACTGAAGAATTCCTTACTGCACATGCAGCTTCATATGGTTAGTGTATGCACCTTGCACACAGTCCATATCGTCTGGGAGGCACAAGGCGTGTATGTGAGTAATAAACAGCACATTGGGATCTTCAAGATCTTTAAGCGTAACCTTCGTTTTAATGTAATTTAATTTAGTAGACATGAAAATAAGAAACTTAGTAACATTTTATCAGAGAGATCTGCTTCTTTCTCCTCCTGGACTGATCTTTTATTCTAAAAATTCTTAATTCATAAGTAACATGTCTTCAGTGAATACAGACTTTCCCGTTACTGAGATTGGAGATGACAGTTGGTGCTCATAATGTTCTATGGAGAACTGTAACTGTCATTTCAGGAAACTTGCAGCAGAATGTCTGTGTCTTCCTCCACCTCCTCCATAGAATTTTAAATTGCCAACTGTCATTTCACAGTAATGGGAAAGTCTGTTTTCACTAAATACACAGTGAACAGAGTGAAAGATCAGTCCAGGAGGAGAACAAAGAAGATTTGTATATATATATATATATATATATATATATATATATATATATATATATATATCTATCTATCTATCATCACAAGGTTTGTTATCTTCACGTGTACTATTGCTTTCTGAAATAAAAATTAAAAACTATTACTTTATTTAGGCTATTTAACCCCCTAAATGCTGCAAATGATAGCGATTGAAGCATTTAGAAGGCAGGAATAGGGATTGGGCTCCCTGTCACTTCAAATCAGCACCCCTGTGAAGTAATTGAGAGGCACGATCATTGTCATGGCAACCTGAGGTAGTCATGATGACCTCCGGGTCAGCCAGCTACAGCAAGCCCTGTTAGATCATGCTCAGAGCAGATTTTGACTCCATAACTAGGCTGCAAGTGTATGGCACTTGAGACACCATTTCTAGGCTGCCTCTGTGAACCAGCACTTACAGTTGAAACTAGAAGTTTATACACACTATATGAAAAGACACATCTGCATGTTTTTCTCAATATCTGACGTGAAATCAGAATAAACCTTTCCCGTTTTAGGTCAATTAGGATTACCATAATTATTAATATTTGCCAAATGCCAGAATAATGAGAGAGAGTGTTTCTTTAGTATTTGGTACCATTGCCCTTAAACTGAATCACTTGGGTCAAAATACATTACCGCTAAGTAATATACGTGTTTTTCTGTCACCCATGACATACCCAACGAGAAGATTACAGAGAATTAATCATCTATCAGGGAGGGACCACAGCTTGTAGAACCCTTCTCCCAAATGTGAGGTAAGAGGAGGCAGATAGATCCAGTCTACAGTGCTTATAAAAGGTAACCATGGCCGCCTTACAGATCTGGTCGATGGAGATGTCTGCCTTCTCCGCCCAGGATGCAGCCATTGCTCTTGTGGAATGGGCCATCAGACCTTCCCGAACAACCCTAACTGCACTCACATAAGCTAACTTAATAGCCTCTCCCCTTTGACACCTTAAGGCCCTTTCTAGACTTCTGTCATCCTCATCGCCATGAGAAATTTTACACCTGTGCAGACAAATTGTGCCTCGCGCTTGTGCAGTATGCTTTGCCCAATTGCGGGCAAAGCCGAAAAAGCAGAAGTGCACATGCGCCGGCAAAACATATTTCCGGCTTATGTACTGGAACTACTTCCGTATGTCCGGAAATACATTTCCCGGAGCATGCGCACTTTTGCTTTTCGGGGTTGCCCGCAGTTGGGCATAGAATACTGTGCAAGCGCGAGACATGATTTGTCTGCGCAGGTGAGAAATTTCTCACAGCAATGAGGATGATGCAGGAAGGTGTCATCCACACCCAGGTCGGCGAGCAGCAGCCGAGGAGAGGGGTGGAGTGGCCCAAAGCCACGTCCATCAGACTGTACTGACCTGATTAGAATACAGTGCGGGAGAAATAAAATAGGTTTTTCAAGGCTATACAGGGTGGGTTATGTAAGTATTTACAGAATGCATAGCTGACCAAGATATTTTTAGCTGGCATGACAGGTTCCCTATTAATACTGCAGAAAACATCTTCTGACATCCAAGGTATGTAGTTTTTCTCCTTTAGGGTTCGTAGGGTTAAAACAGAAAGATGGCAACATATCCTGACTTAAGGAATTTTGATACTACCTTAAGGAGATAACCCAGGTCTAACTGCAAAACTACCCTATCCTCCAGAACCTGAGAGAATGGAGGATCTGCAGCTAAAGCTTAGATGTAACTTATTCTACAGGCCGATGTTAATGCTACTAGCAAGGATGTCTTTAGCAAAATTATTTTGTCTGAGGCAGAATCCAAGTGTTCAAAGGGGGCTTTCTGTTAATGCCGATAAGACTAGATTCAAGTACCAAGGAGGTACTCAACAGGAAGGGATTGGTCTAGATCTACTAGAGGCCTTGATAAATCTAGATACCCATTATTACCAGCAATATTATAACTGTACAGCACCCCCAGGGCTGAGACTTGAATCTTAAAGGTGCTGACTGAAAGACACTGCTCTAGTCCTTTCTGAAGGAACTCCAGGATAGATGTTAAAGGAAACTCTCCTTCAAGATCCGCCCCTGTAGAGGACAAGAATTTTTTCCAAGTCCTACCATAAGTTTGTGTAGTTATAGGTTTCCTACTACTAAGCAGGGTAGATACTAATCTAGAGGAAAAACCCTTATTTTCTAGAATCGACCTTTCAAGTTCCAGGCTGTTAAATGCAGCCCAGAAACTTGGGGGTGATGAAATGGTCCTTGGGATAGAAGATCCGGGTCTTCAGGGAGAACCAACGGCTCCGTGACAGACATTACTTTCAGCTAAAAGAACCACGGTCTCTTTGGCCAAAAGGGGATTACGAGGATAATCCTTGCTTCGTCTTCTCTAACTTTCCTTAGGGCCGATGGCATCAGACAAACTGGGGAAATGCATAGACTAGCCTGAGGGTCCATTTCATTCAGAAGGCGTCTACCATGTGAGGGCTCTCCCCGTGCTTAGAGAACAGACTTTCTGGACCTTCCTGTTCTTCCTGGAAGCAAAAAAAGTCTATTTGTGGGAGACGCCACAAATACACAATCTAGTCGAACACAGATTTCTTTAGCGACCATTTTACCTGGCATAATCGTTTGCAGTTTAGAAAGTATGCCTTGCAATTTTCCTTTCTCTTGATATGCAGGGCCGATAATGAGTGGAAGCGTTCTTCTGCTATCATAAATATTTGATTTGTTACTGACATTAGTGGTCTGGAATGAGTACCCCCTTGGTGGTTTATGAAGGCTACTATAACGCGGTTGTTAGAGAGAACCATCACAAGGTGCTGCTGCAGAAAAGGTAACAGTTAATTTAGTGCCCGTTCTAGTCAACAGTTCCCAGCTGTTTGAGGAGGCTAACCTGTCTTCCTCTGACCAAGTTCCCTGAACTAGATGGTCATCTGCATTGGCCCCCATGCCCTGGGGCTTGCATCCGTAGTGACCATCTTGGATATATTGCTGACCCAGGGAACCCTCTTCAGAGCAGATTCAATTCCCAGGCACCAAAGGAGAGTGGACTTCTTCTGAAGGAAGAACCGTCCCTGCAAAGCTACCTTGTTTTCCAGGATACACCACTGCAATTTCAGTGCATGATATTGGGCCCATTTGACCGCCAAAATACAGGCGATTAGAGAACTGCTGCAGAGATGAGGCTTACAATTTTTTCCTCTTTCTCCTCTGGGAGAAGACATTCTTGCTTCTTCGAGTCTATTATAAGGCCCAGGAAGACCTGTGACTTTAATGGTTGCAGTCTGGATTTTGAGGTTTAAGCACCATCCCAAGTTCTCCAAGGCGTGGATCACCTCCCTCTCTTGTTTCTAACATTGATCAATCAAGTCTCCCACAATTAAGAAATCATCCAGATATCGGATTACTAATATGTCCTTTTTCCAGAAGTGAGCTGTCACTTCTGATATTATTTTCATAAAGATCCGAGGAACTATCACTAGCCCAAAGGGAAGAGCCCTGTATTGAAGGTTTCTGACTTCTCCTCGCACTAACATTGCTACTCTGAGGTTATTTTTGGTATTGTGCATGTATTGGCACATGGTAGTAGGCATCCTTGAGGTCCAGAACTGCCATATAACAGCTTGGATAGAGAACCTTCACAGCCGTTCTTACCGACTCAATTTTGATCGTTGGAATATTCAGGCATTTAAGGCCTTTAGATTTATTATTGTCCTGAGTAAACCATTTGTTTGTTTTTTTAATCAGCAATCTACCAATACAAGACTCTCTAGTAGAGCTAATATCTCAGTTTCTAGCGCTGGTTGTTTTTGCAGGGATGCTTGAGGAGTCTCCACAAATCTTTCCTGTGAATAAGTATGAAACTCCAGTTGTAAGCCTGATCCGATTATACAAAGAATCCAGGCACTGGCCGAAATTTTCTCCCAGGCTGGGAGGAAGAGAGAGTCTCCCTCCCACCTGGGGAGCCGAGTCATTGAGGGGGTTTTCTGCTTCCCGAGAGGGACCACTGAAGAGGAATCCCCTACCTCTTCTGGATCAGCCTTCCCACTTGTCCTGATCCCTGGATGGTTTCTTGCGGCTGTATCGCTTCCGAAAAGACCGTCTGAATGCTGGAAAGGGAGCTCTTGGAAACCCTTTTTTGTTGTCCCTGGCTCTTTCTAATATATTATCCAAGGCTGGTCTGAATAAGAATTTTCCCTCGCAGGGGAGAGAACATAACTTGACCTTTGCCTACATGTCCCCCACCCAACACTTCAGCCAGCCCGCTCTACGACTTGCGTTAGATAGGGCCACTGCTCCCATCACAGTTGAGATTGAGGCCAGGATGGCACTTTTTCCTCTAGTTGATTCTCGAGATTATCTAACCAGACCCTTTGGGATCTAATTGTGCAGGTTGCTGCTCTTGCAAGTCTTAGGCACCTGCAGATGGGTCTTTTAATGATCTCAGATCTTCAAAAGGTAGTGAGAAATTCGCGGAAGCTTTGGAAATGGCTATATCCAGTTTAGAGGATTTATCCCAAGATGTAGTAGCCTCCTCCTCAAAGGGATATTTTCTTTTAAAAGGCAGCTAGAAATGGGCCTCTTCTCTCTGGTTTTTCCCATTCCCTTTTAACGAGGTCCTGCACCTTCTCATTTATGGGGAAGGTCTTAGGTTTCCTTTGTTCAAGGCCCCCAAACATCACGTCCTGAACGTTTTATTTGGCCTGTTGGTCTACGAGACTCATTGTAGATCTTACAGATCTTATCAATCTATCCATCTCCTCCACGGGGAAACAGTGTCGACGCTCTGTGTCACCGTCAAATGGGGTCGAACGTAGTCCTGATTCATACTGACCCTCGTCTTCTGACACTGAAGATTTGTCTGATAACAGAAGAGACTTCCTAGGCTTTTTTTTCCCCTAGGGCTCCTATCTTCTGAATGGGCTAGTGATTTTACAGATTTCTGTACCTCTGTCCTAATCAAAGCCCTTAAACTGGATGCAAAATTAGGGGACTCCTCTGAAATAGTTTGTTCTACACATGACTGACAATTTATTTGGCAATGTTCTGGTGAGCCCCTGTCCACAGAGAGGACACTCCCTGAGTTTAATATTTTCTGTACATTTTCTAGGGGCCTCTTATCTCCCTCCACATAATAAATAAAAAAGGGGGGCCCCATTAACATAGAATTTCTCAAAGACCACTCACCACTCAGAAGATTTTCAAGGGTACCAGATGGGGAGGCTGGATAACATCTGAAAGATCTCCCCTGGTGTCTGTGGTTCCTCCACTCTACTGGAGCTTTGCCAACTTGACCTGGATTCTGATCGACCCTCACTGCTGCCCTGCAGACCTGTACGTGGTTGCGGGGGTGCCTCAGGCGTCGCTTCTCCTTCTCCATTTTCTGCTGCTGCTACAACAGTAACGGATGTTACTGTGGCTGCTGTGCCTCCATATCGTCACCAGCCCAGGCTTGCCGGCAAGCATGTATAGCGTTTCCCAACCCCGGAAGCACGGGTCATGTCGTCGGCGTACGGCATCAGGGCGTGACTTCCAGGATCGCGCCCCGGACCTGCGCAATGCCGGGATGTCCGGCCGTCGGGCACCAGCCTATGAAGAAACACTGGTGCCCCGCTCACACTCGCTCGGGGAGGACACCCCACCTGGGACCTACCACAGCGCTTCCAGCTTTTCCTGTTGCCGGCTGCAGCAGAGCCGATGCCCTGCTAGGACACCGACCAGCCCAGGTCTGGGAACACTTGTTTCTTTTCCAAGCTTCTTTCTTCGGCGTTGTTTTGTACTTTTGTTGCTTTTTTTCCTCTTTCTTCCCCGGTGGGCGTCATCGAGGCATCCATCCTGAGCTATGCCAGGACGCGCAGCTGTCAGGCACCAGCCTGTGTGCAGATGCTAGTGCTCTGCTCACGTACGCTCGGGGAGGAGCCCTCCATGTGGGACCTGCCGCGGCACTTCCAGTTCCTGCTGGTGCCGGCCGCAGCAGAGACTGTGCCCTGTCAGACATCGGCCAACCCAGGGCTGGAAACGTTCTCCTTTTTTTCACCGTCTACTTCTTACCGAAGGTTCCCCATTGTCCTTGAAAGGCGGATCCTTCTCTCTCGTTAGTGCTGTCCTGGGTGATCTGTTAAAGCGTTCCAGAGTTATTACCTCAAAGTGACACTGGTCAGAAATGTTAACCACCTTGGGGGATAAAGGGTTAAACAAATCCTGCTGTGTAACCATACAATTGTGGTCATAGATTCCCTGTGACAAAGTCAAATGAACATCCCCGTCTTGTCTCTCCCTTCAAATACTGTAATCAAGGGTTGAAAGGCAGAGATGGGAAGTTCCTCAAATTGCTGCAATTACAGTGTGTGTGAAGCTGGTTATCACAGCTCTTGCCTCTTCCCATGCCAGCCAGTCGGGTCCAGAACTGATAACAGCATTAACAGAAGAATTACGAAATGAAAAGCCATACTGCTGTAGTTTCCTTTTTTATTTATGTTTTATTGTTACCAAAATCTGAAAATTCTACTTTATTGTTACATATGTACAAACTCTAGCATGAAAACAGCTTTGACGTAGCGGAAATTTCGGACAAGTTTTGATAAATTAAAATTAATTTTGTGTCATTTCCTTGAAAAAGGGTCGCTCCACACCTTCAAGCCTAAAACAAGGGAAGAAAAAAAAATTTATTTATTTATTAGACTAAAAATTAAACACAACTTCCAGAAAACTGTATAGCTCAGATTAGCCAAGTAATGGATTAAATATACCGTATTTTTCTATTACAAAACGCACCCCAAATTTTGAGGAGAAAAATAAGAACATTTTTTTTTATATAAAATGGTGATGCTTCTTATAATCCATGCGTCTGAATGCTTACCGGGGTGGTGGCTGCGGTGAAGCGGGGTCCCAGGGTCGCTGCTGGAGGACGCAGCCAGGAGTGGGGTGATGCTGCAGGCCGGGATGAGAGGGCGCTCTGATGTGCGGCGCGCCGCTGCGGGTATCCGGCGGCGCTGCCGACATCTTCTAAAGGCCAGAGCCCCCGCAACTTCCTGGTTTCTTATGGGGTGGACTCCGGGAAAAATGGCCCCCGGGGGCAGCGCATGCGCAGGTGGAGATCTCGGCACCAAGATCTCGAGAGATGAGATTTCAGTGCTGAAATCTCATCTCCCGAGCTCTGGGTGCCGAGATCTCTTATCTGTGCATGCACCGCTCCCCCCCAGCGGCCATTTTCCCGGAGTCCACCGCATAGGAAACCATGGGGTTGCGGGGGCTCTGGCCTTTCAGGAAATCTTGACAGAGCTCCCGTAGCACGGAGACACCCGCAGCACCGTCGGACACCCCAGCACCGCCGGACACCTCCTCATCCCAGCCTGCGGCCTGCAGCAACGGTACTGGTATGGTATATCCGCATTATAAGACGCACCCTCATTTCCCCAAATTTGGGGGAAAAAAAGTGCGTGTTATAATCCGAAATTACGGTAATTATGACGTTATATGGAAGTGCAGATAAAGAGCTAATTAGTTTTCTGTTAGCTAAACAGCTCATCCATATTTACTGAACAAAACACGGATTTTGGTAAGAACTTACCTGTAAAATCCTTTTCAGCGAAGGAAGGAAGAGAGACACAGTATTCATTACTGATGGGTAGGCGGAGCCCCAGATCAGGATGTCACCTCAGATCAAAAGAGTGCTGACTGGCTGGCCCCTCCAGCTCGGGCTCCTCCTACTCAGCTCCAGTCGTACCAAAGCTTTGAGGAAAAGAGCCAAGATCACCAGCGGAGCAACATAACCCTTCTGAAGGAACTTCAGAGAAAAAACACAAGGATACAGGTTATGCATGCAAGGAAAGCCAAAAACCACAGAGTTCCAGGTACTACTCACGGAACCTGACTACTGCGATGAGCTGGCGATGCTGGAACAGAGCCTTAGCGCGCTGACCTCAGCCCAGATAATCGCTATCAGATAAGAGTCGCGCTGCATCTGAAAACATCAACACACTTCTGCCTTGGGAGGGTGCTGTGTCTCTCTTCCTTCCTTCGCTGAAAAGGATTTTACAGGTAAGTTCTTACCAAAATCCGTGTTTCAGCTGCAGATGGAAGGAAGAGAGCCACAGTATTCATTACTGATGGGACGTCCCAAAGCAGTTCAAAAATAAGGGTGGGAAAAACCAATAAAAGCAGAAACCCAACAACCTTAACAACAAAGCGCAACCAGCGCTAAACACAAGTTCATCCAGAACTTTAAACTACAGCTGCCTGCAGGACCCTACGTCCGAGGGCTGCATCAGCGGAAGCACTGACGTCCACTTTATAAAACTTTGTAAACGTGTGGACAGAGCGCCAAGTTGCCGCTCGGCAGAGCTGCACTGCCGAGGCACCTTGATGAAAAGCCCACGATGAGGCCACAGCTCTCGTAGAATGGGCTCGAATCTTAATCGGGCAAGATTCACCCCGAAGACGGTAAGCTTCCAAAATAGCTGACCGGATCCAACGAGCTATAGAATCCTTGGAAGCTCGTTGACCACGCCGACGACCTGCTGGAACCAAAAACAGGGAGTCCGTCTTACAAAAAACCTTGAGTAATAGATAGATAAAACTTCAAGGCCCGCACTAAATCCAATGTGTGTAAAGCTCGCTCTTTCACATTCTTCGGATCCGGGCAGAATGAAGGCAACACAATATCCTGGTTGACATGAAATTGTGACACCACTTTAGGCAAAAAATCACCCCGAGTGCGAAGCACTACACGATCCGGAAAAAACTCCAGAAAAGGAGGCGAACAAGAAAGAGCTGCCAACTCAGAAACTCTCCTCAAGGAAGTGACTGCAACAAGGAAAGCCACCTTCCAAGAAAGTAAAGAAAGGCTAGCAGAAACCATAGGCTCAAAAGGTTTATGCTGAAGAGCTTCCAAAACAAGGTTGAGCCGCCAAGGAGACACGGGTGCCTTCCGCGGCGGAAACTTACGAGATATACCTCGGAAAAGGAGAGCACGTCTCTATTTGAAGCAATGGTTCTCCGAAACAATAAGGACAGAGCAGAAATCTGACCTTTCAGAGTGCTTACTGCCAAACCCTTGTCTAGCCCATGCTGTAGAAAAGCCAACAGGTTGGGAATGGAAAATTTTCTCGGGTTCCGAGAGGACCCCAAACCCCACGAAAAGAAGGTTTCCCAAATTTTGTGGTAAATCCTAGTAGTAGCCGGACATCTCGCAGCACGAAGGGTAGCAATGACCTCGGCTGAGAAACCTCTACGGGTCAAGATTTCGGTCTCAAGAGCCACGCCGTCAAACGCAGGGACATCAAGTCCGGATGACAAACGGGCCCCTGAGTCAACAAGTCCGGTTGAAGAGGGAGTGGAAAAGGAGGTGCCGCCAACAGCGACATTATTGTCGAGAACCACACCCTTCTTGGCCAGTCTGGAGCTATCAAAATAGCTGGAATTCTCTCTAGTCTGATCCGACGAGTACTAGAGGAAGTAAGGATATCGGCGGGAATTTACATAGATCAGCTCGAACTGATCCCACTGAGCCACTAGAGCATCCACCGCCACCGCCTTCGGATCCTTGTACCTGGACATGAATGTCGGTAACTTGGCATTGAACCTGGATGCCATCAAATCCACTTGAGGGGTTCCCCAGCGAGAGCACAGTAGTGCAAACACATCCGGATGGAGGCTCCATTCCCCGGAATCCATCCTTCTGCGACTGAGAAAGTCCGCTGTAACATTCTGAACCCCTGGAATGTGAATCGCCGAAATGGCTGGTACATTGGCCTCTGCCCAAATCAGAATTCGGGACACCTTTTACCATGAGTCTGGAAACTCCTTGTCCCACCTTGGTGATTGATATACGCGACAGCCGTCGCATTGTCTGTCTGCACACGGACTGGCAGACCGCTCAAAGGGACCGTCCAATGTTGGAGGCAAAGGAAAATCGCCCTCAATTCCAGGATGTTGATCGGAAGCACAGACTCTTCCGATGACCATACCCCTGAATCCAGAGATTGTTCCAAACCCCCCCAGCCCGTCAGGCTGGCATCGGTGGTTATGACTGACCACTTCGGAGGGAGGAAAGACTTCCCCAGGGAGAATGCCCTGGACGTAACCACCATTCTAGAGAATCCCGCACCGCGCGAGAAATGGTGACACTGCAATCCAGCGATTGCGACTGATTCCATCGACTCAAGATGAACCTTTGAAGAGTCCTGGAGTGGAACTGGGCAAAAGGAATTGCCTCCATGGACGCCACCATCAGTCCTAGAAGACGCATACACTTCCGTAGAGACATTGCCGTTGAGGATCTCATAATCTGTACATGTCGAAGAAGACATGACTGTTTGTCTGGTGGTAGGGAAACTACCGACCGAAACGTGTCGAGATGCATTCCCAAAAAGAGGATTGTCCTCGATGGTTCCAGGGACGACTTCTCCAATTGACCAGCCAACCGAAGTCCTTCAGAAACTGAAGAGACAAATCCCGAGCCGTCAAACGCCTCCTCCTCCGAGGAAGCCATGATCAAAAGATCGTCCAGATAAGGGAGAATCGTAATCCCCTGTCTTTGAAGGATTGCCATGAGAGGCGCCAGAATTTTTGTAAAGACCCTTGGCGCTGAGGCTAAGCCGAACGGCAGAGCCACGAACTGGTAATGATTCCGACCTATGGCAAATCGAAGAAAGCGCTGATGAGCCTTTCCGATGGGAATATGCAAATAGGCGTCGCGAATGTCGATTGACACCAGAAAATCGTTCTGTGACAGAGCTGCCACAACGGAACGAAGCGACTCCATGCGAAATTTCCGGGCATGGACATGCCGGTTTAATCGCTTGAGATCCAGAATCGGGCGAAATTTGTTCTCCTTTTTGGGAACTATAAAAGGTTGGAATAAAAACCTTTTCCTCGGTCCTCTGACGGAACCGGTATCACTACACCCTTTTGTAGCAGAGATTCGACCTCTCGCTGTAGAGCGACAACAAGCTCGGGTTCCGACGGAACGCGAGACTGACAAAAAACATTTGGGGGTCGAGAAGCAAACTCTATGAAATAGCCTGCCGACAAATCCGCGTTGCCCAGGAATCTGGAACGCGAGCCATCCAAGTCGCCTTGAAAAGAAGCAGGCGACCCCCCACTCGAGAATCCTCGAGTGGACCCCTGGCGTCAATTAGACTTTGCGGGCTTCTTGTCAAGTTCCCGCTTGTCCTGGCGGAAACTCTGCTTCCAGGAAGTACGAGTTTTCTGAGAGGATTTCTTTCCTGAGAAGGAAGGACGACCCGATCCCCACGAGGAGTGACTAGATCGTCCTCGGCCCGAAAGGACCGCCGACCACTATAGACACCAGGCCTACTGGACACCGAGGCCATGGCCCTACGCTGTGGTAATGCTGATTCCCTCGCCTTAGCCTTGGAAATCAGCTCTGTGAGGTCAGATCCAAAAAGATGGCCACCCTTGTAAGGTAAGGCCAACAACCCTTGTTTGGAAACTGCGTCCCCGGCCCACTGTCTGAGCCATAAAGCTTTTTCTGACTGTGACCGCTGAAGCTTGCGCTTTGGCCAGCAGAGATGCCGTATCCAGACCGGCATCAAAGATATAACAGGCTGCCGTTTCTAACCATTCACAAGTTTCCCGTATCTCAGATAACGGAGATTCATTGTGCAACTCCGTCTTCAGACGTGCCAACCAACTTAGAGAAGCTCTAGCAGCACACATGGATCCTAGCACTGCTCGGAATCCATGACCCGCAGCCTCATAGCTTGCTTTTGCCGCCAATTCTGCTTTTCTATCCAAAGGCTCCTGTAAGCTCGCTTTTCCCTTAATAGGGAGTAGTGAGGATTTATTAAGCTGAGATAAAGACACATCCACTTCAGGAGCAGAAGTCCAATTAGCCTTTAACTCGCAGAGCAAGGATAAAGCGTATCCAAGAAATGCGTTCCATGAAAACGCTTATCTGGACATAGACGTTCCTCCTCTATTACACTATTAAGCTCATCCAGAGCTGGCAATGTTGTACGCGAAGCACGGGACTCTGGAACATGCGTGCTGATTTACCAGGACGACTAGTTACCTCCTCCGGTAACTGTAATATATCTCTCATGGCTTCAATTAATGCCTCCGTACGCTTCGCCATAGAGGAACGCCCCTGCGGCTCGTCCGCATCTGAATCGGATATTTCTCCATCCGAATTTAAAGGGGAACTCTGCCCAATATCAGATACGTCTGACTCGCTCCGTGTAGAGGCCGGTAACGGCCTGCGTCGCTTCCTCTGAGAAGAATTAGCAGACACATATTGACCTAAAAGGTCAGACAAGTTGTTGATCGATCGAGCGATATCGTCCAATTTTTCACCGCTGTCGACCGCAGCGCTAGACGCTGTGGAGGTCTGCGTATCTGATTGCCGCAATGGCACTGGAACGTGATCCGCGGCATCTGAACTCTGTTCAGACATGTCTCACTGTATGAACAGGCCAAAGCGGTAATACCAGCAAAAACTATGCGGTTTTTCTTTTTTTTTTTTAAATATGCTGAAGGGTTAACGCTCCACCAGGCAGGGTTACCCCAGCGGTATTCAGTCAAAGAATTTTTCTGGTAAATAACCCTCAGAAGGGTTAATATTGCAAACTCACCACAACATATATATATGAAGTGTGAGTCCCAGCCAATTTTATGTCTAATGAGACTGCAGCTGCAGGATAGCGATCGCTGCGCTGCAGGGTGAGGAATCAGCACTCACCCAGCTGGCCGTGGTGTCTTATGAGGAGAGGAGCGGTCTGAGGAGCCCAGGAGCCTGTGTAATGGCCGCCACAGTGAGGGGGTCGCAGGAGAAACGCCAGAGCGCGCGTCTTCCTGCTCAAAAGACCGGGATAGATAGGCCACGCCCCTGCTAGCTCAAATGTTGAGCGCGAACTCCCCCGCTCCTGCTCACCTCTTGTACCCTTGCGGTCTAATTCCCTGCGACAAAAAAGAACACCACGATCTGTCCTATACTGTAATCAAGGTTGAAGGCAGAGCTGGAAGTTCCTTAACTGCAATTACAGTTGTGTGAGCTGGTATCACAGCTCTTGACTCTCTTCCATGCCAGTCAGTCGGGTCCAGACGCTGAAAAGCATCACAAGAATTACGAATAAAATACTGTGTAGTCTTTTTTATAATTATTGTTACCAAAATCTGGAATCTAAGTTTATTGTGCGCATATGTACAAACTCTAGCATGAAAACAGCTTTGACCAGCGGTTTTCGGACAAGGATAATAAACTCTATTTTGTGTCATGTTCTTGAAGGGTCCATTAGTAATACAGACGAAGAAAAAGAATTAATATTATAGATAAAAATTAATAGCCGACTTCACGAAAAGCTGTATAGCTCAATTGAGAATAATGGTTAATTAGCGATTGTTTCTATACAAAGCACCCACAATTTAGAGAAATAACATTTTTTTTTGGTGATCTCTATACCATGCCAAGCTCACGGGGTCCGTAAGGGGTCCCTGGCGCTTGGCCCATGCGTCGCCCCGAGTGGGGGACGCAGTGCCGATGTGGTTGTTGCGGTCCCGCCAGGGGTGAGCTCTCTCAAATCCCCAGGCCGCAATGGATTCTGCAGGGACTTTGAGAAGACAGATCGCCAAGGGGCAGAGGGTGGGTACCGCACGCTGGACCCTGAGACCTTTAGGCCAATGTGATTCCAGTCTCCTGTCCGAACTTATGTAATGAGTCCACCAAGATTTTCCGAGCACGCATTAGAGCGACCATCGTTCGGTCTCCTCAAATCTTGACGGAGCTGTAGTAGGAGACCCCGCAGCGAGTGGGCACCCAGCCCGCACCTCTCTTTGATCGGTAGGTGATATCCATTGAATTCCAATGGGGGAAGTGCGTGTCTACCGAATTCGGTATATGGTATATAATCAGTAGGCTATTGTTTCTTCTAACTGCTCACTAAACAAAAAGAATAGTTAGCGCCGAGTAAATTTATAGGGAGGGCATTATTGTAGTGAACATCTCAATTTTTTTTTTTTTTAATACGCTTTCCTTGCCTTTGACAAGGATTCAGCGTGAGGAAGAGCCCACATTCCTCCTCCTTGTCATCTAGTGAGGAAGGACCCCAGCAAGGCACCCTAGGACCCAGGTAACCCTTGCAGCAATTGATCCCACATGGATTGCACCCCAAAATTTAATCAGCCTGTTATTCCGGATTTCATTGGGAGCTCAGGAATCCAGTTTGATGTTACAGGCTTCACTGAAATTGACTTCTTCAAATTCTTTTTCAGCGAGTAAATAATAAAGCTTATAGTGGCCCAGACAAACTTGTATGCACATAAAATTTTTCACCCAAAATCCCACGTCATTATACGCCAGATAGACCACTGTAAATGCAGCAGAGATTATGACATTTTGGAGCATTGTGATGCATATGGGCATAGTCAGAAAACCACAGCTTCGGCAATACTGCAGTACTGATATACTCTACAGTACGCGCTACAGTATACTGCTATTCTCTACAGTACACTGGTATTCCGTATGGCCTCGACAAGGTCACGATTAGAAGAAATCCATAAATAGTTGCATTATAGTGATCATACACAGTGTCCTCTCTGAGACGATCCTAACGATCTATACAAAATTTGGTCAGTAGTTGAACACTTAAGCAGAAAATTTGCAGAGGCGTCAAACCACCAAAGGGACATCTGTATAGATAATCTCTGGTTCATTTCAAAAGGGTGACTAAAATTCTGACAATACCTGCCCAGTAAGAGGGCCAGGTATGGAATTAAACTGTACAAGCTGAGCGAAATACCTCAGCGTACACCCACAGATTTAGGGTCTACGAGGGGAAGGACACCCAGATTGACCCTCCTGTCCTTGGGCTGAGGGGGAAAATTGTGTGGGAATTGCTGCACCCACTGCTAGATAAGGGTTATCACCTTTACATACAAGTCCTTCTCAAAAAATTAGCATATAGTGCTAAATTTCATTATTTTCCATAATGTAATGATTACAATTAAACTTTCATATATTTTAGATTCATTACACACCAACTGAAATTTGTCAGGTCTTTTATTGTTTTAATACTGATGATTTTGGCATACAACTACTGATAACCCAAAAAACCTGTCTCAAAAAATTAGCATATCAAGAAAAGGTTCTCTAAACGATCCTATTACCCTAATCTTCTGAATCAACTAATTAACTCTAAACACGTGCAAAAGATTCCTGAGGCTTTTAAAAACTCCCTGCCTGGTTCATTACTCAAAACCCCCATCATGGGTAAGACTAGCGACCTGACTGATGTCAAGAAGGCCATCATTGACACCCTCAAGCAAGAGGGTAAGACCCAGAAAGAAATTTCTCAACAAATAGGCTGTTCCCAGAGTGCTGTATCAAGGCACCTCAATGGGAAGTCTGTTGGAAGGAAACAATGTGGCAGAAAACGCTGTACAACGAGAAGAGGTGACCGGACCCTGAGGAAGATTGTGGAGAAGGACCGATTCCAGACCTTGGGGGACCTGAGGAAGCAGTGGACTGAGTCTGGTGTAGAAACATCCAGAGCCACCGTGCACAGGCGTGTGCAGGAAATGGGCTACAGGTGCCGCATTCCCCAGGTAAAGCCACTTTTGAACCATAAACAGCGGCAGAAGCGCCTGACCTGGGCTACAGAGAAGCAGCACTGGACTGTTGCTAAGTGGTCCCAAGTACTTTTTTCTGATGAAAGCAAATTTTGCATGTCATTCGGAAATCAAGGTGCCAGAGTCTGGAGGAAGACTGGGGAGAAGGAAATGCCAAAATGCCTGAAGTCCAGTGTCAAGTACCCACAGTCAGTGATGGTGTGGGGTGCCATGTCAGCTGCTGGTGTTGGTCCACTGTGTTTCATCAAGGGCAGGGTCAATGCAGTTAGCTATCAGGAGATTTTGGAGCACTTCATGCTTCCATCGGCTGAAATGCTTTATGGAGATGAAGATTTCATTTTTCAGCACGACCTGGCACCTGCTCACAGTGCCAAAACCACTGGTAAATGGTTTACTGACCATGGTATTACTGTGCTCAATTGGCCTGCCAACTCTCCTGACCTGAACCCCATAGAAAATCTGTGGGATATTGTGAAGAGAAAGTTGAGAGACGCAAGACCCAACACTCTGGATGAGCTTAAGGCCGCTATCGAAGCATCCTGGGCCTCCATAACACATCAGCAGTGTCACAGGCTGATTGCCTCCATGCCACGCCGCATTGAAGCAGTCATTTCTGCAAAAGGATTCCCGACCAAGTATTGAGTGCATAACTGAACCTTATTATTTGATGTTTTTTTTGCTTGTTTTTAAAAAACACTTTTATTTTATTGGACGGTTGAAATATGTTAATGTTTTGAGACAGGTTTTTTGGGTTATCAGGAGTTGTATGCCAAAATCATCAGTATTAAAACAATAAAAGACCTGACAAATTTCAGTTGGTGTGTAATGAATCTAAAATATATGAAAGTTTAATTGTAATCATTACATTATGGAAAATAATGAAATTTAGCACTATATGCTAATTTTTTGAGAAGGACCTGTAGATAGTTTTTACATCAGCATCCCTCTCTTCTAGTCAGAGGTACACTTGCATGCGACACTGTGCGAAAAAAAAAAAAAAATCAGAAAGGCCTCCCTAAGCCGCTAATTGGACAAATGCTGAGAAAAAGCGACAGCAGAGCCCAATGCAGCGACAACATGCTGGTGGTCAAGTATAAGGACAAAGGGAATGTCCTTATCTGGACCACCATACACCTTGACAAAAGCTCCTTTGTCACTGCCGGAGGTACCACAACACAAGCCCAAAGCCAGACTGTAACTTGGATTACATTAAGTACATGGGCGGTGTAGATTTTTCAGATCAGGTCCTCAAACCATACAGTGTCATGCGTAAAGCTAAAGTATGGTACAAAAAATTGCAGTGTACATTGCAGAGATGGCACAGTACAATGCTTTTTTGCTGTTTCGATCTGCAGGCAATACGGGGATCTTCCTTCAGTTTCATCATGGCCCTAATCTTTGGCACTCAGGAAGGTGAGGGTCTCGGCACTTCGGAAACAGAGAGTGTCCGTATTTTCCCTGGTCAACATTTTTCAGGAGAGGTTCCCCACACAGCGAAGAAAGGAAGATCACAAAAACGGTGCAGAGTATGCGCTAAGAGGGCAATTCAAAAGGACACAGTTTACCATTGTAAAACCTGCCCTGAGAAACCTGGCCTTTGTATTAAGGATTGCTTCAAAGAGTAGCACACATTCACAAATTAGTAAAATTTGTTTTGTTGACGTACTCCACATCTTACACATAACACAAATTCAGACACCAGTAAAACCAAGCTTTATAATCATTAGTATAAAACTATGCCTCTAGATAAACTCCTTGAGGGGTCTAGTTTCCAAAATGAGGTCACTTGTGGGGGATTTCCATCGTTTAGGCACATCAGGGGCTCTCCAAATGCAACATGGTGTCCACTCTAAATTCCAGTCAATTTTGCGTTATAAAAGTCAAACGGCGCTCCTCCTGGAATTTCACGCCAATTGTGGGCCGACTTTCTGCTGAAACTAGAGATGCCGCTGAGAAGGGAGATCAGTTGCATTCAAAACACAATTTGCTCCCGCTGGACAGGAAACTATTCCGGACCAATTTGCCTTTATTTCTCGCACATGGGAGAAAAAACGGACGGCTATTTGATTTATCAGTTATCCACACACTTCAATGTAAAAAAAAAAAAAACTGTGGAAATCTGCTTTTTTCCAGGCGAACATAAAAGTTGCGTGTCCACAACATTGTCAATGGATTGCTGCTGAATCTGTTGTAACGGACGATTGTTGGACATGTGAACATTTACGCTCTTATCGGAGAACACCTAGGTTTTATATCAGAAACTCTTTACTTCTATGCAGTAGAGCTGGTGCATTATACGGTCAGTATATTTGAAGCGCGGTGACTTGCTATTTCCTCTTATTTACTCAATTTTTGTGGAGTTTGTACTAGTCATCTGCTGCAGTAGGTTTATCTGAAATGGCGCAGGTGTTGTCATCAATACTAGTTTTTGTTGTACCAATGGATTATTCATAAATGTTTCCTGACATCTAAATGGGTCATCGCAACTTCTTATGTGGGTAAAATTGCAAAGTACTTGTAAAAACAAGTAACTTATTTACCTCTTTTTAAAAATGCTCTCCAGAACAGAAGGTTTGTTCATTTAAAAGCTTCCCGGCCACCTCTGCAATCTATCAGGAGCGGCCGGTCTCCTAGGCAGGGAGCGTGTGCTTACAACCGGTTTGCTATAAAGCCTGCAAGAGCGGCTCTGTACTCCTCCGATATATATATCTTTAGGATGTCTGTTGTCAGTGCTGTCAGTTGTATGTTCCGACTTTTAATCTGGTCTTGTTTGTTTTATATTTTTTATTTATTATTTTTAATGTTTTTATTTTTATTGTTGTAGGGTTATTGCACCAATTTTCCTGTTGTCTGGTTTTCTTCTTGATGCCTCTACTTTGACTGGGTTGTTTTTTCCAGTAGATTGTTTGTATTTTGGAAGTGGACTTTGTGAGGGAGCTGCTAGGGATATAGGTTTTTTGACTGATTTTAATATAATAATGTAGGGATGTGTTTTTTGAGATATGTGACACATTAATAATTGTACATGTTGGTTTTATCACTATTATGCACTTTGTCACTTTGTTTTTTTCTGTAAAAATTATTGATAATTATATTCTTTTTTAGTTTTTTTTTTTATGTATATTTCTAATATTCACTTATTTACCGTATATACTCGCGTATAAGCTGAGATTTGCAGCCCATTTTTTAAGGCTGAAAGTCCCATTTTTTAAGGCTGAAAGTCCCCCTCTCGGTTTATACACGAGTCATATACCGGGGGTCGGCGGGGGTGTCAGATCATACTTACCACTCTGCCGGCGCTTCTCTGCAGCCCCCTGCTTCTCCTACGATCTCAGGCTCCTTTCTGCAGCGGTCACGTGGTACTGCTCATTAAAATCATGAATATGCACATATTCATGACTTTAATGAGCGGTACCACGTGACTGCTATAGGAAGGAAGAGCAGCCGGAGAACGCGGGAGAAGAGCAGGGGCTGCAGAGACGCTCCAGGAGGGGGTAAGTATAGGAGATATTCACCTGTCCCCGGTCCACCGCTGCTCGCCGCTGTGTCCTCGCGTCCTCTGGCTGTGATGTTCAGGCAGAGGGCACGATGACGTAGTTAGTGTGCGCCGTACCCTATGCCTGAGCACACACTGACAAGAGGACTCGGAAGACGGAGCAGCGTGCAGCGGTGGACCGGGGACAGGTAAATATCTCAGGTGCCGGGGCCCTGAGCGAGCGGTGACACCGGCACCTATCCCCCATAGCGCGCTGGTGTCCCCACCTGCTCAGGACACCGGCACCTGGCCCCCAGCAACGAGAGGTGAGCATGTCATTTTTTTTTTTTTTAGTTGCAGCAGCGGCAGCATAAGGGACCTATTCTATGGAGCATAATCTCGGAGCATATGGGACCTATACTATGGAGCATATGGGCACAATCTATGGAGCATATGGGGCATAATCTATGGAGCATATGGGGCATAGTCTATGGAGCATATGGGGGCATAGTCTATGGAGCATATGGGGGCATAATCTATGGAGCATATGGGGGCATAATCTATGGAGCATATGGGGGCATAATCTATGGAGCATATGGGGGCATAATCTATGGAGCATATGGGGCATAATCAATGGAGCATATGGGGCATAATCAATGGAGCATATGGGGCATAATCTATGGAGCATATGGGGCATAATCTATGGAGCATGTGGGGCATAATTTATGGAGCATGTGGGGCATAGTCTATGGAGCATGTGGGGCATAGTCTATGGAGCATGTGGGGCATAATCTATGGAGCATGTGGGGCATAATCTATGGAGCATGTGGGGCATAATCTATGGAGCATATGGGGGTGTAATCTATGGAGCATATGGGGGCATAATCTATGGAGCATATGGGGCATAATCTATGAAGCATATGGGGCATAATCTATGGAGCATATGGGGCATAATCTATGGAGCATGTGGGGCATAATCTATGGAGCATGTGGGGCATAATCTATGGAGCATGTGGGGCATAATCTATGGAGGATGTGGGGCATAATCTATGGAGCATGTGGGGCATAATCTATGGAGGATGTGGGGCATAATCTGTGGAGCATATGGGGCATAATCTATGGAACATTTTATGGGGCATAATCTATCGAGCATAATCTATGGAGCATATGGGGCATAATCTATGGAGCATGTGGGGCATAATCTATGGAGCATAATCTATGGAGGATGTGGGGTATAATCTGTGGAGCATATGGGGCATAATCTATGGAGCATTTTATGGGGGCATAATCTATGGAGCATCATGTGGGGGCATAATCTATGGAGCATCATGTGGGGGCATAATCTATGGGGCATAATCTATGGAGCATCATATGGGGGCATAATCTATGGGGCATAATCTATGGAGCATCTTAGAAGGGCATAATCTATGGAGCATCATATGGGGCATAAAATATATGGAGCATTTTATGGGGGCATAACTTTTATGGAGCAGTATATGGGGCATATTATTCTATGGAGCATCTTATGGGGCCATTATTAACCTTTAGGGAGCATTATAAGTGGAGTATTTTGTATGGAGCATCTTATGGGGCCATCATTAACTGTATGGAGCATTATATGGGGCTCCTGATTCAATATGGTTATTCAAAAACATTTAACCTACTGATGTCTCAATTAATTTTACTTTTATTGGCATCCATTTTTATTTTTGTAATTTACCAGTAGCTGCTGCATTTACCACCCTAGGCTTATACACGAGTCAATAAGTTTTCCCAGTTTTTTGTGGCAAAATTAGGGGGGGTCGGCTTATACATGGTTAGGTATATACAGTCATGGCCAAAAGTTTTGAGAATGACACAAATATTAATTTTTTACAAAATCTACTGCTTCACTTTTTCTAATGGCAATTTGCATATACTCCAGAATGTTATAAAGAGTGATTAGCTTAACAGCAATTACTTGCAAAGTCAATATTTGGCTAGAAAATGAACTTTATCCCCCAAAACACATTTTAACATCATTGTAGCCCTGCCTTAAAAGGACCAGCTAACCTCTTTTCAGTGATTGCTCCATTAACACAGGTGTGGGTGTTGATGAGGACATGGCTGGAGATCAATCTGTCATGATTAAGTAAGAATGACACCACTGGACACTTTAAAAGGAGGCTAGTGCTTGGCATCATTGTTTCTCTTCTGTTAACCATGGTTATCTCTAAAGAAACACGTGCAATGCACAAAAATGGCCTAACAGGGAAGAGTATAGCAGCTAGAAAGATTGCACCTCAGTCAACAATCTATCGCATCATCAAGAACTTCATGGAGAGAGGTTCCATTGTTGCCAAAAAGGCTTCAGGGCGCCCAAGAAAGACTAGCAAGCGCCAGGACTGTCTCTTAAAAGTGTTTCAGCTGCGGGATCGGGCTACCAGCAGTGCAGAGCTTGCTCAGGAATGGCAGCAGGCAGGTGTGAGTGCATCTGCACGCACTGTGAGGCGGAGACTCTTAGAGCAAGGCCTGGTCTCAAGGAGGGCAGCAAGGAAGCCACTTCTCTCCAGAAAAAACATCATGGACAGACTGATATTCTGCAAAAGGTACAGGCAGTGGACTGCTGGGGTAAAGTTATTTTCTCTGATGAATCCCCTTTTCGATTGTTTGGGACATCAGGAAAACGCCTCATTCGGAGAAGACAAGGTGAGCGCTACCACCAGTCTTGTCTCATGCCAACTGTTAAGCATCCTGAAACCATTCATGTGTGGGGTTTCTTCTCAGCCAAGGAAATCGGCTCTCTCACAGTCTTGCCTAAAAACACAGCCATGAATAAAGAATGGTACCAGAATGTCCTCCAAGAGCAACTTCTCCCAACCCTCCAAGAGCAGTTTGGCGATCAACAATGCCTTTTCCAGCATGATGGAGCACTTTGCCATAAAGCAAAGGTAATAAGTAAATGGCTCAGGGAACAAAACAGAGATTTTGGGTCCATAGCCTGGAAACTCCCCAGATCTTAATCCCATTGAGACCTTGTGGTCAATCATCAAGAGACGGGTGGACAAACAAAAACCTAAAAATTCTGACAAAATGAAAGCATTGATTGTGCAAGAATGGACTGCTATCAATCAGGATTTGGTCCAGAAGTTGATTGAGAGCATGCCAGGGAGAATTGCAGGGGTCCTGAAGAAGAAGGGACAACACTGCAAATATTGACTTGCTGCATTAACTCATTCTATCTGTCAATATAAGCTTTTGTTACTCATATGTTTGCAATTATTATATTTCTGTCTGTGATAAAAACATCTGTCAAACACACATAAAAACCAGAGGGCAGCAGATCATGTGAAAATATAATATTTGTGTCATTCTCAAAACTTTTGGCCATGACTGTACAATACTTGTTTTTTTATGCATATATTATGCATCAATGTATTCATATATTTATACTATTTGCCACTTGTCAGTTTATATTTATACTTATTTATAATTCTTGTTAGGACTAATGGCACTTTATTATTGTCCCTTATATTGTATGATATTTAATCATATGTTGTGACTGTTTTGTTTTTGATTTAAATGTTTTTCTTTTTTCAGTGCATGTGATGCCCGTTTGTATGTCTCTTTTTTCTTTTCTTTTTCTCATCTGATATTGCACTGTGGGTATAGGTTACCTTGATGACAGGTGCACTTTCACCGGATGTGATAACTTTTACTTTGCCGCTGGTATAGTCACGTGTCTATACACGTTATCGGGATGTGACGTTTGTTTATTGATGCATCACCGGAAGTGACGTTCCGGACCTCGCTGTTGACATGGTAATACATACATAAACAGTCTCCGGTAATAGCGTCGCCTTGGTTACGCATCAACACCAGGGTTGTATACTTCAATGCAAGCACAGCGCACATGTGCTTACACCGGATATACTTTTTCGGTGGCGCTTTTTCAATGTTGTGTTACCGGGTTAACAGTGACAGTTTCCTGTAATTCTAATAAAGATTTACCTGTTGTGAACACTTTTAATTTGACTTCTGAGTTTGGGCTCCCTCTGGTGGGTCTGGCTGGTAATGAAGCTGCCCTGGCTAACAGAAGTCTCTAACCTGACGGGGATGATTGGAAATCAGGTGTTACTGACTGGGGAGATTTAAGTGAGCAGCCTTCCCATGATTCTTGCCGGTGATTGTTTCCTTCCTGAGCCATCTGGAAGTCGGCTTGCTCCCCGCTGTGTCCTGCATCTTTCATATAAGTTATTTTGCTGTTTAGTTCTGTGGCATTTGTTTACCCTTTTGCTTTTCTCAGTTTTGTGCCTTGTTGGAGTCAGTTCAGCCAGGTCCCTTGCGGGGGCCAGTGCAGGACCCTGTTCTCATTTGCCACAGCTTATGCATTTCTAGTTCCCTGTTATTTCAGTATCTGTTTGCATCCAGTTCACACCAGAGTTCTGATTTAGCGGGGGAGAGGTCGTGTGGCCTCAGTATTTTTGCATATCAGAGTGTTGGAGTTTTTCTTAGGGTTTTTGCAGGATTGTAGACAGTATCTTTTCTGTCCTGTTCTATCTAGACAGTTTGGGCCCCAGCATTTGCTTACACTATTTTGTGTCTGTGCTTCATCTGACTCACCGACAATATATGTTTGGGGGCTATCTATTCCTTTGGGGCTCTACTCCGGGGCAGTTAGCTTTCCCCTTTCTCTCTTCAGGCTTAGTTAACCCTTTGGCTGTGACGAGGCTATCTAGGTCATCCTAGGTACGTCCCACGGCTAATTTTAGTTGTGTTGTCAGTTCAGGGGTCTGCAATCCGCTAAGTTACCAACCTCCTGGGTGTCTGGTTGCCTAGCCTATTTTCCTGTTACCTCCTCGGTTACCGAATCATAACATTTACCCGTCAGTGCTTTGGTTTCTATCGTCTAATCAGTCCACACCGCCACAGGTGAATGGGAGGAGAGTAATCTTATGACCCCTTGTAATTGGTTCCTCTCTGCATAAAGACCCTATCTGGCCAGTACCCAACCCCCCCTGGACGAAGCATTTCATAGCGAAACGCGCGTCTGGTGTGGTGGGTTCCCCGGGTATTCCCTCTAGGTAACTATGCCGTTATATTTATGTATATTTGATTGACAATAATATTTTCTCTTATTGGACACTATTATGCTGAGCGCTAAATTGTGTGCCTTTGTGATTTCTTCCTGTTGTCCCTGCTTCTGGGAGCACATTTTTATAAGATATTTCTTCTATGGAATATAATTACCGTATATACCCATGTATAAGCCGAGATTTTCAGCCCATTTTTTATGGCTGAAAGTCTCCCTCTCGGCTTATACGCGGGTCATATACGGGGGTCAGCGGGGGAGGGGGAGCGGGGGTGTCGGATTATACTCACCTCTCCGCCGCCGCGGTCTTTGCAGCCCCCCTGCTTCTCCCACGATCTCCGGCTCCTTCCTGCAGCGGTCACATGGCACCGCTCATTAACCCCTTACTGCCATCGGACGTACTATCCCGTCCATGGTACCTGGGCCCGTATGAC
>JARQOD010000001.1:59925862-60038110 GCA_033576555.1 Oophaga sylvatica | reverse complement strand
AGAATTTTCCCCAACATTTTGTTAATACATTTTTCGTCATCTGGTGGGGCGTTGTGGTCTTTTTTTGGGTGAATTTTAATTTACTCCCGATTTGGGGTTTCCCCGGAGCTGTGAGACATGTTGCAGTTTTTGCGAGACAATAAACTATACCCCAAAAATGGAAAATTTGGTATTCCCTACAGGAATTCAGTTTTTTGGGTTTCTGGTGTCAGTCTGGTTTCCTTTGGCCCTGAAAAGGTGAGGCTGTTGAATGGGATACCAGAGGATTTAAAAGCTCTGCAGGTTTTCTGGGGTTTGCTAACTCTCGGAAATTTTATTTGAAATTTCCATTTTTTGAAAAACCCTCTCCTGACAGAAAAGAAAAGGGAGGGATTTTTCTAAATGGTGGACAAAGCTTGCCAAGCTTTTCCTCTTTGAAAAAATGTTTTGTTTGGGCCCCGTTCCACCCCCGATGCTCACAGCCGTTTTTTTGGGAGGGGACGCGCTGCGGGGGGGGGTTGCAATATTGCCCCAGGGCCGTCCCGGGAAATGGCTCCGTGCGTTTTCTTTTCAAAAAAAATTGTGCCGCCGAAAGGATTTGATTGGGCAAGGGGGAACTTTTGGCCTTAAAGTTGGCTTTTGAAGAATGGCGTCACTTTTTGGAGGGGGCAGTCCACCCCGTCACCGTCATTACTGATCACAAGAACCTGCTGTATTTGGAATCTGCTAAGCGTCTGAATTCCAGACAAGCTCGATGGTCGTTGTTTTTTACCAGGTTTAATTTTGTTGTCACTTATCGCCCTGGATCTAAGAATGTTAAGGCGGATGCCTTGTCTCGCAGTTTCCAGGGGCCGGGAAAATGGATGACCCGATTCCTATCCTTCAGGAGGGGGTGGTAGTGTCGGCTGTATGTTCTGAGCTTGAGGAGGAGGTGTTAGAGGCTCAGGGGGACGCCCCTGCAGGACCTCCAGGGAGACTGTTTGTCCCAAATCAGTTGAGACAAAAGGTTATTGAGGCACATCATAATTCTGCTTTAGCAGGACATCCAGGGAGTAAGGCTACTTTAGATCTCCTTTCTCGCCGGTTTTGGTGGCCTAACGTTAATAAAGATGTTTTAACTTTTGTCGCGTCCTGTGGGGTTTGTGCTCGCTCTAAGACCCCTCATACCCGTCCGTCTGGGACCCTCTTACCCTTGAAACTTCCGGAGCGTCCATGGACTCATTTGTCTATGGACTTCATCACGGACCTTCCTCAGTCGTCAGGGAAGACTGTCATACTGGTGGTTGTTGACAGGTTCAGTAAGATGGCACATTTCATTGCTCTTCCTGCCCTCCCTAATGCTAAAACTCTGGCGCAGGTGTTCATTGGGGAGATTGTGAGACTTCATGGGTTGCCTTCTGATGTGGTGTCAGATAGGGGGTCTCAGTTTGTGTCCAAGTTTTGGAGGGCATTTTGTTTACGTCGGGGGATGCAATTGTCATTTTCCTCGGCTTTTCATCCGCAGACCAATGGTCAGACAGAGCGTCTGAATCAAAGCCTAGAGACTTATCTTCGGTGTTTTGTCTCAGAGAACCAGGAGGACTGGTCTTCTTTCTTGCCTCTGGCAGAGTTCGCTCTTAACAACAGGCGGAGCGAGTCCACTGGTAAGTCCCCGTTTTTTGGGGCATATGGTTTTCATCCCCAGTTTTGTACATTCAATGGGGGGGCCCTTCTGGGGTTCCTGAGGAGGAGCGTTTCTCGTCGTCACTTGCTTCAGTGTGGAGAGGTGTATTGAATAATCTGAGTGCTATGGGGAACCGTTATAAACGTATGGCTGATAGGAGGAGAGTTTCTGGTCCAGATCTTAATGTGAACGATCTGGTATGGTTGTCTACCAGGAATATAAAACTTAAAGTTCCCTCCTGGAAGCTGGGCCCCAGATTCATCGGGCCGTACAGGATCAGTTCCATAATTAATCCTGTGGCATTTCGTCTGGACCTCCCTCCTACGTTTAAAATCCACAATGTGTTCCACAAGTCATTACTTAAGAGGTACGTGGCACCAGTCATACCATCACCTCTACCTCCTCCTCCAGTGGTGGTCAATGGTAACTTGGAGTTTCAAGTGTCAAAGATCATTGACTCACGTCTGAATCGCCGGTCCCTTCAGTACTTGGTGCATTGGAAGGGGTATGGTCCAGAGGAGAGGACGTGGGTTCCTGCGTCTGACATTAACGCAGATCGTTTGGTGCGGACCTTCCACAGAACTCACCCGGGCAAACCTGGCCCTGAGGGTCCGGAGGCCCCTCGTAGAAGGGGGGGTACTGTCATGTGTGCATCGCCACGAAGATCGTCGCGGTTGCACATTCTGACTTCTCACAGCTGAGTTGCTGTTTCTTTGTGTTTGGCAGTTAGGGAGTTAATTCTGTCTGTGCTCAGTTCTGGGACTGGGTGCAGTTTCTCCCGGCTGCAATTAATTATTTGTTGATTGGTTTCCTTTAAATCTCTGGTTGTCTGTGTTGGGAGTTGCCAGTGAAATTCTTCATGCAGACCACAGATAGGATTGTATCTGTATAGACTTAAGTTAAAGAGCTCCTTAGTTGTTTTAAGCTCACCTTGCTTAGAGTTTAATATCCCAGATCATTTATGTTCCTTCTGTGTTTGAGTGTGTATGCAAGTCTGTGTTTTCTCCAGTCTGTCTTATATGTCTAATCTGTGTATTTAGCAGAGATCAGCCCATATCCCTTTGGTGGTAATCAGTATCCTTCTTAGGACTGATTACAGGGTTCAGGGACTGATAGGAGACAGGGTTAGGCTGGAGACTTGGACCTCTGAACCATTATCAGTACCTCCAAGGTGAGGGATTAGTTAGGACCCCAGTTTAGGGTCAGGTTAGACCCCGGTCCTCCTCTTTCCTGTGACAGTGTATCAAGTCCTCAAGATTAACCCTGAGTTCAACGGATATCGTGTCAGGTAAATCTATTCTATATTTACATGCTGATGTTGCTAATCTATATGTTGTATAGAGTGTTGTTCTTTTAAGAATAGTTTACTGACATCGTACACATATCATAAGACCGCGTGACAGTTAGTTGCTGCCCACTGCTCCAGTTTATGTATATCTTTTTGAATCCTCTCTCTCTCTTCTCTAGTATTAGCTACCCCTCCTAGCTTTGTGTCATCAGCAAATTTGATCAGTTTACCCTCAATTCCTTCATCTAAATCATTGATAAAGATGTTGAACAATACAGGGCCCAAAACAGAGCCTTGTGGTACCCCACTTGAGATATTCTTCCAACTGGATGTGCAGCCATTTACAACCACTCTTTGGGTCCGATCACTAAGCCAGTTATGAATCCACCTAACAGTTGCCTTGTCCATTCCATACTTAGTCATTTTTTCAATAAGGATTGTGTGAGATACTTTGTCAAATGCTTTGCTGAAGTCAAGATATACTATATCTACAGCATTTCCCTGATCCACCCAGTCAGTGATTCTGTCATAGAAGGAAATTAAGTTAGTCTGACATGACTTATTAGTTACAAACCCATGCTGACTCTGTTTAATCACTTCATTCTTATCCAGGTACTTGCATACATGTTCTTTAATAATTTGTTCAAAGATCTTTCCTGGTATAGAAGTCAGACTCACCGGCCTGTAGTTCCCTGGGTCCACCTTCTTCCCCTTTTTGAAGATAGGAACAACATTTGCTCTTCTCCAGTCTTCTGGGACTTCTCCTGTTCTCCAAGAATTTTCAAAGATTATGGACAGTGGTTCAAGAATTTCTTCTGCTATCTCCTTCAGTACCCTGGGGTGTAATTCATCTGGACCTGGAGACTTGAATTCATTTAGGTTAGCTAAGTGTTTCCTCACTGTCTTTCTGTTTATAGATATCCTGGATTATTCTATTCCTTTAATAGGACAGTGAAGATCAGTTGATGTTACATTTCCTTTCTGAGAGAAAACAGATGCAAAATAGGAATTTAAAAGTTCAGCCTTCTCAACATCCTGACTTACCATTTCATCATTTTCATCCTGTAAAAATCCTATAGCATCTTTGACTTTTCTTTTACTTTTGACGTATCCCCAAAATCCTTTTTTGTTGCTTTTGACGTCACTTGCAAGCCTTAATTCATTGTCAGCTTTAGATAATCTGATTTGTATGTATAGATAAAGTTTATGTACTTTTTAGGTGACTATTAGGTTAGGTTTGATTGTATTTCAACAGGTGCCCAATATTGCATTAAATACTTGGGCAAAGGTGAAAATCCTAATAAGGTACAGTAGATTTACTGTGTATTAAGAGTAAAATCAGCACTCTATGGTGCAAGCAAAGAATTTTTCCTTCCTAGAGATGCAAACACATTACTGAGTATTCAGATTGTGACTAGTGTTGAGCGATACGATAATGTAAATATCGGCTATCGGCCGATATTAGCTCTATCGGCCTTTCGATAATTCGTTTCGATATTTTCGTCTTATCGAATACCGGAATCGGATTTGTCACTGTCACTGTGAGTGTCCGTCGGTCGGGTCTGTCAGGAGTCAGCAGCACTTACCTGGCAGAAGATCTCCGGCAGTCACGGCCTGGACTGCTTCATGGCCGCCATCATCTTTCCCCGGCGGTCACATGCAGTTTCTCGCGATAACTGCAGTGACTGCTGGGTAATCCCGGCCGTAAAGCAGTCAGTCCGATGACGTCACCGCCGGGGAAGCAGGTAATCAGCTGTGCTGCACCGGGATGACAGGCTCTGCCTGTCATTCTGATGTAGCAGAGCTGGATCGTCGTGGGACACTCGTTACTATGGACTGCGTCGGTCAGGTGGCATACTTTTTTTTTTTTTTTTCATTTTTTTTACAGGAGATCGATGGCGTCGCAGGATGAGACTGTAATAAAAGTAATGAAAACTGTGTTTTTTTTTTTTTTATTAAATTAAAAAACTTTTTTATGAACATTCACCCGTCTGGGTACATAAACAATTTAACTATTTACATACAGTGACCCTGTCCGGGTTATTTATAATTCTTTGGCAGGGGTGTTCCAGGTACCACCTGGTACTCTTCTGATGCTTGCCAAACATCCGAGGCACCAAGGACCACCAGGACCTGATGACGTCGTGTGGCCTGTACAGTCAAGTCGTGACCCGCTATCTGGGTCTGTGTGGCCACCTCTTTCATCTCCCTCCGGGTCTGGAACCCTATGTCCCGGACTGAACGAACCCCAGGGGGCCTAACAGGCGCCGGGTACCGGCCAGCTATACTTATCATGTCCATAGCTGGGGGCTGCTGAGGAGACCACTGAGGGAGGCTGGGGAGATTTACGGCGTGGGGTGGGCACTTTTGCAGAGGCCTGGATGTGGGAGGCTGAAGGCTCCGAGGGTCTCACAGGTTCCTGACACTCTGGGGAGTAGGGGTCACACCTGGTAACATTTAGGGCGTACCATCCATTGTAACCCCAGTGTCGGGTGTAAGTCACCAAGTCTCCTGGCAACAGATCCCTCCCCGGGTGTCCTTCTGGGAGGTGAGCCTCCACGTCCCGCCGGTTCACAAAAACTTCTAAATAAAGTCCAGGCTCCTGGATGAAGCCCCAACCACCTTTCAATTTAAAGCTCCGTACTGCACCCTTACGCCGCTGCTCCCTCACCGTACTTTTATCTTTTCTCATCCAGTCCTTATCTGCCCGGTCCTTCTCCAGCTGACGTTGGCGAAGTTTTTGGGATTCTCGCTGCTCCCTTTGTCGCTCTGCTTCCTTCTCCCAACGTCTCCACTCTTCCTCCTGACGCCAGTTGAAATTCTCCTCCACCAGCAGCTCCATGTCTCCACCATCAAACTGCAGCTTACAGTGTCCGGTTTGCGGCAGCTCTCCTGGCGCCCCCCAGTCCTGGCGGCGCTCACCTGCGGAGGAAGCAGCCGGCTCTGGAACAGATGACAGTCGGGGCTCCGGTACAGGCAGGTAGTGCTTTGGTGCCTGCGCGGCCTCCTCCATGAGGACGGGTGTCGCTTCTTCTGTCTCAGCGACGGGGGCAGACAGCGGGATCTGGGGTGCTGCCGGTGCAGTGTTTTTTGCACGAACGGGTGCCTCCACTGCGACAACGTCAACCGGATCACATTGCAAGGGCTGGGATGCCCGCACGGACTTCTCTACTAGAACGGGTGCCTCACCTTCCGGTACAGACACTTCAGGTAAGAGGGATTGGCGCCGCTCCAAGTTTAGTTTTAGGACACGCCAGCTGGCTTCCATCCTGGCGACCTCCTCCCGGTGCCGGGCCAGGCCTCTTAGGGTATCCTCCGCTTCTTGCAGCGTAGGAGGGTTTCCTGGCCGGGTGCCCAACGGTGGTTCCGTGGCGATCGGGTCGCTTCCGTGGGGGGAGAGCTCTGACTGCTTCATCCCCTCACACTTCTGCTCGTGTCCATTAGCCATCTCTGCCAAGTCACATGTGTCATTAGCATCTGGAGAGGGCCCCTCTTTTGTAGGGAGGCGGGACCTTCGTGTTAGTTTCCGCACACTGAGGAGGATGAGGAGGCGGAACTGAAGAGCTGTGGGGCACGATCTTACATTGCAGTACCATTTAGAGTGGTCGGCCATCGTTTTCACGCCACTGAGTGAGTGTACACCCACGAAGAGCACGCCCTTCTTCTTCACCAGTGCCTCGTCGTGATGCAGATATGGCGGAAAAATGGCAAATACATTCTCTGATGATTTTAGCAATTCTCAAGCACAAAACCAGTTCAATTCAGGCACACAGGACTCGCTTATAGCAAGCTACAGAATCCTGTTCGTGACGCCCAAGTTGAGTCGCACAGAGCCAGAGGTTTTTGGGGTACTCGGCACCGAGCCCGTCGACTTCTATGGGGTATGTCACGGCTTTACCCGGCAATTGAATCAGAGTCTATTTTACTATGTAGAAGTGTATAAACTATAAATATATGTATATATATATATATGTCACAATGACATGTATATATATATATATGTATTCTATGTGTGTATATTTAGTGTTTACAAGGACTTCTATGGGGTATGTCACGGCTTTACCCGGCAATTGAATCAGAGTCTATTTTACTATGTAGAAATGTATAAACTATAAATATATGTATATATATATGTCACAATGACATGTATATATATATATATGTATTCTATGTGTGTATATTTAGTGTTTACAAGGACTTCTATGGGGTATGTCACGGCTTTACCCGGCAATTGAATCAGAGTCTATTTTACTATGTAGAAGTGTATAAACTATAAATATATGTATATATATATGTCACAATGACATGTATATATATATATATGTATTCTATGTGTGTATATTTAGTGTTTACAAGGAAATAAAGGTTTTTTTTAGTTGCGATATTTTGTTCCCATAGACTTACATGGGACTTCCGGTATCGAAATCGGATATCGACGATATTTAGTGCTATCGGCGATACAATTTCGATACGATATTTTTAGATATCGAGCACTATCGCTCAACACTAATTGTGACTCTGACACTCAGAGAACTGCATGACACATCACAGGTCCTCTTGAGACAAGTTGCTCTGGTGTTTCTTTGGATAGTGGCCTCTGAACAATATTTGGGCAATCCAAGTTTGAAGTCTGGAAGTCCAAGTCTGTAGTTCTTAGGGAAACAATTGGCTCCTTGAATGTGACCCTTAACATGAACACAAGAAATCCCACAGTAAAGTTGATTTTTGGCTTATGGCTTCCTAAAGCACAAGGCGATTGTACCCTATGTGACTCTGCACCTTCTGATTTAGACAAGGGAGGACATCTACTTGGGTTGCCATTGAGTGGGTTTCTTGGTTCCTTTTCTCTCAGAAAAATCTGTCTGAACTGTAGCTGGTTATGCTGTATGTAAAAGACAAGCTCACAATAAAATATATACAGGTGCTTCTTACAAAATTAGAATATCATCAAAAAGTTAATTTATTTAAGTTCTTTAATACAAAAGGTGAAACTCATACATTATATAGAGTCATTACAAACAGAGTGATCTATTCCAAGTGTTTATTTCTGTTAATGTTGATGATTATGGCTTACAGAAAATGAAAACTCAAAAGTCATTATCTCAGTAAATTAGAACAATTAACAAAAAACACGTGCAAAGGCTTCCTAAGGGCTCTTTCACACTTCCGTTGTGTGACGTCCGCCCATCCGTGAAAATGGCGGATCCGTCAGAAAAGTAAAAAAACGGATGAAAAACTGGTCAGAAAGGGATCCGCCAAGAAGATTTCACCCGGAAATGATGAAAATTTCGAGAGAGAGAGAGAGAGAGAGAGAGAGACTGTTTTCTGCACTTTACTATGGCACAAAAAAAATGGCGGATCCGTTTTTTTCACATTTTGACGGATTTTGACTGACGTCGCACGACTGAAGTGTGAAAGAGGCCTAAGCATTTAAAAAGGTCCCTTAGTCTGTTCCAGTAAGCTCCACAAACATGGGGAAGACTGCTGACAAAAAGTGCACAAGCAACTGAGATAACCACAGGCTTCAAAGGATTGTTAAGAAAAGGCCATTCAAAAATTTGGGGAGATTCACAAGGAGTGGACCGCTGCTGGAGTCATTGCTTCAAGAGCCACTACACATAGACGTATCCAGGACATGGGCTACAAGTGTCGCATTCCTTGCGTCATGCCATTCTGTTGCTGAGTGATCCAAGGTGTTGTTTTCAGATGAAAGTAAATTTTGCATTTCATTTGGAAATCAAGGTCCCAGAGTCTGGAGGAAGAGTGGAGAGGCCACAATCCAAGCTAATTGAGGTCTAGTGTGAAGTTTCCACAATCACTGATGGTTTGGGAAGTCATGTCATCTGCTGGTGTAGGTCCACTGTGTTTTATCAAGATCAAAGTCAGCGCAGCCGTCTACCAGGAAATTTTAAAACACTTCATGCTTCCCTCCGCCGACAACCTTTTTGGAGATGGAAGTTTCATTCTCCAGCAGGACTCGGCACTAGAGTTGAACGAAACAGGTTGGTCAGATTCATGTCGCCGACTTTTGCCAAAGTCGGGTTTCGCTGACAGAAACCCGACCATAGCGTGAAGTCGGCCATGCGGTCGGCAAAATGAGCGCCAAAATCGGTTTTACCAGAATGCTTTCAGGCGCCTTTTTTCAGCCAATGAGCAACGAGATGACATGTGCAGCGTCCACCACCATCTTAGAGAAGGGCATTGCAGTGATTGGCTTGCTTTGGGGGGCGTCATAGTGTCTATAAAAGCCCTGACCGCAGACCTCCATTTTACTTCTGCCGATCTTAACAGTTGGGAGATTTTTGCTGACTGTTTATCAGTAGGGAGAGAGTTAGGGTTGGAAAGGGAAGTTCTTCTGTGCTTGTGCTGATAGCAATTATGCTGTACAGTTAGTGTGCAGTGACAGGGGAGGATTTTCTTGTGTGCAGCAGCGCTGGTTATTAGGCTGCGTGATAGCTGTATTGCTGTGTGTACACTGCTGTGCAGACTGCTTTTTAAACAGCACTAATACTTTTAATCTTTTTTTCTGCACAGTTACCGAGATTTATTTTTTTTCCCACACCGTATAGAGCTTTACGCTCCTCACACACTACCGTGTACCGGCTGGTATCACAGACAAATACATGCTGACAATCTGTGTGTGACTCCAGAAATAAATACAGAGATTTAAATTTTTCCCTACACCGTATACAGCTGTACGCTTCTGATACAGTACCGTATTTCTGCTGTTTGTATTAAGGTCAAATCCATACTGAGAGAGCGTCTGTGTGTGACTCCGGAGATATATACGGAGATTTAAATTTTCCCCTACACTGTATACAGCTGTACGCTTCTGATACAGTACCGTTTTTCTGCTTTTTGTATTCTGGTCTAATCCATACTGAGTGAGCGTATGTGTGTGACTCCGGAAATATATACGGAGATTTAAATTTTCCCCTTCGCCGTATACAGCTGTACGCTTCTGATACAGTACCGTTTTTCAGCCTTTTGTATTACGGTCAATCCATACTGAGAGACCATCTGTGTGTGACTCCGGAAATATATACAGAGATTTAAATTTTCCCCTATACTATATACACCTGGTATCTTCTGATACAGTACCGTTTTTCTGCCTTTTGTATTACAGTCAAATCCATACTAAGTGAGCATCTGTGTGTGACTCTGGAAATATATACGGAGATTTAAATTTTCCCCTACACCGTATACAGCTGTACGCTTTTGATACAATACAATATATATCTGCTGGTATTTTTGGTACATTTTTCCAAACATGAGGAAGTATGGTGAAAGAGGCCGCAGACGTTGGCAGGGAGGGCAGCTGGTACTGATGGTGGTGGTGGTGCATCTGCTGGTAGTGCCAAAAGCACAATATCAGCTAAGGCAGCAGGTGTTGAGCCTGCGTCATCGTCTGGCTCCAGAAGGCCTGGAAGGCTCCCTTTTCTGGGAGTAGGTAAACAGCTTTTAAAGCCGGAGCATCAGGAACAGGTTTTGGCTTACATTGCCGAAACAGCCTCCAGCTCTATCACCTCCTCTTCTGAAGTTTCAAAAACTGCAAGCACTGAGTCGTCAGTGCAGGCTCCTGGTCATGGAACAACACCTTTCCTTGTGTCCTTCACCTCCACCAAAAGTGAAGGATGCGGCACTTCTGATAACTCCATGGAGTTCTTTTCACATACCATGCCTGGGTTATCAAGTGAAATCCTGAATTCCCCTGTCCAAGATGAATCTGACATGGAGTGCACTGATGCACAGCCACTGCTATATAATTCTCCTGGTACATTCACCCAGAGCACTGCATTGCTCTTGCAGTCTACCGAGCCAGATTCTGACCCGATGAAACTCAGGTGCCCCTTCCCGCATACTATACCACCTTACACGGTGACACAGAGGAAGGTGCAGATGAAATTGAAGAGGAGGTGATGGATGACCCAGTTGTTGACCCGGATTGACATCCATTGGGGGAAGAGGGTGCCGCTGGCAATAGCTCAGAAGAGGAGGACAAACCGCAGCAGGCATCGACATCGCAGCTGCGGTTATCTGGCAGGCCCGTAGCAGTCCAAAAACGTGTTAAAAAAACAAAAAGAGTTGCAGGACAGCTTGGCCAGACGGTCAAATAAGCACAGCGTGCAAGCCCTGAAAATTTATCCCATAGTAGGAAGTAGTGGCACTTTTTTGACCAAAATCCTATTGATGAGGCAAAGGTTATCTGTAAGAAGATAAAATGTGACATACAAAAAGCAAAAAACGTGTATTCCTACCATAAAAACTCAAGGGGTATCCTAGAGTCCCTAGTAGCGGTCTAGGCTGTCGCCTACCTGTCGGCGGAGGTTGGCACCCTAGGGGGGAGCGTTGTGGCGCCCCGCTCCACGATGGCTATCCCTGGTGTCCCTATTGGGCCCTAACCGCCTTAGGGAGTCCCTCTGCCCAGATAATAAGGGGACCCCTACAAATATACAGAGACCGACTCAAGCTAAGGGTACCCTAAGTCCCCAGAGTATTAAAAACAATAATGTGGTGGGTGGGTAATGTCTCGATAGGTTGCACTGATGACCGTGCACCTTAAATATACACACCGGTCTCCATTGTCAGATAAGGAGTTGAAATACATGCACCATTGGGTGTCAAGGGCTTATATGACAAAGTATATGAGTAGAGTAAATGACTGATACCAATTTCTACTCACGCCCTATATCATGCATGGATAGGATCTTTTAATATGCAGTCACTGCAGTCTCCTGAGACATAAATCACTCCCAGGTATATTAACATAGATAATGATCAGTGGCAAAAATTAGCCCTATATTGTGCCCTTATACAGAGGATCTTTTAATATGCAGTCCCTGCAGTCCCCTGAGACAAAAATCACTCTTAGGTATATAGACATAGATAATAATCAATGGCAAAAATAAGCCCTATATTGTGCCTTTATACAGAGCTTGATATACATGTCCTTAAAGTATCGCAAAGGGCAATGCTTTATAGCCCGTGTGTGAAAGATTGTATCAACTCTCTTATCCTCTATGTATACCAAACAAGATTAATCTCAGATGTTCGTAAGAGCCTTCTCAGGAGCCCCAATTATATATCATGCATTATAACAGTAGTCACAGTATTCTATATGTGCCTCAATTGTGTCCAAAAAAAGGTGCCACTATATATCCCATGGATAGGGAACCTCATGTATACGCGCTGTCAGTATTCTCTATGACAAAGATGTATGCCACTATTCAATACATATATCATGGAGGCGTTTGTATACTGTGCTAATCCTGCTCACAAGTAGAGTTGAGCGATACTTTCCGATATCCAAAAGTATCGGAATCGGAATTGTATCGCCGATACCCAAAAAATATCGGCGATACCCGATACCGATACCGGAAGTCCAATGTAAGTCTATGGGAACAAAATATCGGAATTAAAAAAAAAACATTCTTGCCTTGTTGGTTAATTGTACATGAAGGAAAACAACAAAGAGTAATGTAGAATGTATTGTGGAAGGTTGAGGACACATTAAAGGCATAGATGTTTAACCCAATCAAATGGAATAGCATAAATATTTTTTTTTTTAAAGACGTTCGGATTGACGAAGAAATTGACAATGTTGTTAACGTTTTTTCTATTTTGGCAAATATGTATATTTCACAACTTCCATGCTCTTCACCTTTTAAACTTTTGACACACTTTCTCCTTCATAATCTTAAGCAGCAGCATCATCTTTTTCATCAAATTATTCTTCATCTTCACCTTCTTTATCTTCTTCTTAAACTTCTTGCTATTCATCTTTTTGTTAACATTACTCATATTCTTCTTATTAAACTATTATTCTTATTCATATTGTACTTCATCTTCTTCATCATATTCTTATTTGTGACAGAGAATCCTGTACTTGTAATCTGTCAAAGTATGAATTTTTCATCCTTCCGTTCTTGCTGTCACAAAAGATTTAAATTACAACAGTATTTGTCCGTGTTCAGTTTAGCCTGCAGCAGCAGGCATTTTCCAGGGGCACCACGAGGAGGAACGGACTCACCCCCATACACTGCTTAGTCTTCTTCTGCTTAGAATTTAGAGCATATATTTTGCTCTTCATTTTGGTCTTATACTTCATGTTCTTCTGCTTTTTGATCTTCTGCTTATTGTTCTTAAGTCTCTTGTTCTGTATCTTGTAGTTTGTCTTAACCTTCTTAGTCCTGTTTGGTAATCTTTTATTTCTTCTTTGTGATGGTGTTTAGGCTGGTTGGCTTGATGCTCGTCGTCCTTGTGGTCGTCATCTTCTTCGGGGTGGTCATCAGGGTCGTCGTCTTCATTGTTGGAGATCCAGAGTGATTACCCAAAAAAGCATTGAAAAAATCTTCAATTTGTAAATGTAGCAGAAGGTACAAGAGCCAATGCAAGTAACGAGGACCAGCTGACTGTGCTGGAACCCGGAGGGGCAGCAGAAGGAAAAGAGCCAATGGCACAACCGAGGACCAGCTGACGTTACTGGGACACGGTTACTAAGCAGGAGGTACCTGTGCTCCAAAGCACTACCAAGGACCAGCAGACGTTGCTGGAACTCGGATACCGAGATGGAGGCACCTAGGCCAAAGGCACTGCGGAGAACCAGCTGACGGTACTGGAACCCGGACGGGTAGCAGAAGGTACAAGAGCCAATGCAAGTAACGAGGAACAGCTGACTGTGCTGGAACCCGGAGGGGCAGCAGAAGGAAAAGAGCCAATGGCACAACCGAGGACCAGCTGACGTTACTGGGACACGGTTACTAAGCAGGAGGTACCTGTGCTCCAAAGCACTACCAAGGACCAGCAGACGTTGCTGGAACTCGGATACCGAGATGGAGGCACCTAGGCCAAAGGCACTGCGGATAACCAGCTGACGGTACTGGAACCCGGACGGGTAGCAGAAGGTACAAGAGCCAATGCAAGTAACGAGGACCAGCTGACTGTGCTGGAACCCGGAGGGGCAGCAGAAGGAAAAGAGCCAATGGCACAACCGAGGACCAGCTGACGTTACTGGGACACGGTTACTAAGCAGGAGGTACCTGTGCTCCAAAGCACTACCAAGGACCAACAGACGTTGCTGGAACTCGGATACCGAGATGGAGGCACCTAGGCCAAAGGCACTGCGGAGAACCAGCTGACGGTACTGGAACCCGGACGGGTAGCAGAAGGTACCCATGGAAATTTAAGTTGACAGGCCGCGAGCCGGCCGCAGTTACCGAATCCCACAGTACTACAGTGGGTGATTGTCCTATTGTCACAACGGAAACAGCCTTTATTTGCATATCCCGCAGCACACATAGCAAGCACCTAAACTCCAAGCACCATAGAGTCGGCTAACCCGACCGCAACACGACAGGACAACTTATTGGAGGCTAAGTGACGTTTACACTGACAGGAAACAGATGGCGTGCTGTAACCAGTCTTGGCAGGAGTGAGTACCCGTGCCAATTACACTTCCGAGCAACAACTGGCGGTGTTGGAGCCCAGGGATGAGAAGAGAACATGGTGGAGGCAGCAGGACTTTTTGCCGTACACACAGCAGGGGAACAGCTGACATTACTGAACCCCAGTAACACAGGAGCAAGTGTTCACTGTGCTAACAGCACTTCCGAGATACAACTGGCGGTGTTGTAGCCCAGGGATGAGAAGAGAACATGGTGGAGGCAGCAGGACTTTTTGCCGTTCACACAGCAGGGGAACAGCTGACATTACTGAACCCCAGTAACACAGGAGCAAGTGTTCACTGTGCTAACAGCACTTCCGAGAAACAACTGGCGGTGTTGTAGCCCAGGGATGAGAAGAGAACATGGTGGAGGCAGCAGGACTTTTTGCCGTACACACAGCAGGGGAACAGCTGACATTACTGAACCCCAGTAACACAGGAGCAAGTGTTCACTGTGCTAACAGCACTTCCGAGATACAACTGGCGGTGTTGTAGCCCAGGGATGAGAAGAGAACATGGTGGAGGCAGCAGGACTTTTTGCTGTTCACACAGCAGGGGAACAGCTGACATTACTGAACCCCAGTAACACAGGAGCAAGTGTTCACTGTGCTAACAGCACTTCCGAGATACAACTGGCGGTGTTGTAGCCAGGGATGAGAAGAGAACATGGTGGAGGCAGCAGGACTTTTTGCCGTACACACAGCAGAGGAACAGCTGACATTACTGAACCCCAGTAACACAGGAGCAAGTGTAGACTGTGCTAACAGCACTTCGAGAAACAACTGGCGGTGTTGTAGCCCAGGGATGAGAAGAGAACATGGTGGAGGCAGCAGGACTTTTTGCCGTACACACAGCAGGGGAACAGCTGACATTACTGAACCCCAGTAACACAGGAGCAAGTGTAGACTGTGCTAACAGCACTTCCGAGAAACAACTGGCGGTGTTGTAGCCCAGGGATGAGAAGAGAACATGGTGGAGGCAGCAGGACTTTTTGCCGTACACACAGCAGGGGAACAGCTGACATTACTGAACCCCAGTAACACAGGAGCAAGTGTTCACTGTGCTAACAGCACTTCCGAGATACAACTGGCGGTATTGTAGCCCAGGGATGAGAAGAGAACATGGTGGAGGCAGCAGGACTTTTTGCCGTTCACACAGCAGGGGAACAGCTGACATTACTGAACCCCAGTAACACAGGAGCAAGTGTAGACTGTGCTAACAGCACTTCCGAGAAACAACTGGCGGTGTTGTAGCCCAGGGATGAAAAGAGAACATGGTGGAGGCAGCAGGACTTTTTGCCGTACACACAGCAGGGGAACAGCTGACATTACTGAACCCCAGTAACACAGGAGCAAGTGTAGACTGTGCTAACAGCACTTCCGAGAAACAACTGGCGGTGTTGTAGCCCAGGGTCAAGGAGGATGTTTAAATACTATATCAAGTATTTTCCTTGTTACGTGTCAATTAAAAATGTCTATACTCCAAACAAGAGAAATATAAACTTTAGTACCATAAGATGATGATTTAACTTAAAAAAATATATGTAAATTAATAATTTACAAACATAAACGCATACATTAACATGTTGAAAAGCAATGCAAACCACAATTAAAATAGGTTAAATAATCTGCTATACGGTTTAAAATAAAAGCATACAAGTACATATCAGAATCCATTAATGATGGCTAAGTAACAGTATGTACACCATTTTTATTGTGTAGACAATGAATGGCTGACTTAAAAACATAATCAGCATTACAAGTTATCTTTGACATTCATAAAACTTGACATTTGGTGAATAATCTCCCTAAAATTTTTTTAAAAATATCTAAAATTTCCATCATGTAATACTGATAATATGTGGCAATCATTTATATTAACAAACAAAAAATTTAAAAAGTGCATAGTGCAGAGTGAAAACAGATATTTATGCCTGACTGTGGACTTGCAAGCATGACAACGGATAGATAAGGATATATAGATGAGACTGCATAGCCACAGATGGTGAATGGCGATGTAATACTGTACCTCAATAAAGTGTGAGTTACTACTACATCCTTTTTTTTATATAGCTTTATAAAAGGTTACGTGCATGTATGGTTGCGCCTTTGTTTGGACGCACAGACTGGCTTCCTGCTGTGACGCGTTGGGTATTGGAGCGTCTGTACGTCTTATGACGCAGACTAACATTCACGGTGCGCATCGTTCATCATCGCAAGCGTACCGACAACACAAAGGCGTTGTCATGACTGCTTTACTCAGTAAACATGCACCTATGATGAAACATACACGCATGTGCCCTATTACATAACAAGCTACAAGAAAAACGAGTGTGAGGTGTGACACAGCTGTTTTGTTAAGGTACAGTATTATATCGACATTGTACAGGTGTCGCTATTCAGTCTGATAAATAGATATCATTCACCTATTCTATCAGTTGTCGTTCTTTCAGCACCACTTACAGGTATATATTTTGCTATTGTGACTATGCACTATTGACTTTACCAAGGTAATGCATGATTTTTGTTAGCGATTATCATGTTTACATGAAGGACCTTTATGATATGGGCTGTTAACTTTCTAATTAAATATGTATTTTTTAAAATTACACAAATATAAGTAATGTTGAAGAGGACTATTCCTACATGCATTGTTTGCACAATATTACAGGTGTACATCACGTCCCTTAATCAACATTGGATTATTATATTTACTTGTATGCTTTTATTTAAAAGGCAAGAACACTGAAGTATAACCTTCGCACTGCAGCAGTTGTCAAAGTTCAACCCACATTATGCACTTCCAACATTGCAGAATTTGAGTCATGATGTGAGTTGGATTTGTCTAAGCTATGGAGTGACAAGGTTGACCATCAGTATCCTATAGCATAAGTAGGCTTTTGTGTTTGCATTTGTTTTCGACATGTGCATATCTGTAATAATATGTCACAATTATTTTGTAACAGATTTGTGACAAAGACAAATCATTTTATGGTTTTAAAGTTGACGTTTCAAATGTTTACAGCTTAGAAATCAGGGTGTAGCCTCATATCTATGTGTAGCACTAGACACTTTGACATGTCATGTTTTTTTCACCATGATTACGTAGCTAGCAGTAATTTTTGCCGGACACACAGCAGGGGAACAGCAGGCGTTACTGAACCCCACAAACACATCAGCGATTGTTTTCATCTGTGCATCTAACACTTCTGAGCAGCAACTGGCGGTGTTGAAGCCCAGGGTCAAGGAGGGTGTAGGCATAAAATATTGAGTTATTGCCTTGTTACGTGGCCAATCCATTGAAAATGTATGTACTTCAAACAAGAATAAATGAAGTTTTACTAGGACAATAAAATGATGAATTTCAATTCCAAGAATAGAAAAATATTTATACTTGAGAGTCCTCTGTGGTTGATACCGTTTAATGGCTAACTGAAAATATGGTAACAAATTCCAAGCTTTCGAGACTACTCAGGTCTCTTCATCAGGCTAAGACTAAAACAAAAATGAAGAATCACATATTTCTACACACAACAGGACACAGGAATAGGTAAGACAAGTGAGGGAGGGACAAGTGAGGGGAGGACGGCCAAAAAATGAGAACAAGGATGAATTATCAGCGCCACACAATAAGAGAAAAAATAATGGATTTACATGTGGCAAAACAATTTTGTATGCACGGTCATAGCATGATGGATATGGAATTACTGGTATTAAAATATAACTTCAAATATGAGAAAGATACAAAGGTTTCAGAATATAAGCTCATCATGACCTTTGACACTGTTAGTGATGGAATGAATAGATCACACGGATTTATGTCATTCTATATCAATTAAGAAATCTGCGTCTCTGCCCTTCCAGGGGCATGAAAACACAAAACCAGACCCCAATCAGAGGGCAATAAAACTTTCTATCCTTATGTAGGAACTGTTACAATATTTATGTTCATCCCTCTGTGATAATGAAAGTTCTGCTACACGTCACTTACTTGTCTTACCTATTTCACTATTCCTGTGTCCTGTTGTGTATAGAAATATGTGATGCTTCATTTTTGGTTTTAGTCTTTGCCTGATGAAGAGACATGAGTAGCCTCGAAAGCTTGCAATTTGTTACCATCTTTTCAGTTATCCATTAAAAGGTAACAACCACTGTGGACTCTCAAGTCTAAATATTTTTCTATCTACTGGCTAACACGGTACGAAGATACACATGTTTCCTAACTTCAAGAATAAAAATAAAGACACTGCAAATATAAACGCATATATGCACATGCCAACAAGAAATGGAACAACACACCACCCAAAAAATTGGTTACAAAATTGTTATGTTACGGTAGCTGAGGAGTGCAGGTAAAAAAGGAAATACACCAGAGCAGTTGGAATCTATGGGATTGCAGTACCCTGACTAACCACCGCAACTAGAGGCAGCCGTGGAGCGTTCCTACGTTGGTCCTAGACGCCTCGTCACAGCCTGAGAAACTAACTACACCTAAAGATAGAAATAGGAAAGCTATCTGCCCCGGAGCAGAACCCAAAGATAATAGAAAGCCCCCAAACATGTAATGGCGGTTAGACAAGAGGAAATACTGACACAGAAAGAAAAAAGTATGAGCAAACGCTGGGGCCCAAACTAACTAAATAGAAAAGGATAGGAAGGGTACTTACTGCAATCTCAGAAAACCCTGAAAAAACACCAACTCTACTAATTTCAAAATCACCTGAGATCACACGACCTCTACCACCTAAATTAGTTCTCTGGTGTAACAAAAACAAAACAGCAGCAACCGAAAAAAAACTGGAAAAAGCAAAAGTACAAAACACAGTGGCTGGACTAAACTGAGAGGGCAAAAGCCCCCGGAGGGGACCCTGAAGGCCCCCACAGAAGTGCAGGACAAAATGCAAAAATATAGTAAAAACACAAAATAAGAAATTGTCTTATCTGATAGCAGGAGATGCAGACACCACACAGCAGGCTACAAGGGAAACTGGAAAGAAGGATTCAGACCAGAACAATTGATCACCGGCAACCCTGATGGGAAAATGACTCCCTTACATAAGACCAATCAGTAACACCTGATTCCCAGTCCTCACAATCCTCACTAGTACCGCTTGTAACCACCAGAGGGAGCCTCTGCTCAGAACTCATCTCAAACCCATTCACAACAGTACCCCCCCTTGAGGAGGGGTCACCGAACCCTCATTTGAGCAACCAGGTCGGTCAGGATGAGTTCTATGATACGCACGGATAAGTCTCCTAGCATGGATGTCCGAAGCAAACACCCAAGAATTGTCTTCCTGACCATAACCTCTCCATTTAACCAAATACTGGAGTCTTCGTCTAGAAAAACGAGAATCCAATATTTTCTCAACCACATACTCCAGATTGCCCTCAACCAAAACAGGGTCAGGAGGCACAGCAGCAGGAACCACTGGCTCAACAAACCTCTTCAACAAGGACTTGTGGAACACGTTATGGATCTTAAATGTCCCTGGAAGAAGCAAACGAAAAGAAACAGGATTAATAATCTCCATGATCTTATAAGGTCCAATGAACCTAGGCTTAAATTTAGGAGATGCTACTCTCATAGGAATATTCTTTGAGGACAACCAGACCAAGTCCCCCACTTTAAACCGAGGACCATCAGTCCTATGCCGGTTAGCAAACCGCTGGGCCTTCTCCTGAGAGAGGGACAACCTCTCCACTACCTGGTCCCAAATCTGCTGCATACGCTCAACAACAGAGTCAACACCTGGACAGACAGAAGCCTCCGTCTGTCCTGAAGAAAATCGAGGGTGAAACCCAGAATTACAGAAAAACGGAGACATCAAAGTGGCAGAGCTAGCCCTATTATTAAGAGCAAACTCAGCCAAAGGCAAAAAAGAGACCCAGTCATCCTGATCAGCAGACACAAAGCATCTCAGATAAGTCTCCAATGTCTGGTTTGTTCTCTCAGTTTGACCATTGGTCTGAGGATGAAATGCCGAGGAGAAAGACAATTGAACACCCAGTTTAGAACAAAAAGTCCTCCAAAATCTGGAAACAAACTGGACTCCTCTGTCAGACACAATGTTCTCAGGAATGCCGTGTAAACGAACCACGTGCTGAAGGAACAACGGCACTAATTCAGAGGAGGAAGGCAACTTAGGTAATGGCACAAGATGTATCATTTTGGAAAACCTATCACAAATTACCCAGATGGTGGTCATTCTCTGAGAAACAGGAAGATCGGAAATGAAATCCATAGAGATATGGGTCCATGGTCTCTTGGGCACAGGCAATGGCATCAACAAACCACTAGAGCGAGAGCAAGGCTTGGAGCGAGAGCAAGTCCCGCAGGACTGCACAAATTCCCTGACATCGCGAGACAAGGTAGGCCACCAAAAGGACCGACTAACCAAGTCTCTGGTACCAAAAATTCCGGGATGCCCAGCCAATGCGGAACAATGAATCTCAGACATCACACTCTTTTTCCATTGGTCCGGGACAAACAACTTTCCAACAGGGCAGCGCTCGGGCCTATCCTCCTGACACCCCTCCAGAGCAAGTCTCAAATTGGGCGAGATGGCGGAAAGAACTACACCCTCTTTCAAAACAACAGAGGGATCAGATAGCTCAGGAGAGTCCGCAAGGAAACTCCTCGAGAGGGCATCCGCCTTAACATTCTTAGTGCCAGGAAGAAAGGAAACCACAAAATTAAAACGTGTGAAAAACAAGGCCCACCTGGCCTGTCTAGGATTGAGTCGCTTGGCAGATTCCAGATAGACCAGATTCTTATGGTCCGTAAGGACCACCACCTGATGTTTGGCTCCCTCCAGCCAATGTCTCCACTCTTCAAAAGCCCACTTCATGGCCAATAACTCCCGATTACCCACGTCATAATTACGTTCAGTAGGAGAAAATTTTCGAGAGAAAAAGGCACAAGGGTTACTTTTAGAGGTCTCTGGATCTTTTTGGGACAAAACGGCACCTGCCCCAATTTCAGAGGCATCAACCTCCACCTGAAATGGCAGAGAAACATCAGGCTGCCGTAGAACAGGAGCAGAAGTGAATCTCTGCTTAAGTTCCTGAAACGCAGAGACTGCCTCAGGAGGCCAATTCACCACATCAGAACCCTTTCTGGTCAAATCAGTTAATGGTTTAACAATAACCGAGAAATTACCAATAAATTTACGATAAAAATTGGCAAAACCCAAAAATCTCTGAAGAGCCTTTAATGAAGTAGGTTGGACCCAATCACAGATGGCCTGAACCTTGACCGGGTCCATTTCAATAACAGATGGGGACAAAATGAATCCCAGAAATGAGATCTTCTGTACGCCAAAAAGACACTTTGATCCCTTCACATACAGAGCATTCTCTCTCAAAATCTGGAATACAGTTCGAACATGTTTCACATGAGAGTCCCAGTCATTAGAAAAAATCAAGATATCATCCAAATAAACAATCAGAAACTTGTCCACAAAATCCTTGAAAATGTCATTCATGAAGGACTGGAAGACGGAAGGAGCATTAGTGAGCCCAAAGGGCATCACAAGGTACTCAAAATGCCCTTCAGGGGTGTTAAATGCCGTCTTCCATTCATCCCCGTGCTTAATGCGAATAAGGTTATACGCCCCCCTGAGGTCAAGCTTGGTAAACCAAGTAGCGTTTTTCACCCTGGAAAACAGGTCAGAAATCAAGGGTAACGGGTATTGATATTTCACAGTAATATTGTTCAAGAGACGATAATCAATACACGGCCTTAATGAACCATCTTTTTTGGCCACAAAGAAAAAACCGGCACCTAAGGGTGAAGAGGATGGTCTGATATGACCCTTCTCCAATGATTCCTTGATATAAGACCGCATAGCGTCATGTTCAGGTACAGACAAGTTAAAAAGGCGACCTTTAGGGAATTTACTACCGGCACTAATTCAATAGCGCAGTCATAGCTCCTATGGGGAGGTAAGGATGCAGATTTACTTTCGCTAAACACATCAGAAAAATCAATCAAAAAGTCAGGAACATCCTGAGCTTGGGGGGAGGCAGAAAAAACAGGAGTGTTGGTATTAACACATTGGCAGCCCCAACTGGTTACAGACACAGATTTCCAATCCAAAACAGGATTATGAGACTGTAACCAAGGGAAACCCAGCACTATAATGTCATGCAGATTATATAGAACCAAAAATTTGCAGCACTCCTGGTGATCAGGTTCAACCCTCATTATCACCTGAGTAGAAAACTGGGGTTTATTCTCAGCCAAAGGGGTAGAATCGATCCCCAGTAGAGGAATAGACTTCTGTAGGGGTATCAAGGGAAAACCACAACGTTTAGCAAAATCATAATCCATCAGGTTAATAGCTGCTCCAGAATCAACGAAAGCCTGAGCAGAAAATGAGGACAGAGAGCATATCAGAGTGACAGTTAATAAAAACTTAGTCTGAACACTACCCAAGACAACTGAGCGTGCAAAATGTCTTCCCCGCTTAGGGCAGACTGAAATAGCATGAGAGGCATCACCACAGTAGAAACATAACCCATTGCGCTTTCGAAACTCATGACGCTGTGCCCCAGACACCACTCTATCACACTGCATGGGCTCAGAAGCTGGCTCACAAGGCAACACCACTCCACGCATACTTCTCCGCTCACGCAAACGTCTGTCAATTTGAATCGCTAATGACGAATCATTGAGACCAGAGGGGACAGGGAATCCCACCATAACATCCTTTACATTATCCGACAGACCCTTCCGGAAAAGGGCCGCCAAAGCGTCGTCATTCCACTTGGTCAGGACTGCCCACCTACGGAATCTCTGACAGTATAACTCAGCGTCATCAAGCCCTGATTTAATGCCAACAAGGCTTTTTCAGCTTGATCAGTGACATTAGGCTCATCGTACAATAAACCCAAAGCCTGAAAAAATGCATCAACATCACTCAAAACAGGATCCCCAGGTATCAGGGAAAAAGCCCAATCCTGAAGATCGCCGCGCAGGAGAGAGATGATAATTTGAACCTGATGCGCTGCGTTTCCTGAGGACTTAGATTTTAAGGCAAGAAACAATTTACAATTATTTTTGAAATTCTGAAACTTAGCTCGATCCCTAAAAACAAATCTGGCATGGGGATCCTAGGTTCCACAACAGGCAACCTAGCAAGATATGCAGCAATACTCTGAACCTCAGTGGCAAGCTGATCCACACGGCCAGACAACTGTGCAAACTCCATTAGGAGAAAAGATCCTCCCCAGCACCCAGAGATACAGAGGGAAAAAAAGAAAAAAAAAAAATGCAACAAACAGAAAAATATCTCTGACAACTTTTCTTCCTTCAAAATATTTTTTCCCTTCTGTGAGTACCATACAATTTTTATGGCCGGTGATACTGTTATGTTACGGTAGCTGAGGAGTGCAGGTAAAAAAGGAAATACACCAGAGCAGTTGGAATCTATGGGATTGCAGTACCCTGACTAACCACCGCAACTAGAGGCAGCCGTGGAGCGTTCCTACGTTGGTCCTAGACGCCTCGTCACAGCCTGAGAAACTAACTACACCTAAAGATAGAAATAGGAAAGCTATCTGCCCGGAGCAGAACCCAAAGATAATAGAAAGCCCCCAAACATGTAATGGCGGTTAGACAAGAGGAAATACTGACACAGAAAGAAAATAGTATGAGGAAACGCTGGGGCCCAAACTAACTAAATAGAAAAGGATAGGAAGGGTACTTACTGCAATCTCAGAAAACCCTGAAAAAACACCAACTCTACTAATTTCAAAATCACCTGAGATCACACGACCTCTACCACCTAAATTAGTTCTCTGGTGTAACAAAAACAAAACAGCAGCAACCGAAAAAAAACTGGAAAAAGCAAAAGTACAAAACACAGTGGCTGGACTAAACTGAGAGGGCAAAAGCCCCCGGAGGGGACCCTGAAGGCCCCCACAGAAGTGCAGGACAAAATGCAAAAATATAGTAAAAACACAAAATAAGAAATTGTCTTATCTGATAGCAGGAGATGCAGACACCACACAGCAGGCTACAAGGGAAACTGGAAAGAAGGATTCAGACCAGAACAATTGATCACCGGCAACCCTGATGGGAAAATGACTCCCTTACATAAGACCAATCAGTAACACCTGATTCCCAGTCCTCACAATCCTCACTAGTACCGCTTGTAACCACCAGAGGGAGCCTCTGCTCAGAACTCATCTCAAACCCATTCACAACACAAAATATAGTGTTGTAAATTTAAGAATAAAAGTCCATTTTTGTATTTATGAATAATGCTTAAGGAACGCTATGTTAAACCATAACATAGTGAAGACAATGGATTTTGTAATAGTCACTCATCATCATCATCATTGCAATTTAGATGTGACAGTCACAGACATTTCAATTATTTAAGTTAATAAAATCGTTACTTTGTACACCATGTATGACATGTCCAGCATGGACTCATCAATGTGATGACACAATAATGTACGATAAAAAATAACCATTTAAAAAAACATAATGCATTGTCACAATTTAAGTGTGTGCCTGCAAGTGTAGGTGAAACAAAGGCTACGGATAGAAAAGGTGTATTACTATGTCTGTATCAGACAGTGGACAGCCTCTGATGGGTAATGGCGATGTAATACTGTACGTCAATAAAATCTGCGGCTGCAATCATGCATTTTTTGCTTGTACAGTGTTGAAGAGGGTAAAAGCATGTCTGGTTGCGCAAGGCTTTATCCGTCAACACTACCTTCCTACTGTCACGCGTAGGGTAGGGTACCGTGTGTCAATTAGATGACTCTATAAAATGTGACGTTACACAGCGTTATTGCGCCCTATGGACGCCAAAAATACGACAGCAGTAATCATTTACTGTCTAATACTCCACCTATGACCAACAAAAAAGAACGTTCCCTCTTTAACAATCTACAAGACTAACAACCATAATGGTTGACGCTGACTTTATTGAGGTACAGTATTACATCGACATTGTCCATGAGTAACTATGCACTGTGATACCTATATACCATTATTAATTTATATCTGTTGTGCTTGTTTCAACAGCACTTGCAGGTATAACTACCTATTGTCAGTATGCATGATGCACTTTCTAGATGTAATAATTTATTATTGCACATTATTACCAGGTTTAGATGCTGGCCATTTCATATATGGTGTGTGAAGTTACAGTTGGCATCAGTATGTGTATTTTATAATGTCTGTCATAAATAAAACTCGTGATGATGATGATGAGGATTTTATGATTCGTACATCCATTGACTGCATTATGTTACAGGTACAGATAAAGTTCCTTAAAAAGCATTAATTGATAAGTATGAAATGTACTTTTATGCATTAATTTCAAAAAGTGAACACTATGTTTTAGTTTTTGTTACCATTTCTAATAGACGTGTGCAGATATGCCTGTGATGACAAATTATTATTTGTCCATATTTGTCATAAAAATTTATCATTCTAGGCCTGGAAAACTTCACAATTTCATGTTTTAAGCATAACAATCAGGGTGACGGCTCTTCCCTATTTGGAGCATGTTCGACATGGGTTTTTCTGTGCATGTGTAGGGAACAGGAGACATGGATAACGTTGCGAACCACTTATTTAATCTGAAAACGGACAGACAAATTCTGGCGAGATCCATGCCTTGTTCATTTTCAGAAAAGTAAGCCGGTCTACATTATCGGAGGATAGTCGCATGCGACGGTCTGTTAGTACACCACCTGCAGCACTAAAGACGCGCTCCGATAATACACTGGCAGCAGGGCAAGCCAGCACCTCCAATGCATACTGGCTAAGCTCTGGCCATGTATCCAGCTTAGAGACCCAAAACTTGAATGGGGAAGAGCCATCTGGGAGTACACTGAGAGGGAAAGACATGTAGTCTGTCACCATCTTACGGAAACGTTGCCTCCTGCTGACTGGAGCCGTCTCGGATGGTGTAGACATTTGTGGCGCTGCCACAAAACTTCGCCACATTTGGAACATACTGGTCTTGCCGTTGAAGAGGCGCTGCTTGTGCTCCCTCTTGTTGCAGAGCTGTCTCCACTGCCTCGACGCACAGAGCTGCTTTGTAAAGCAGTAGCAGCAGCAGCAGTGCTCTCGGCTGGAATGGAGAACATTATGGATTGCACCAGTGTGTCTTGGTACTCCCGCATTTTACGCTCCGGTTCAACGGTGTGATGAGGCTTTGTAAGTTGTCCCGGGTAGCGAGGGTCTAGGAGGGTGTACACCCAATAATCAGACGTGGTGAGAATGTGGGCGATGCGGCGGTCGTTTCTCAGGCACTGCAGCATGAAATCAACCATGTGCTGCAGACTCCCAACTGGCCAAGAAACGCTGTCCCCTGCAAGAGGCGTAATCTCTGCCTGCTCTGCATCACCCCACCCTCGCTCTACATACTGACTAGAGCGTTGTGTACCTCCCTCTGGAGCGATGTCTTCCTCCTCCATTGACTCCTCCTCATCCTCCTCTCAAAGTGAGCCCTGCAAAGCCCTTTGGGAGGAACCACGTTGCGCTGACTGTCCAAAAGGTGATGGAATTTGTGTCTCCTCATCCTCCACCTCTTCCAAAACCTCATCCCTTAGTGCTTGCAGTGTTTTTTGAAGCAGGCAGATAAGGGGGACAGTCAGGCTGACTAGTGCATCATCTGCACTCGCCATCCGCGTTGACTCATCAAACGCACGCAAAACGTGGCAGATGTCCTTCATAGAGGCCCACTCAGTAGTGGTGAAGTGTGAACGGCGCAAATTGCGAGTTGATTGCGCCTGATGCAGCTGATACTCCATTACTGCTGGCTGCTGCTCACACAACCGCTCCAACATATGTAACGTGGAATTCCACCTGGTGGGTACGTCACATATGATGCGATGTTCAGGAAGGTGAAATCTGCGTTGCAGAGCTGCAATGCGCGATCTGGCCATGCTGGAACGTCGCAAGTGAGCGCACTCTAGGCGGACCTTGTGCAGCAGTGCATCAAGATCCGGATAGTCCCTCAAAAAACTCTGCACGACCAAGTTGAGCACATGTGCCAGACATGGTATGTGAGTGAGGTTGCCAAGGCCCAGAGCTGCCACCAGATTTCGGCCATTGTCACACACTACCAAGCCTGGCTGGAGATTCTCTGGCAAAAACCACACGTCGCTCTCCTGCTTGATGGCATTCCAGAGCTCCTGCGCTGTGTGGCTTCGATTCCCCATGGAAATTAATTTCAGGACGGCCTGTTGACGTTTGGCCACGGCTGTGCTCATATCGGTCGCATCAGGTAAGCGTTCACGGGTCCATGTGGAGGTAGACCGTGACGGCTCCTGCAGCGATGATTCTGAGGAACTGGAGTAGGAGGAGGAGTCAATGTGGACAGACTGGATTCCTGCAATCCTTGGAGTTGGCAGAACACGTACAGCGCCACTCGCAAGATCTGTACCCGGCTCCACAACATTGACCCAATGGGCAGTGAGGGAAAGGTATCGTCCCTGGCCATGGGTACTGGTCCACGCATCAGTGGTCAGGTGGACCTTGCTACTGACGGCGTTTAGTAGCGCATGTTTAATTTTTCCCTCAACATGCTTTTGCAGACCAGGGACGGCTTGCCTGCTGAAATAAAATCGGCTGGGCACATTGTATTGTGGGACTGCCAATGCCATTAAGTTACGGAAACTGTCAGTCTCCACCAGCCTGAATGACAGCATTTCAAGGGACAGGAGTTTTGCAATGCCAGCATTCAGAGCCTGTGCTCGTGGATGGTTTGCCGAGTATGGCCGTCTTTTATCCCATGCCTGTGCTACCGATGGCTGTTTTGTGGCCTGGGAGTGTGAGGATGACAGGGAACTTGCAGCTGTGGGTGGAATAACACTGGGTCTCTGGACAACAGTGACAGAGGTTCTTCCATGGCGATCCTGTGAGGAAGCCGAACCAGCTGTGTGTGAGCTGGAGGAAGAGGCTCCAACACGAGCTGAAGATGTAGGTGCTGCTGTAGGTTGGCCTACATCTCCAGTGTGTCTTTGTAACTCAACCACGTGCTTTGACCGCACATGTTTCCACATATTTGTGGTATTAAGGTTACTGACACTTTTACCTCTTTTTACTTTTTGATGACACAGCTTGCATTTGACATAGCAAATATCATCTGCAAGTGTGTCAAAAAGGACCACGCAGTGCAAGTCCTGGGAGCGCCCGTTTTGGCTGTTGGAAGAGAACTGCTACGAACGGGTGCCAAACTGGAGGCTACAGGCAACCGAGTCTGCAGCCTACCTCTCCCTACTGTTTGGACCGTTCGGGCAATCTCTTCCTCAGAGCTGCTACCACCACCTTCCTGTTCCTCACGCCATGTTGGGTCTTGGACCTCATCATCTCCACTACCCTCTTCCAACACCTGCTGCTGTTGTGTGGTCTGGCCAGCACCATGCTCAACAGAAACTGGCACCTGAGTCTCATCATCATCAGATGCGTTCTGCGGTGTGCTGACCATCGGCACTGGCTCACCCGCCTCTTCACATTCAGAGAGACACAGCTGTTGCGCATCACTGCACACTGCCTCTTCTTCACATTCCAGAATGCTGCTTGGCTGGGCCCCTGTTTGCAAGCCAACAGATTCTGAGAACAGAAGCAGAGACTCAGCTGGCTCCAGTTCAGAACTCTCTGACTGCCTGGGCAATTTGGCAGGCGGTGAAGAGACAGATGGTTGTTCAACAGTGCCGTGGTCCTGAGAGGAGGTGGAAGCAATTGAAGTCGATGCATTGGCTGCCATCCAACCAACAACGGCTTCAATTTGTTCTTCCCGCAGCAGGGGGGTACGCTGAGCTCCTACAAAAGTGCGCATAAAGGAACGCTCACGGGGAAAACTGGTGGATGCTGTGTCACTGGGTGCGGCAGCAGCCACAGAATCCCCACGTCCTCTCCCTGCTGAAACTCCACGGCCACGACCACGTGCCTTACTCCCTGCCTTCTTCATCTTGGTAGATTGATAAAGAAAGTCAGAAAAGTTATAAGGCCTAAGTGTGGTTATTCCTCAGAGACTGCAGTGAATACTGCAGACAACTGTTCAGTAGCTGTGAAAGGCCCCTTTGTGTACTTCTATAGTGTTTGCAACCAATGTATTGTATACGGATGGAAGCGCGTCACACTAATAGATTCGATTTTTTTCAAATATAATGGAGCAGCACCAATTAGAGAAAAATGTGAAGGATGAGGCAGTGACACACGCTCAGCAGACTACAACCAGCAGTGGTTGAAGAACTAACTGGAGCGTAATCTGCACTCAAAAAATGAAAAGCTCAGACTACAGTGAACACTGCAGACAACTGTTCAGTAGCTGTGAAAGGCCCCTTTGTGTACTTCTATAGTGTTTGCAACCAATGTATTGCATACGGATGGAAGCGCGTCACACTAATAGATTAGATTTTTTTCAAATATAATGGAGCAGCACCAATTAGAGAAAAATGTGAAGGATGAGGCAGTGACACACGCTCAGCAGACTACAACCAGCAGTGGTTGAAGAACTAACTGGAGCGTGATCTGCACTCAAAAAATCAAAACCTCACAGACTGCAGTGAACACTGAAACACAACTGTTCACTATCTGTGAAAGGCTCCTTTCTGAACTTCTATAGTGTTTGCAACCAATGTATTGTATACAGATGGAAGCGCGTCACACTAATAGATTAGATTTTTTTCAAATATAATGGAGCAGCACCAATTAGAGAAAAATGTGAAGGATGAGGCAGTGACACACGCTCAGCAGACTACAACCAGCAGTGGTTGAAGAACTAACTGGAGCGTGATCTGCACTCAAAAAATCAAAACCTCACAGACTGCAGTGAATACTGAAACACAACTGTTCACTATCTGTGAAAGGCTCCTTTCTGAACTTCTATAGTGTTTGCAACCAATGTATTGTATACGGATGGAAGCGCGTCACACTAATAGATTCGATTTTTTTCAAATATAATGGAGCAGCACCAATTAGAGAAAAATGTGAAGGATGAGGCAGTGACACACGCTCAGCAGACTACAACCAGCAGTGGTTGAAGAACTAACTGGAGCGTGATCTGCACTCAAAAAATCAAAACCTCACAGACTGCAGTGAACACTGAAACACAACTGTTCACTATCTGTGAAAGGCTCCTTTCTGAACTTCTATAGTGTTTGCAACCAATGTATTGTTACGGATGGAAGCGCGTCACACTAATAGATTAGATTTTTTTTCAAATATAATGGAGCAGCACCAATTAGAGAAAAATGTGAAGGATGAGGCAGTGACACACGCTCAGCAGACTACAACCAGCAGTGGTTGAAGAACTAACTGGAGCGTGATCTGCACTCAAAAAATCAAAACCTCACAGACTGCAGTGAACACTGAAACACAACTGTTCACTATCTGTGAAAGGCTCCTTTCTGAACTTCTATAGTGTTTGCAACCAATGTATTGTTACGGATGGAAGCGCGTCACACTATAATTTCTATTGAATGGAGCAGCTAGAAGTACTAAAGAAAAAAAAAAAAAGTCTGTGAGTGACACGTGCAGATGCCTACAGACAGCGTTGGATGCAGAGCAAACTGCAGCGTCACCTGCACTCTCACACACACACCTTGCACAGAGCTGTTAAAACAACACTGCAAGGCAAAAGGAAGCTTTACACAGCGGTTGGTAAACTAGCCTGCCTAAAGCAAAGTACACAAAATCGCAATCTCTAACTGTCCCTCAGAGTCAGCAGAGCAGCGTTTTGTCCCTAACTGAGTTCACAGCACAGTGACGCTAAAATGGCGGCGGCGCCTTTTATAGTGCATTCTGACATCATTTCAGCAGCCAATCACAGCCATGCCATTAGTTAAGATGACCGCAGCATTACAGGATGTGCCCACACTTCATAAGATTCCTCATTGGCTGACTAAAATCACATTGCCTCTCAAAGAATTATGGGAACTTCCGATTCCGGTATACGATATTGGAAAAATATCGGAACTAAGTATCGGAATTCCGATACACCAAATATCGGCCGATACCCGATACTTGCGGTATCGGAATGCTCAACACTACTCACAAGGTAACAGTAATAGGTGTGCATAGTGAGACATAATAGTCACGGGGAGATAAGTAAAAAATGTATATCGATACTCATCTCTCCTCGTGATCACCCCACCAAAATCCAATATAGCGCCTCAACGCGTTTCACCCTGTGGGCTCATCAGGAGGCCAGATGCTCCGGTAACGGGTGTCAAAGTTTATGGTGCATAGACTAACCGATGCTGTGTGACTCACTTCTATTTGTATCTGCCGCCTGTGAGTACGCCGGATCGGCCACGCCTCATCCTGTGGGCTCGCCACCACCTCATGGACTCCTCCCCCTTACGTCACATCTGTTTCTCCGAGCCTTGAGCGGCCTACGTGTGAGGGAATAACGTAATCCAGGGGGTGTGTACAGCAGCCGCTGCATCAGTGAGACCACCACTCCCATCGCTGCTGAAAAAGTGCGGGTCTGACCCGGTAATCACTCGTAATATAGGAAGCAGCTAGGGGTTGTCTGCCGCCTACAGATACTATATAGTGTCTGCAAGTGTGGCGGCTATATTAGAGGGAGTGTTGAAATTTAAGACGGATCCGGACTTCAACAGAAGGGAAGGATTGCTGCAAACGTCAGTAGAGAGATATCAGGCTCTGCTAAAGGAACGTAAGCAGCTACAATTCCAGCGTGACCTCAAGGATTTCAGTGACAATCAAATATTTAGTTCTCAGAAGGAGTTACAATCGGAGGCATCATCCTCTGACATTGACACCTCCGATACTGAAAGAGTTGACACGGACTTAGGAGGTGTACAACAGCATAGGGGATCCTTTCACAGACAGAGATGGCAGGTGGGAAGAGGAAGACCGGGGAGAAATCCCAGAAGAGGAAGGGGGGCCTTAAGAGGAGGTTACCAGATTACATTTTCTACGGGTTCCAATCCTACTGGATCAGGTGCCTCTTCCTCAGCCTCAGTTGCATCTTCCTCTCTTTTGGAACAAAGTGCGAGGACAGGGTACCATCTCAGGACCCGGTTCAGTTAACCAGGGGACGAATTATTAACCTGACCTCGCATGATCTGACAAGGGAGGAAACAGATGTATTGTTAAGAGGCCTTAGTTTTGTACCCACAAATAGATTCAACTGCTTTGAATGGGTGAAGGATCTAAACCTGTTTGGCAGAAAACTTAAATGGAAAAAGTTTTTTATACAACATGATCGTGAAGAATGTAAAAAATATGGCATACAGGAAGAGGACATGGAGGGATATCAAGCCCTACGTGATCTCCTGAATGAGAACGATAGAGTCAATGAAGATGGGAGGGGTCCCTTCACTAAACTAAAAAATAAGAGTGAGAGGATGCCCCCACCAGGGGACACAAGTAACATAGATATTTTTTCGTCACTAGTGGAAAGAGACCTCAAAAGATCGGGGGGTCCGGATTTGGAGAAGGGGACAATTTGTCACATGGGGAACGGGAAGCACTTATCAGGCTGAGCAAAAATGATCAGCTTATAGTTAAACCCTCAGACAAAGGGGGGAACCTGGTCATTATGGATCATTGTGACTATCGTAAAATGTGCTTAGATATACTGCTTGATAAGGTGACATATGAAGTCCTGAGTAAGAACCCTTTGAATAACTATAAAGAGACATTAAAAGGACTGCTTGAAGGTGGTCTGGGGTCCAAACTCATATCCAAGACGGAGTTTGATTTTCTTCTTCCAAAATTTCCGGTGGTGGCCACCTTTAATGCATTGCCGAAGGTTCATAAGGGTTTAGTCCCTCTTAAAGGTAGACCCATCGTATCTGGGTGTGAACTCTCTTACTCAGAATTGTGGGATATACATAGATGAGATTCTTCGTCCCTTTGTGACATCGTTACCTTCGTACCTGAGAGATACATCAGATCTATTATTACAATTGGAAGACATCCAGCTGGAGGAGGAAGTTTGGTTGGCCTCCATTTGCATCGAAGCCTTATATAGCAACATACCTCACCATTTAGGCATCAAAGGTGTGGAATTCTTCTTGCGACAGAGATCTGTTGGCTGTGGGGAACACAATGAGTTTGTAATGATGTTGCTCAGGTTTGTTTTGACCCACAATGCCTTCACCTTTGATGGTATGTGTGTAGCCCAGCTGCGCTTGGTGCCACATGTACCCTGGAGGATGCACAGAAAGGTAATTCACAATCACCCGATATTCATTCACACTTCACATTTCCCTATAGTGTCACCAGAGGGAGCCCTTTAGAGTATATAAGGGTGTGGAGAGACACAGCAGTAGCCTTTTGGAGTTGATTTCCTGTCAGAGCAGAGCTCAGAGCAGAGTTCAGACAGACGGAGATTCCTGTCAGATGAGACAGACGGAGATTCCTGTCAGATGAGACAGAAGCAGAGAAACAAGCTGTTACCTCAGAACGTGCTGACTGATAGTTCCCTAGGGAAGTGGAAAGTGACTCTCGGAGTGTGCACAGATCAGTCTGACGGAAGGTCCTGATAGCTACTCTGGACAGAGCCTGAGAAAGAAGTGAAGGAAAGGGAACTGCAGTATTTGTAACACCGAGTCAACTGAGGTACTGTTAGAGAGCGGTGAAGAGAAGGAAGCTGACATCTACTGCTGCTTGTGCTTATGTTAAAGGTGTGAGTAGGACGACAGGCAAGTGGAAAAAGGGAAAGAGAGAGTGACTGAGGAAAAATAGCAACGATAGCTTACCTCCACTCTGCATCACCGGACACCGGGTCCGAGCTTGCTAGTACCTTCATGGCTAGTGGGAGAAACCGGAGACCCTGCTGGACTTCAGGTCACAGAGGGGCCCAACAGTGCTGATGCGTAACCGGGGTCAGGAAGAACAGGAGTCTAGCAGGGCCCTGCATATAGAGACTAGTTCTGTCCAAAAGAAGGCTCCACCACAAGATCAGCCGGGCGTAGCAAAGAGAACGGAGTTAAACTTTGTTATATGCAAGTTAGAAACTCACACACATATAGACGTAAGGAGGCCTTACACCTACTCAGTGGATTGCTGGACGTGCATCCTCCACCCTGACGGCCACCCAGGACGTGAAACTTCACCACCAGTAAAGGTACAGAAAGAGACTGTCTTGTGTGTGTCTGCATTATTGCTCCTTCACCCTTGCACCGCCATATACCTCGAGGGATCAGTCTTACCTGTGGAAGACTTAACACCTTGCTGCCCAGTAACAACCCCTCAGAGGATTCACCCTGCAGCGCTGGTCACCCTGATCAGAAACCACAGGTGGCGTCACAAACATTCTATCATCCCTGTAAATATCCCCCTTCAGTGAGCGCCCAGGGCAACGGACCGAGCTGCGCTACCCGTGACATCCCCAGTAAAGTGAACGGGCTCGGTGCCGAGTACCCCAAAGCCTGGTACGTGCGACTCATATGCACCTCCACCAGCTCAGGGGCACAGCGATGGGGAGTCCGTGTGCCCCATCGTATGCTAACTTGTTCCTGGGCTGGTGGGAGGAGACTGTGGTTTTTGGTGAGGATACTGTTGTGAATGGGTTTGAGATGAGTTCTGAGCAGAGGCTCCCTCTGGTGGTTACAAGCGGTGCTAGTGAAGATTGTGAGGACTGGGAATCAGGTGTTACTGACTGGTCTTATATAAGGGAGTCATTTTCCCATCAGGGTTGCCGGTGATCAATTGTTCTGGTCTGAATCCTTCATTCCAGTTTCCCTTGTAGCCTGCTGTGTCGTTTCTGCATCTCCTGCTTACAGATAAGACTTTTGCTTCTTTTGTGTTTGTGCTATATTTTTGCATTTTGTACTGCACTTCTTTGGGGGCCTTCAGGGTCCCCTCTGGGGGCTTCTGCCCTCTCAGTTTAGTTCAACCACTGAGTTTTGTTCTTTTGCTTTTTCCAGTTTTTTCAGTGGCTGCTGTTTTGATTTTGTTACACCAGAGAACTAATTTAGGTGGTAGAGGTCGTGTGATCTCAGGTGATTTTGAAATTAGTAGAGTTGGTGCTTTTCAGGGTTTTCTGGGATTGCAGTAAGTGCCCTTCCTATCCTTTTCTATTTAGATAGTTTGGGCCCCAGCGTTTGCTCATACTATTTTCTTTCTGTGTCAGTATTTCCTCTTGTCTAACTGCCATTACATGTTTGGGGGCTTTCTATTATCTTTGGGGTTCTGCTCCGGGGCAGATAGCTTTCCTGTTTCTGTCTTTAGGTGTAGTTAGTTTCTCAGGCTGTGACGAGGCGTCTAGGACCAACGTAGGAACGCTCCACGGCTGCCTCTAGTTGTGGTGGTTAGTCAGGGTACTGCAATCTCATAGATTCCAACTGCTCTGGTGTATTGCCTTTTTGCCTGCTCTCCTCAGCTACCGAAACATAACACAGGAGTGTGACAAAGATAGCTCACTGTAAAATATGTGGCCTGTATTTTAATTTTTTTAAGCAAAGTGCTGTCAAGAACTAGGGTTTTTTACCTGAGAGAGGGACAACCTCTCCACTTCTCTCAGGAGAAGGCCCAGCGGTTTGCTAACCGGCATAGGACTGATGGTCCTCGGTTTAAAGTGGGGGACTTGGTCTGGTTGTCCTCAAAGAATATTCCTATGAGAGTAGCATCTCCTAAATTTAAGCCTAGGTTCATTGGACCTTATAAGATCATGGAGATTATTAATCCTGTTTCTTTTCGTTTGCTTCTTCCAGGGACATTTAAGATCCATAACGTGTTCCACAAGTCCTTGTTGAAGAGGTTTGTTGAGCCAGTGGTTCCTGCTGCTGTGCCTCCTGACCCTGTTTTGGTTGAGGGCAATCTGGAGTATGTGGTTGAGAAAATATTGGATTCTCGTTTTTCTAGACGGAAACTCCAGTATTTGGTTAAATGGAGAGGTTATGGTCAGGAAGACAATTCTTGGGTGTTTGCTTCGGACATCCATGCTAGGAGACTTATCCGTGCGTATCATAGAACTCATCCTGACCGACCTGGTTGCTCAAATGAGGGTTCGGTGACCCCTCCTCAAGGGGGGGGTACTGTTGTGAATGGGTTTGAGATGAGTTCTGAGCAGAGGCTCCCTCTGGTGGTTACAAGCGGTGCTAGTGAAGATTGTGAGGACTGGGAATCAGGTGTTACTGACTGGTCTTATATAAGGGAGTCATTTTCCCATCAGGGTTGCCGGTGATCAATTGTTCTGGTCTGAATCCTTCATTCCAGTTTCCCTTGTAGCCTGCTGTGTCGTTTCTGCATCTCCTGCTTACAGATAAGACTTTTGCTTCTTTTGTGTTTGTGCTATATTTTTGCATTTTGTACTGCACTTCTTTGGGGGCCTTCAGGGTCCCCTCTGGGGGCTTCTGCCCTCTCAGTTTAGTTCAGCCACTGAGTTTTGTTCTTTTGCTTTTTCCAGTTTTTTCAGTGGCTGCTGTTTTGATTTTGTTACACCAGAGAACTAATTTAGGTGGTAGAGGTCGTGTGATCTCAGGTGATTTTGAAATTAGTAGAGTTGGTGCTTTTCAGGGTTTTCTGGGATTGCAGTAAGTGCCCTTCCTATCCTTTTCTATTTAGATAGTTTGGGCCCCAGCGTTTGCTCATACTATTTTCTTTCTGTGTCAGTATTTCCTCTTGTCTAACTGCCATTACATGTTTGGGGGCTTTCTATTATCTTTGGGGTTCTGCTCTGTAGCAGATAGCTTTCCTGTTTCTGTCTTTAGGTGTAGTTAGTTTCTCAGGCTGTGACGAGGCGTCTAGGACCAACGTAGGAACGCTCCACGGCTGCCTCTAGTTGTGGTGGTTAGTCAGGGTACTGCAATCTCATAGATTCCAACTGCTCTGGTGTATTGCCTTTTTGCCTGCTCTCCTCAGCTACCGAAACATAACACAGGAGTGTGACAAAGATAGCTCACTGTAAAATAAGTGGCCTGTATTTTAATTTTTTTAAGCAAAGTGCTGTCAAGAACTAGGGTTTTTTACCTGAGAGAGGGACAACCTCTCCACTACCTGGTCCCAAATCTGTTGCATACGCTCCACAACAGAGTCAACACCTGGACAGACAGAAGCCTCCGTCTGTCCTGAAGAAAATCGAGGGTGAAACCCAGAATTACAGAAAAACGGAGACATCAAAGTGGCAGAGCTAGCCCTATTATTAAGAGCAAACTCAGCCAAAGGCAAAAAAGAGACCCAGTCATCCTGATCGACCTGGTTGCTCAAATGAGGGTTTGGTGACCCCTCCTCAAGGGGGGGTACTGTTGTGAATGGGTTTGAGATGAGTTCTGAGCAGAGGCTCCCTTGAGGAGTGGAGAGGTTGTCCCTCTCTCAGGTAAAAAACCCTAGTTCTTGACAGCACTTTGCTTAAAAAAATTAAAATACAGGCCACATATTTTACAGTGAGCTATCTTTGTCACACTCCTGTGTTATGTTTCGGTAGCTGAGGAGAGCAGGCAAAAAGGCAATACACCAGAGCAGTTGGAATCTATGAGATTGCAGTACCCTGACTAACCACCACAACTAGAGGCAGCCGTGGAGCGTTCCTATGTTGGTCCTAGACGCCTCGTCACAGCCTGAGAAACTAACTACACCTAAAGACAGAAACAGGAAAGCTATCTGCCCCGGAGCAGAACCCCAAAGATAATAGAAAGCCCCCAAACATGTAATGGCAGTTAGACAAGAGGAAATACTGACACAGAAAGAAAATAGTATGAGCAAACGCTGGGGCCCAAACTATCTAAATAGAAAAGGATAGGAAGGGCACTTACTGCAATCCCAGAAAACCCTGAAAAGCACCAACTCTACTAATTTCAAAATCACCTGAGATCACACGACCTCTACCACCTAAATTAGTTCTCTGGTGTAACAAAATCAAAACAGCAGCCACTGAAAAAACTGGAAAAAGCAAAAGAACAAAACTCAGTGGCTGAACTAAACTGAGAGGGCAGAAGCCCCTAGAGGGGGCCCTGAAGGCCCCCAAAGAAGTGCAGTACAAAATGCAAAAATATAGCACAAACACAAAAGAAGCAAAAGTCTTATCTGTAAGCAGGAGATGCAGAAACGACACAGCAGGCTACAAGGGAAACTGGAATGAAGGATTCAGACCAGAACAATTGATCACCGGCAACCCTGATGGGAAAATGACTCCCTTATATAAGACCAGTCAGTAACACCTGATTCCCAGTCCTCACAATCTTCACTAGCACCGCTTGTAACCACCAGAGGGAGCCTCTGCTCAGAACTCATCTCAAACCCATTCACAACAGGATACCTGGTGGCACGAAATGGTATCATTATGGTACAGATACATCGATGATGTATTCATCATATGGGCGGGTACGAAGGAGAACTTTGAGAGATTTGTGTGTGAACTGAACCAAAATGAGTTCAATCTTAGGTTCACCTTTGAAATACAGAAGAGGGAATTGTCATTTTTGGACATTAGCGTTAGAAGGGAGACACAAGGGAACCTGTCCACGAGAATCTACCGGAAGCCCACAAGCACTAATAGTCTCCTCCACTGGCAAAGTCATCACCCTGTCCCTCTTAAGAGGGGGATCCCTAAGGGGCAGTTCCTTAGACTCAGAAGGAACTGCTCTAGGGATGATACATTCCTTATGCAGGCGGGGGATATGCACAGGAGGTTCAGAGAGAGGGGCTATCCCCATCATGTGATTGACACAGCCTTTGAGCATGCTAGGAGAGCAGATAGGCAACAGCTCCTACGTAAGAAGCCGGCTAATGAGAATGTAGACATTACCAGAATTATTGGCACCTTTGATTCTGAGCATGTTGAAATCAGACGTATCCTTATGAAACACTGGGACATTCTCAAAATGGATCCCGATTTGAGAGATTTAGTCGGGGAGCGACCTAGTGTCACATATAGGAAAGGGAGATCCATCAGACATCGTCTGGTACATAGCCAGTATAGAAGACCTCCCAAAGTGGGTACATGGTTGGACAGAAAACCTATTGGCTTTTTCACATGTGGGGATTGTAGCCTTTGTAAATGGATGTCACCCACCAAATCCTTCGTTAGTGCCCACACAGGTAGAAGATTCTACTTAAGGGATTTCGCCAACTGTAAGACCACGGCTGTGGTATACAAGGGGACATGTACGTGTCCCAAAGATTATGTGGGCAAAACAAAAAGAGAATTCAGAAGAAGGGTGGGTGAACATATGGGTGACATCAGGAATAATAGAGATACCCATTGGCGAGACACATGAACAATCATCATGGTGGTAGGATGGGAGAAGTGAACTTTATGATCATTGAGGTAGTCAATGTGAACCCGTGAGGGGGAGACGTGGACAGAATGATACTCAGACGCGAATGTGAATGGATCTTCAGATTAGAATCCCTTGAACCTTATGGCTTGAACGAACAATTGTCATTCGCTAGTTTCTTATAGCCATGATTTTGGTTGGTGACAGCTGTACTGAACTGGCTATGCAATACTATGTTTTCTTTCTCTCCATAGTGAGAGATATTTATGTATCCTATCTATTAGAATGACTCCCTATTTGTTTAAAATATTATCTTGGTGGATTTATCTTATATGCCCCTTTAATGGTTTATCACTCCTTTCAGGCCGAAATTGTTTTTGTATGAGTGATCATATGACAGATAGGCCATTTATTAAAGGTTGCTATATGCTGGTTATAATAAAGCCCTGGATGCCACTTTGTGATGGCGTTGGACATTTGCATAAATGTGCCGACACTGTTTGTTACTGGTAGGAAGGGGGCGGGAACCGGCAACAGTTGTATTGAGTCGGTATGACAGAATGCCTCTAATATAGCCTGTAGGTGGCAGACAACCCCTAGCTGCTTCCTATATTACGAGTGATTACCGGGTCAGACCCGCACTTTTTCAGCAGCGATGGGAGTGGTGGTCTCACTGATGAAGCGGCTGCTGTACACACCCCCTGGATTACGTTATTCCCTCACACGTAGGCCGCTCAAGGCTCGGAGAAACGGATGTGACGTAAGGGGGAGGAGTCTCACTATGCACACCTATTACTGTTACCTTGTGAGCAGTATTAGCACAGTATACAAATGCCTCCATGAGACATGTATTGAATAGTGGCATACATCTTTGTCATAGAGAATACTGACAGCGCGTATACATGAGGTTCCCTATCCATGGGATATATAGTGGCACCTTTTTTTGGACACAATTGAGGCACATATAGAATACTGTGACTACTGTTATAATGCATGATATATAATTGGGGCTCCTGAGAAGGCTCTTACGAACATCTGAGATTAATCTTGTTTGGTATACATAGAGGATAAGATAGTCGATACAATCTTTCACACACGGGCTATAAAGCATTGCCCTTTGCGATACTTTAAGGACATGTATATCAAGCTCTGTATAAAGGCACAATATAGGGCTTATTTTTGCCATTGATTATTATCTATGTCTATATACCTAAGATTGATTTTTGTCTCAGGGGACTGCAGGGACTGCATATTAAAAGATCCTCTGTATAAGGGCACAATATAGGGCTAATTTTTGCCACTGATCATTATCTATGTTAATATACCTGGGAGTGATTTATGTCTCAGGAGACTGCAGTGACTGCATATTAAAAGATCCTATCTATGCATGATATAGGGCATGAGTAGAAATTGGTATCAGTCATTTACTCTACTCATATACTTTGTCATATAAGCCCGTGACACCCAATGGTGCATGTATTTCAACTCCTTATCTGACAATGGAGACCGGTGTGTATATTTAAGGTGCACGGTCATCAGTGCAACCTATCGAAACATTACCCACCACATTGTGTGTTTGCATATTGTTTTTAATACTCTGGGGACTTAGGGTACCCTTAGCTTGAGTCGGTCTCTGTATATTTGTAGGGGTCCCCTTATTATCTGGGCAGAGGGACTCCCTAAGGCGGTTAGGGCCCAATAGGGACACCAGGGATAGCCATCGTGGAGCGGGGGCGCCACAACGCTCCCCCCTAGAGTGCCAACCTCCGCCGACAGGTAGGCGACAGCCTAGACCGCTACTAGGGACTCTAGGATACCCCTTGAGTTTCTATGGTAGGAATACACGTTTTTTGTTTTTTGTAGGTCACATTTTTTCTTTTTTGGTGCTACCGATTGTTGTATTTTACTAATAAAGGATTGCCTATAGGGCATGATATATGATTTTGATTTTGAAGCCCTTTTGTTATATTTAACTTCCATATATAATTATCTGTAAGAAGTGCAGAAGGACCTTTAGCCGAGGGAAAAATCTCCGAAATTTGAATACCAGTTGCATGCTTAGACATTTAAACACCATGCACTTGCAAGCGTGGATGGACTACAAAACCTCAGGTAGCACATGTGCACCTGCTCTGACTGAAGGTAGCCAGCAACGCTACATCGCTTCCCCCACCATAAGCCATCGGTTAGCACACCACAGCAAGAAATGTTGAGGTGTCGTCGCAAGGCCAAAGCAGTCAGGGAATCACAATGTTTTTCCAACGAAAGAATGAACCGCTATCAGTACAAAGCGGAAATCACGCGTCAATTAGCAGATTCCAATACTTATGGAATACTTACCCGTGATCCAGTGTTTGACATTAGGAAAAAGATCAATACCCTAGTTGACTATAGTTTAGCTGGTAACATTATTGACAAAAAGACGGCAACCTTCCTCAATAACCCGCACCCCATCACTCCGGTTTTTTATGTTCTACCCAAGATACACAAATCATTAAACAACCCTCCTGGAAGACCAATCGTGGCTTCCACGGATTCAATTCTATCTCCACTGTCCATCTTCCTCGAAAAAATCCGACACCTCTCATTAAAACCACCAGAGCTTTCCTACTAGGCACAGGACACTTCTTGAGTATTATACAACAACTTGATACCATTCCTCCTGATAGTATCCTAGTTACTATGGACGTCAACAGTCTCTATACCTCTATAGAACATGAACACGGCATAGAGGCTACCAAATATCTCCTGAATCTAACCAATATGACTACTAACTCTATCCAATTTTGCCTGGACCTCCTACATCTAGTTTTATACAAGAATTATTTCTTATATGAGGACACTTTCTATATCCAGAAGTGCGGCACCGCTATGGGTTCGAACGTGGCGCCGGCCTACGCCAATGCGTTCATGAACTTTTTCGAGATCTCACAAATCTATAATAATCCATTGTTTATTCAACACGTCATAGAATACCACCGTTATATTGATGACATTTTTTTCATTTGGACGGGTACCTCTACCTCCCTACAAGCTTTCCATAACCATCTTAATTCCATCTTACCGGGGCTACAATTCACTATGCACTCCAGTATGTCATCCGTCTCCTTCCTTGACACTATGGTCATCAAGAATGCCACTGGGAGCCTCATTACAGATCTTTATTGTAAGCCCACGGATACTAACAGCCTATTACATTATACTAGCTGTCACCCGAAATATACTCGGAATAGCTTACCTCATTCCCAATTTAAAAGAATTACCAGGATCGTCTCAGACCCTGATACCCTAGATGACAGACTAAATAATTTGACCACTAAGTTCCAGGAAAGAGGATATCCCCGGACACTTCTCGAAGAGGAAAAGACTCGGTCCCTACTACCTGTCCCTTCACCTATACAACATCATATTAGAGAGAGGATCCCGTTTGTACACACATTTCACCCGTTAATGCCCAAAGTCTATTCCGTTATTAGGAGACATTGGCCGATTTTGACTCGCTCTTATCCGAATATCGAATCCTTCAAGGAACCTACTTTAATGTGTACAAAGAGATAAACTAATCTCAAAGACAAATTGGTACGAGCCGATATAGGGAGTGCACGTCCTCCTACTACGCAAACTCTTCTTGCACCAAAGAGAAACGGCACTTTCCCTGTCTGAGTTGTGCTTCCTGTTCAAATATAATCAAATCTGACACTATTACCCATCCCAGGACTGGTAAATCATATCCTATCCGAGGCTTCTTCACGTGTAATTCCAATTTTGTTATAAATGTAATCAAATGTCCATGCGGATTACTATATGTAGGGGAGACTACACAGCATATAAAGGCTAAATTGCAAATATAACAAAGAGTTTTTATTACAAATGTTAAAAACACATATATAATACAATATAAATGACAATGATTAGGGAAATCTGCTGAATCCAAATAGGGGCAAGAAAGAGTATGTGGTCCCTTTAAATAACCATGCTAGCACAGATCAATGACTGCATATACAAGGAAAGGTTTTCCATTGGAACATGACATTCAACAGCAGTATCTCGTGCTCACAATATCAGCGGTCCATAACAGACTCAAAAACGCCAATAGACATGGCTAGTACATAGTAGTTAAAAGCATTATGCTAAGGACACTTACATAACCTGTGTGGTACACTTGCTGCCCCTGCGCCCCAACGCACGTTTCGCTTCTTCGTCAGGAGGCGAATGTTGAATGTTATGTTCCAATGGAAAACCTTTCCTTGTATATGCAGTCATTGATCTGTGCTAGCATGGTTATTTAAAGGGACCACATACTCTTTCTTGCCCCTATTTGGATTCAGCAGATTTCCCTAATCATTGTCATTTATATTGTATTATATATGTGTTTTTAACATTTGTAATAAAAACTCTTTGTTATATTTGCAATTTAGACTATTTTCTCTTGTGTTATTGATATTAATTAGTTTTTGCAATTATCATTATTTTGGGCTTTTGTTGTTATTATTACAGCATATAAAGGATAGAATAGCGAGCCACAAATCCACCATTAGATGTGGAAAGAATTGGTTACCTTTACCTGAATGAGTCGTCCGCCAGGGCCGTGGGGTACTCGGCACCGAGCCCGTTGATTTCTATGGGGAATGTCACGAGTAGCACAACTCGGTCCGTTGCCCTGGGCGCTCACTGAAAATGGGGGATATTTACAGGTGAATTGTACATTGATATGGGGATTCGTGACGCCACTTGTGGTATCTGGTCAGGATGACCAGCGCTGCTATGCAGATCCACTGAAGGGTTAATATTGTGCAGCTAGATGTTAAGCCTTCCACAAGTAAGGCTGAGTCCTCCAGGGCAGATAGATGTATAGGAATGCAGGACAGACGGGGACCCGGCAGTCAGGGGCAATAAGGGAGACACACACATAAGTCACTTTGGTACCTTTACTGAAGATGTGGCAGGCACTTCCCGGAGTACTGTAGGGTGAAGGGTGCACATCCAGATTCCTCCACTGAGTAAGTGTGTGGCCTCCTGTTCTCTGCCTTTATGTGATAAAGTCCTGACCTGCTTGTAGCTAGGTCTAACTTGGTCTCCGTCTTGCACCTGGCTGACCTTGTGATTGGACCTCTTCTTGAAGTACACAGTCTCTATTTGCAGTGCACTGCTAGACTCCGTCCTCCTGATCCTGCTACGTATCAGCTCTGTGGTATTCCTGGGACTTGTAGTCCTCCAGGAACTTCGGTGTTCTCCTAATGGGTCGTGGAGATTCCTATAGGCTTGGATCCCGGTGTCCGGTGAATACTTGCTGAGGTAAGCTATAAAGGCTTTTCTACCTCATTAACTTTCCACTCGCCTTCGGCCTACCCGGATCCTCACACGATCACATACTGGCAGTTGGTGGTTTGCCTCTTCACCGCTCTTTAAGCGTCGGCACGCTTCTCATTGAGCTGCACTCCTAGATTCAGCTCTGACTAGGCTGGAGTGATTGCTGTTTCACTCTTTACTAGACTCCACTTGCTTGTGAACTGAATAGCTCTGCAGCCTCTCTAACCTCAGCTCTGCACTTCACCTTCCTGCAGACTGACTGACTGAGCCCTCTGAGATCACTGCACTCTCTGAGATGGCTGCACTGAACTAAACTAGATGTTTCCTGTGTAACTGTCTTTTATATGTCTAAAACAGCTCCCTCTGGTGGTCTTTGGGATAAGATGAACGTGTGTGAATGTGTATAATGACCTCTAGTGGGATATTCTTTCAGTGCACCCTTCTGGGAGATATGGATTCATTCGCAGCTGGGCTCCACATTCCCCCCTAGTAGAACTCAGCACTCCGGGCTGAAATACAAAACAAAGAACAATAAACATTGTATAAATAACTCTTCGGGTGAGTTTCCACGATCAGTAAACGCTGCGTGTTTGGCGCTGTGCGCTGGCGCAGCGCCAAACACGCAGCGTCCAGATGTTACAGCATAGTGGAGGGGATTTCAAGAAATCCCGTCTCCACTATGCATAACAACACGCAGGCGGGAGACCTGCGTAAACGGACATGCGGCGCGTCTTTTCAGACCGCAGCATGTCCTCGCGTGTTGCGGCGATGGTGCGTCGCCGCAACAGAATTTAACACAGGGCTATGTAGCCCTGCGTTCTTTCCGGAGGTGTTCCGGAGATGACCTGAACACCTCCGGAAAGAGCGCGCGTCAAAAAGGGGGCGGGGCTTAGACGGAGCGGAATTTCCGCTCCGTCCAAAGCGCTGTGGTTCCGGACCGTGGAACCACAGCCTTCCTTTACAGGAGGTAAGGCACTCTTGAACTGTTGCATAACGGTAAATGAACAACTATATACATTAGTACAATGAGGAATTGAGGAATTGAGCAACCATAAAAGTCCCAGTCTCTTTTGGAAAAGGATGCTCAAAAAGGGTAGAGAAAACAAGTAAAAATAATGTCCATTCACTTGTTTCAGTATTATAAAGGAAAACATAGGTTAAGAAATACCGGTATATTAAGGCATATTATAACAACAATATATACATTTATATACAGTGGTTCTAGATAATTATTTACATGTGTGTTACACTCGGTCCCCTCGCTGGCTCTGCACTCCGTCCTGGTCACTCACCTGTTCCTCTAGCTGTCCCTCTGCAGCAGTCTGCGCGCAGGCTGAGGTCTCCTGTCCCATCTGCTCCTCAGCGTCATGTGTCCTCCTCCACTTCCTGGCACGCTGCTAGCAGGCCTCCAGATAGATTGCTTAGGACGCGAGGCCGCGCCCACCGTCTCTCTTAAAGGGGCAGCGTGCATTTTTTTAAATAGCTAATTAACCAATGGCAGCGCACTCAGTACTATATCTGGTCACTCCACCATAAGGGGAGTGCCAGAGCAACGTGTTCTATCATTGCTACATCCGGTTCTGTTCCTGATCTGTCTGCGCTGCGTCTGCAGTCTCTGTGCTTCGCTTATACTGTTTGTCTCCTCAGATCATTGCTAACCCGTATCTGGCTAACCTGGACAATCTCGGCTATTACTGGCGCAAGTGTCATCCCGTTCTGCCATCAGCCATCCGTACCCGTGGACCGTGACAAGGTCACTGAAGCCAGCCTGCCACCATCCATTCTGGACCAGGACCTTACCCTTCTCCGTCAAGAACCCTCCACGGACTCTGTATATACCTGTTATCCTTTTGGTCCCTCTGGGACAGCTGCCACATGTCCGGGGTCTAACTGGAGGTAGCACCTGTGTCCTCCGGGAATTCCATTTTGGTCCTGTTCGAGGGGCCTTACTACGGGTACCCGGGGCTCACTAGTTACGCCCCCTTCGGAGCCCCCGGACCGCGGTCTCGAGGTTCCACATTAAAAAATAAAAACGAATGTGAACTTCACCATCTCTGCCTCCGCTTCCATTCGTTACAGATTGCTCCGGCCATGGAACCCGCTGGATCCCAGAGATCTCCGACCACGGATCTGTGCCAGGAGGTGACCCGTTTGGGAGTTCAACAGGACAAGATCACGACTTATCTACGCAGCTTGTCTACCCGCATGGATTCCTTGGGGTCCTCGTCTGCACCTGACTCTTCTATCAATACTCAGGTACCAGTTCCCATGGCAAGTCAAGGTCCCCGCCTGGCGGCTCCTACCCGTTTCCAGGGTGATCCTACTCAGTGTCGGGGTTTTCTCAATCAGTGCACTCTACACTTCGAAATCTTGGGGCATATGTTTGCTTCTGACCGAGCCAAGGTGGGCTTCATCATGTCACACCTGGGAGGAGAGGCCCTCGCCTGGCTAAACCCGCTATGGGAGAGAGGGGATCCGCTGGTTAATGATCTTCAATCTTTCCTAGAGGCTTTTCGCAGGACTTTCGATGAACCTGGTCGCACCACTTCGACTGCCTCAGCTTTGCTCCGCCTGCGCCAAGGTACTCTCACGGTAGCTCAGTATGCTGTTAAATTCCGCACCCTCTCGTCTGAATTATCGTGGAACAATGAGGCCCTGGTTGCTAACTTCTGGGAGGGCCTATCCGGAAGAATCAAGGATGAGCTGGCGGGACGGGACAGACCTACCCTCTTGGAAGAGCTAATATCCTTGGCAACCCGAATTGACCTGCGTTTTCAGGAGCGTTCCATGGAGATCAAGCGGGACAAAAGGTCCTATCACCTGGACTCTAGTTTGTACAAAACAGGTACCTCGCCTTCCTCCTCCGAGACCATGGAGGTAGACCATGTAAGTTTGGCCACCCGCCGCCGGGAGGCACGTCGCAAGGAGGGAAGTTGTTACTACTGCGGTAGTTCTGAACATTTGATCCATTTCTGTCCTAAAAAGTCGGGAAACTCCAGTGCCTAGGTCCGGTAGGAGGGGCCAACCTAGGTAGAGAACAGTCCTCTCCCTCTTTACACATCTCAGTCTCCGTGTCCTATGGAGCAATAAAATTCTCCGAACATTGTTTACTGGATTCTGGAGCTGCAAGGAACTTCATCCAGCAGGCGGTTGTGGATCATTACCGCTTACCAGTCCAGCGTCTTCCTGATCCGTTACAGGTGTCCGCCGTGGATGGCAAACCACTGACCGAGCCCGGCCAGTTTCAAACCGAGTTGGTGGAACTCCGGGTAGGTCTAATGCATGCTGAACGAATGCGATTTTATGTATATCCCGGTTTGTCCCATCCCATGCTTTTAGGTTTACCTTGGCTCCAGATGCATGAACCAGTCCTTAATTGGAAAACTGGAGAAGTTCTGCGTTGGGGAGATACCTGCATGAATCATTGCTTAATCCGGATTCAACCTGTTTCGCCTCCAGTCCAGCCTAATACCCTGCCAGGGTTGCCTTCCGCCTATTGGTCCTTCTCTGACGTCTTTGGGAAAAAGGAGGCTGAGAGACTACCTCCACACAGGTCGTATGACTGTCAGATAGAGCTTCTTCCTGGAGTATCTCCTCCTCGTGGGAGAGTTTATCCCCTTTCACAGGCAGAGACTCAGGCTATGTCGGACTACATCCAAGAGAATCTGGCTAGAGGATTTATCCGAAAGTCATCGTCACCGGCAGGAGCTGGATTCTTCTTTGTGAAGAAGAAAGATGGATCCTTGCGGCCCTGTATCGACTATCGGGGTCTAAATCAGATCACGGTAAAAAACAGGTATCCATTACCTCTTATTTCAGAGCTGTTTGATCGTCTCCGAGGGGCCAAGATCTTCACCAAATTGGATCTCAGAGGGGCCTACAACCTGATCCGAGTCAGAGAGGGAGACGAATGGAAAACAGCCTTCAACACCCGTGACGGCCACTATGAATACCTGGTAATGCCATTTGGTCTAAGCAATGCACCTGCGGTCTTTCATTAATTTGTTAATGACATTTTCAGGGACTTGCTCTATACTTGTGTCGTGGTCTACCTGGACGATATTTTGATTTTCTCTGCTGACTTGACGTCACACTGGAGGCAAGTACGCCTGGTCTTACAAAGACTGAGAGAGAACAGGCTATATGCCAAATATGAGAAATGCCTCTTTGAGCAGTCTTCCTTGCCTTTCCTTGGGTACATTGTATCTTCCACAGGATTAAAGATGGATCCGGAGAAGTTGTCTGCAGTTCTCAACTGGCCTCGTCCGTCTGGGCTAAAAGCCACACAAAGGTTCCTAGGGTTCGCCAATTACTACCGGCAATTCATTCCACACTTTTCCACCCGAGTGGCTCCAATCACAGCCTTAACCTGGAAAGGTGTAAACTCTAAGGAATGGTCCTCCGAGGCAGAAGAGGCCTTTGTTTCTCTCAAAAAAGCCTTCGCTTCCGCACCTGTTCTCCATCGTCCTAATTCAAATGAGCAATTTTTTCTTGAGGTTGACGCTTCTTCCATAGCTGCAGGAGCAGTTCTGACCCAGAAGTCGTCTACCGGGCGGATGATCTTGTGTGGTTTTTTCTCCAAGGTTTTTTCTCCTGCAGAAAGGAACTACTCTGTCGGTGATAGCGAACTGTTGGCCATCAAATTGGCTCTGCAAGAATGGAGACATCTTCTTGAGGGAGCTCATCACCAGGTAATCATATTCACCGACCATAAAAACCTTGCCTATCTCCAATCTGCTTTAAGACTGAATCCCCGTCAGGCCCGTTGGGCATTATTTTTTGCCCGTTTCAATTTTGTACTTCATTTCCGTCCAGCTGACAAGAACATCAAGGCAGACGCACTCTCTAGAGCCTTCTTGCCTCCTGAACTGGAGGAAGAACCTCAGCACATTATTGAACCTTCTAAGTTAGTCTCTGTTGCCTCCACTGATCTGGCCCGGCTTCCTCCAGGGAAGACTCTCGTGTCCGCTTCTGAGCGTAGTCGTGTTCTGCGCTGGGGTCATTCTTCTAAGTTGGCTGGCCATGCTGGTCAGAAAAAGACGCAGCAACTCATCTCCCGTTATTACTGGTGGCCTACCATGGGCAAGGATATCCAGGAGTTCGTCGCAGCCTGTCCTTCATGTGCCCGTAACAAAACTGTGAAACATCTACCAGCCGGCAAGCTTCTGCCTCTTCCGATTCCGTCCGCTCCCTGGCAGCACATCGCGATGGATTTCATCACGGATCTTCCATTTCTTCTGGCTGCTCAGTGGTATGGGTTGTGGTGGACCGCTTCTCTAAAATGGCCCACTTCGTTCCGCTATCTGGCCTCCCGTCTGCTCCAGAACTGGCCGCTCACTTCATTCAGCACATCTTCCGTTTACATGGATTTCCTCTCCACATCGTGTCCGACAGGGGCGTCCAGTTCACCTCTAAGTTCTGGAGGGACTCTGTAAAATGGTAAAAATTGAACTAGATTTTTCTTCTGCATACCATCCCCAGTCTAATGGGCAAGTGGAGAGGATCAATCAAATCCTGGCTGGATACCTGCGTCACTTCATCAACGCTCATCATAATGACTGGGTAGAATTACTGCCCTGGGCGGAATTCTCCTACAACAACCAAGTAAGTGAATCTTCTGGAAAGTCTCCCTTTCAGATTGTGTTTGGACTCCAACCCGGAATTCCTCTTCCTGTCTCGGGATTGTCTGATGTTCCGGCAGTCGATACCTTGTCTAAGAATTTCTCGAACATTTGGAGAGAGACCAGGTCGACTTTGGAGAAAGCCTCTCAACCTATGAAAACGCATGCGGACAAAAGACGTTTGGAGGCTCCCATCTTTCGTCCAGGAGACAAGGTATGGCTCTCCTCCAAGTACATCCGTCTGAAGTTACCATCGTACAAATTGGGTCCCCGTTTCATTGGTCCCTTTGAAGTTTTGAGACAAATCAACCCGGTCTCTTATAAACTTGAGGAATTGAGGAATTGAGCAACCATAAAAGTCCCAGTCTCTTTTGGAAAAGGATGCTCAAAAAGGGTAGAGAAAACAAGTAAAAATAATGTCCATTCACTTGTTTCAGTATTATAAAGGAAAACATAGGTTAAGAAATACCGGTATATTAAGGCATATTATAACAACAATATATACATTTATATACAGTGGTTCTAGATAATTATTTACATGTGTGTTGCACTCGGTCCCCGCGCTGGCTCTGCACTCCGTCCTGGTCACTCACCTGTTCCTCTAGCTGTCCCTCTGCAGCAGTCTGCGCGCAGGCTGAGGTCTCCTGTCCCATCTGCTCCTCAGCGTCCTGTGTCCTCCTCCACTTCCTGGCACGCTGCTAGCAGGCCTCCAGATAGATTGCTTAGGACGCGAGGCCGCGCCCACCGTCTCTCTTAAAGGGGCAGCGTGCATTTTTTGAAATAGCTAATTAACCAATGGCAGCGCACTCAGTACTATATCTGGTCACTCCACCATAAGGGGAGTGCCGGAGCAACGTGTTCTATCATTGCTACATCCGGTTCTGTTCCTGATCTGTCTGCGCTGCGTCTGCAGTCTCTGTGCTTCGCTTATACTGTTTGTCTTCTCAGATCATTGCTAACCCGTATCTAGCTAACCTGGACAATCTCGGCTATTACTGGCGCAAGTGTCATCCCGTTCCGCCATCAGCCATCCGTACCCGTGGACCGTGACAAGGTCACTGAAGCCAGCCTGCCACCATCCATTCTGGACCAGGACCTTACCCTTCTCCGTCAAGAACCCTCCACGGACTCTGTATATACCTGTTATCCTTTTGGTCCCTCTGGGACAGCTGCCACGTGTCCGGGGTCTAACTGGAGGTAGCACCTGTGTCCTCCGGGAATTCCATTCTGGTCCTGTTCGAGGGGCCTTACTACGGGTACCCGGGGTTCACTAGTTACGCCCCCTTCAGAGCCCCCCAGACCGCGGTCTCGAGGTTCCACATTAAAAAATAAAAACGAATGTGAACTTCACCATCTCTGCCTCCGCTTCCATTCGTTACAATGTGTTAGGTCCTACTCTCTGTACCTAACAGGTAATTGCCCCCTTGTTATGCGTACTGACCTACGTGGTGTAGTGGTAGGTGAGGTGTCAGTTACCCTGTTATTCCTGCGTGCAGGTAGGTTGTAGTACTGCCTTAGCCTCTCTAGGGATCTGGCAAGCATACTGTGAGCTGGGTGAACTGGCTCGACTTCTGCAGGGGATCCTTCTTCCTGAGATTCAGCTTCTTGAGAATCTGCTTCTTGGGATTCCACTTGTTGGGGTTCTGCTGGGGCAGGTTCCTCTGGTACTCACTCTACTGCAACAACCGGTGCAACTGGATGTAGAGGTTCTTCTTGTGGTTGATAGAATTGAAGCACAGGAATGATTACAGCTTCTCCAATTCTGGGCCAATCCGCTGGGAAATCTCCTAAGTCTGTATGTATGACTGCTTCATCACGCTCTTCCTGATTGACAACAGGTTCTTCCTCTTGAAGCTTTAACGGATCCGGACACAACTTTAGGTGATCTCTGGATACAGTTGCAGTCGTTCTTCCTCCATCCTTGCTAATTATGCACGTTTTCTTGTTGTCAAACCTTGAATTCTGTACGATGTAGGGCTCTCTTTCCCATTGATCGTCAAGTTTGTGTATCCTCCTCTTTCTTTTCAGTATGACTTCACCAGGTGCGAAAGGTTCAGCTGGCGCACTTTTGTTGTAGCGATCTTCTTGTTTATCCCTTGCTCGATTGAGACTATCTTCAACACAGGCCTGTACTTTTCTGTACTGTTCCTGTCTGTTGGTGTCCCAGTCTTCAGTAGTCACATCTGCTTCTGGTTCTACAACACCAAGCTCCAGATCCATGAGCAGCTTTCCTGGTCTGGCCCGCATGAGATAAGCTGGGGTGCAATTGGTGGAACTCACAGGTATGTGATTGTACAGATCTACCAGGTCAGGTAGTAAGTCTGGCCACCGATTTCTCTCCTTGAGTGGTACAGTCTTCAGCAGGTCAATGACGATGTGATTCATCTTCTCACAGAGACCATTGGTTTGGGGGTGGTACGGTGTGGTTCTTATCTTCTTACACCCGTACAAATGACAGAACTCTTTGAACAATTCGGCCTCGAAGGCTGGGCCTTGGTCAGTTAGCACCTGCTCAGGATATCCGTGTGGTCTGCAGAAATACGCTTGGAACGTCTTTGCTGCTGTCTCTGCCATCAGATCTTTGACAGGGGCGACCACCAGGAACCTGGAGTAGTGATCCACCATAGTCAGGGCATAGGAGTATCCTGACCGGCTGGGTGACAACTTGACATGGTCCAGGGCCACGATCTCCAAGGGACGAGTCGTCTTGATGGGTTGCAGGGGTGCCTTCTGACTGCTGTAGTCCTTTTTTCTTTTTCAAAATAACTTTATTATAATTTTTAGCAATGAGAGTAGGGTATTACAGTCTTACATCTCAAATAGAATATAACTTTCCATACTTAACAGTACTAGACATCAATCGAGTTAATCATGGAGATGAAGAAATCTAACTGTAGAATATATCAAGTAGCTCGACAGTAAGGATATTAATAAATAATAATAACATAACCATAACAATAACATTTCTAAACTAACAGTAGAGGATATCAATTGTTAATCAATCAAAGAGAATCTTTGCCGTCAGAGGATATAGGAGAGAGTCAAGCCAACATAAGCGAAATTAAGAGGTCAAGTCTTGCCAAGGATTCCATTTTTTACAGAAGGAAGTAAAACTGTTGTTAGCCAGTGCATGGCTTTTCTCGTATGACATGTGCAGAGACATTTTGTCTACAATGTCGGCTATTTTAGGAACCGCTTCTTCCTTCCAAAGAGAAGCTATTTGGTTTTTGGTTACCAAGAATAAGTGGATGATTAGATGTCTGTATGAGTGAGGGATTTCCTCAAGATCGAGAGACAATAAGGCCAATTGAGGGGTCAACGTCACAGTTCTAGAAGTGATCTTATCCACCAAGTCAGAGACATTTGACCATAGTAACCTTATCTTGGGGCACTCCCAAAAGACATGTAGAAGATTCCCTGCGAAACCACAGTCTCTCCAACAGTTAGGGGACACTCCCGGAAAAATTCTTGCCATTTTAGCAGGTGTGAAATACCATCGGGAGACTAATTTATAATACGACTCATGGAGGGAAGCACATATGTTTGAGGAATAAGTAGCTTTAAGTGCTTTCCGCCATTGATCGTGAAAGAAATTCAAGTTCATATCCCTTTGCCAGTTAGTCTCAAAAAGGGTTTCCTTGGGTACTAGATCTTCGTTTAAGAAGTTATAAATAAATTTGGATTTCCAATAAAGGTTATTGTCCGGATTACAAATTAACATGCCTACCATCTCCTTGATAAGAGACTTTTTCCTGATAAATTTGGAGATGAGTTTTTTAATGAAATAAAAGATTTGGGCATCTTCAGGAGGAAGTTTATGTACTGACAACAACGCTTCATATTCAATGAAATCTTTGCCATCAAAAATATCCTGTATTTTCGTTAAACTAGCCAATCTCCAAGAGCTAGGAATTTCCTTTTCCATAATCAAGCCAAAAAACCTCAGTGATATGTCCTTGATTTGGTCATATCTGAACCTCTTCCTGCTTTGTGTTTGGATTTTGGCCATATAGGTCCAGGCATATAAGGTAGCAGAAATAGTCGGCGAGATATGCGATACAGAGGAGGATGATAGGACATTACTTAAAATTAATTTTGCCAGAGGAGTGTTCCTATTATAGTGTCTTTCAATCTCTGACCAAGCCGGGCCATTATCCGGCCTGAGCCAAATACGAGACTGTTTCACCAAGGAGGAGTAGTAATAGTTAACCAAATTTGAGAGAGCAAGGCCTCCATTTGTTTTAATTTTGGTGATAGTGGTGAATGCTATCCTTGCTCTCTTCTTGTTCCATACGAATGTGTTAACTATACTTTGTAGTTTTTTGATTAGCTTTAACGGAATAAGTAAAGGTAAAGCTCTAAAGGTGTATAAAATTTTGGGGAGAGTAAAAAGTTTAAATAAAGTAATTCTCCCGGCCCAAGAAATTTCCTGCTTCCCAAGATTATTAAGTTCAGATTGCACTTCCTTAGTGATTTTTTGGAGGTTAAGATCAATCGTCTTGCGAAAAACTGTAGAGATAAGTATGCCAAGATATGTCAGCGACTCCTTTTCCCAATCAAAATTAGTATTCCCTTTAATACCGCAGATATCATCCTGGCTCAAGAAAAAGTCCAAAATTTTAGACTTTGATTCGTTAATTTTGAACAACGATGCCTTTGAAAAATCTCCAAAATCCTGGAGGACATGCATAATAGAGCATGAAGGATTTGTAAGGCTGAGGATGACATCATCCGCAAACAGGCTAATTTTGTACTGTTTTGCCCCTATCTGGATTCCCCTAATCGACTCATTCCCTCTTATTCTCTCAGCAAGTGGCTCCATGATAATAGCGAATAGCAGAGGGGACAAGGGACATCCCTGTCTTGTACCATTCGTTATTGAAATGTTTTTAGATAGGTGACAATTTACATACACGTTTGCTGAGGGATAAGCATACGTATAAGGCCATGATTGTTTTAATTATATTGAGGCTAAATCCAAATTTTTTAAGGGCCGCTACCAAAAAGTCCCAATTCACTCTATCAAATGCCTTCTCAGCATCCAACGCTAGGAGAATTGAAGGAGTTCTTTTAGATCTGATAGAGTGAATTAGATTGAATACCTTTCTAGTACCGTCACTGGTCTGACGTCCCAGGATAAAGCCCATCTGGTCTTTGTGAATAATGCTTGGAAGAATAAATTTGATTCTATCGGCAATGATTTTTGAATATATTTTTACGTCAGTGTTAATTAGTGAAATTGGCCTATAATTTTTGACCGACTCCAGGTCTCCTTTAGTTTTGGGAATTAAGATTATAGTGGCCTTTAGCATTTCCGGAGGGAATTCTCCAATCGAAGATGCTTTATTGAACACTGAGCCGAGGCAGGGAACCAGGTGAGGGGCAAACACTTTAAAATACTCATTCGTGAAACCATCAGGTCCCGGTGATTTCTTAAGTTTTAGTTTCTTGATGGATTCGGAAATTTCATGCTGAGTAAAAGGGGCGTCGATGGCCGTCAATTGCTCAGCAGAAAGTTCAGGTAGGTTAATACTTGATAAGAATTTTTGGATGTGGAGTTTGTCTGGCTGGGATGTATCTGGGTCGTACTTAAGATTGTATAGGGAAGAGAAATAATCTGCGAAATGATCCGCTATTTCTTTAGGGTGGTCGGAGATCATTCCGTTATATTTGATCCTATTAATCCTATTCCTAACTCTTATGGCCTGGAATCTCTGGGCCATAAGCTTGGAAGGTTTGTTATATGAGGAGTAGAAATTCGCTTTCATCCTCTTGGCATACCTATCATAGTCTTCGAATAAGCTGCTCTCAGCGCAATTCTAAGGTTGATACTCTCTGAATGCAGTTCTGAAGAAGGTGCCACTAATTTTTGTTGTGCATCTTCCTTATTCTTAAGATCCATTTGTAAATTGTGGATCTTTTCCTTGTCCTGTTTTTTTTTTTGATTCAGTAAGCCTATCATCACTCCTCTTATAACGCATTTGTGGGCATTCCACAATGTGAACGGGCTCACATCTTCCGACTCGTTTTCCTTAAAATAGTTAGTGATGGCTTTCTCGATTTTTTCTCTGAAGATTGGGTTGTACAAAAGTGAGGAATTACATCTCCAGAGAAAGTCTCTCTTATGTGATAGACCAAGATCTACTTCACAGATTACAGGAGAGTGGTCTGAAAAGGACTTTGGTAGGATATCTATTCTCCTAAATCTGGAAATTGAAAAGTAATCGGTAAGGAATAGGTCGATTCTCAAAAAGGTCTTATGTACCTCTGAATAATGCGTATATTCCAATGATGAAGTGTTTATGCACCGAAAAACATCCAGGTATTCATGGCTGTGGAGCCATCCTTTTAAAACTGGGAAAGAAGACCTAGACCTTGCAGTAGAATCCAGCTGGGCGTCAGGGACAATATTAAAGTCTCCTACTACGATCACCACCCCCTTCTTAACCTCCTGGATTTTACTGTCAAGCTCGTTGAAAAATTTAATCTGAGCGTTATGAGGCGCATAAACATTGATGATAGTAGTCAATTGATTATTGACCATGGCCACCAGTATTAAATATTTACCCTCTGGGTCTGAGTGAGTCTCGATGCTGCGGAAATCTAATGAGTTTTTGATAAGGGTAATAACCCCTCCCCTCTTTTTATCGTTTAGGGCTTCAAATATATGAGAATAATTTTTATTTTCGAATCTTGGGTGACCTGACTTGGCAAGCTTGACCTCCTGTAAGCAAATGATCTCAGCTCTGCTTCTCTTGATCTCTCTCCATGTAGAGTGCCTCTTAACCGGGCTATTTAGGCCTCTCACGTTAAATGATAATATTTTAACCATTTTCTCCTAAGCAATAATGATAACAAACAGAAAAAACAAAACACACAAAACTTAATAACCAACTAAACAGTCTTGTGAAGAATCCTCGAATTCGAAGGATGTTCTCCTTAAATGGGAAAGTTCATGGATGGCATTAGAAGCCCCTGCAAATGACACATTTACAAAGAATAAAGTACACAACTTCTTACCCGGAATATCCCCAATTTTGTTCAGAGAGGAGATAAAGGACATACCATCTTGTGGTGTGAGTAATGAAACAATCCTGCCTCCTCTATTTACAAGTAATTTAGTTGGGAAGCCCCATCTGTACTGGATACCCATCCTGCGTAAAATTGAAGTGACTTCCCCAAAGCTCTTAGCTGGATTGTATCTTTGGACAAGTCAACGAATACTTTAATATGATCAAACGGGGGAGGGAGCTGCTTCTTGTCCCTCATAAAAGCTAGGAGTCTTTCTTTAGTGGGGTAAAAATGAAATCTTAGTATTGTATCCCTCGGAATATCTTCCGAAATGGATCTAGGTCTTGGTAACCTGTGTATCCTGTCAATCATTAGCTCAAGTTCCGGAGAATCCGGAAAGATTTTTTTTAGGATCCCCATAGTGTAGTTCTGTAAATTTGCCTGGCTTACTTTTTCAGAAATTCCCCTCAATTTAATTTTGTTCCGCCTACTGCGGTCCTCGATGTCAGCAAGCTTCATTCTTAGGTATTGCACCTCTTTTTGTGTATCTGCTTGCTGCTTCTGTAAAGAAGAAGAACTCTTTTCCAAGACAACAATTTTTTTATCGTGTTTATCAATCCGAGAATTGATAACTTCAAATTTGGCTTGTAAACGATTGGTATTTTCCTCCATTGTCAATCTAAGACTATTGTTTAGGGCGACTATTAGATCTTTCATGTAAGCTTTGGATACATCCTCATTGGAAGCTTGAATCCCTTCAATAGGGCATATTTTGGGTGCCTCCTCAGATAGCCTAGGCCTACTTCTATCTGGACTCTGAGTAGGAGAAGTGTCATGAAACTCCTCCTCAGAGTCAGACCAAGCTTTAATTATGTTTCTTTTTTTAGTGACAGTGGTATCCATATCAGCCTGAGTATCAATTATGTCTTGAATTTCTTTCAGCATGCTAGTATCATCTTTTAAGCCAATTTTATAGCCCTCCGCAGGCGGAGATGCGGAAGGGCTGATACAAATTGCCTCATCAAGATCAGTGATATCCTTCCTGACAGCAGATCTCAGTGCTGGTTTGTGTGATGATTTTTCCCCCTGAGTTTTTTTGTTACTTTTAGTACTCATTTTTAAAGAGGGGTAACCTTTCAACAAAGAGGAAAGAATCAAATGCAATACAAAGTAACACAAGTGAATGATTAACCAATCTACGCGTCTTTTTTCTTTGAAATACAACCTGCAAGACTTGCTGAAATAAAAGCTGTCAGGATAAGAAGACAGGAATGACTGAGCTCGCTGAATGATTTTAGCGAGTTTAGTTCCAAAAAGATAGGAAACGTCAGGCAAATGCAGACTTCTTCAAGAATGAGATTCCTCCTTAATGGAAAATTCCAGGAACAAACCAAGTTACCAGATGTTGAAGAACAAATAAGATCCTCCAGAAGAGAGATGAATCAAGATGTAGCTGGCGTCGCAATCCGGGACTCCAATAAAGCCTTTAAAGATTATGCGTCGTTGTTCGAGTCGCACTTGAGCTGTGCGATACTTTCTAGAACGCAGACTTGTTATGCGACTTTTTCCAAGTCGCAATCCTCCTTTGCGATGCTTTTAGTGACGCTATCCAAATTAGCGACTCCTTTCAGAGCGCAAAATCACTACTGCAACGGATTCACTTTACGGTAATGGCGGCGTTCACCGCTTACCTTCGTGGAAACCGACGATGCAGCTGCAGCACATGGGACGTCCCGGCTTCAGGTGAAGAGGTCTCGGTCTCTGGTCCCTCCTGGAACTTGATTGAAGAAGACGTCGGCTTGATCCTGAGAAGACCGCCGGCGCTGAAGATCTCCACACCGCTTCAGGCAATGGAGGAAGCCTCAGGGATGCCCAGGACACTGGAGACTGCAACGGTGAGAAAATTTCTTCTTTTTCTTCTTTATATCCAGGTCTTCTTGCACCCGATGAAGTCAGGGGGCAAACCGCTCACTTTAGAAGGGGGGGACAGGTCCCAAACCAGTGCTGGAGGCTCAGACAGGATGCGGCTGCACTGGGCTGCACAGGGCTACTCCAGGCCTCGGCTTCTCCCTTCTCTGTAGGCCTCAAACGTTCCTCCTCTCAATCTGGCTCCAAAACAGTCCAAGTTAGGATTTTTATAATCCTTATGTGATCAGGGGTCCTCCGGTGTCGAAGATTTTTCTCCCAGCCTCCTCCAAACGTAGCTTATTTCGTTGCTAAAGCAGGGGGCTTCAGGAGCCCAGCAGAAAGATGTCTGCTCACATCTAGCAGCAAACCACGCCCTGTAGTCCTTTTTTCTGAGGCCACAGGGTCCACAATTCTGGCACCACCTCTCGATGGAACTGCGCATTCCCACCCAATAGAAACGACACTTCAACAGGGTCTCCAGCTTCTTCCAGCCAAGTGTCCCGCTTGATCGTGGTAGGCTTCTAACACCATCTGGATATCTGCTCTGGGGACTACTATCTGCCATACCATCTCATGGGTCCTTGGGTTGACGTACCTCCGGCACAGCTTCTCACGGTAGATAAACAACCGGCTTCTCTCATTCCACAGCTGCTTTGCTTGTAGAGGCGCATCCTTCTCCAAGGAGGAACCTTCTTGAGTTATCAGCTCCTTGATTCGGCTGACAACTGGATCGCTGTCCTGAGTCTCCTTCCAGCTGTGGTGAGGTAAAGGATTTAATGTCTTACCACGCGGCCTCCTGCAGGCTTGTTGCTCGTGGATCATCCCATTCCTGTGAAAGGCAGGTAGTTCAATCTCTTCCAGATCATCCACTTCTTCTTCTGTGTCCGATTCATGAGGCATCCTGGATAGGGCATCAGCGTTGGCATTCTTGCGGCCCGCTCGGTACTTGATTGTGAATTGGTAGCTTGACAGCCGAGCCATCCATCGTTGTTCCATGGCTCCCAGCTTAGCTGTTTCAAGATGTGTCAAGGGGTTATTATCGGTGTAGGCAGTGAACTTGCTGGAGGCTAGGTAGTGCTTAAACCTCTCCGTGATGGCCCAGACCAGTGCCAGGAACTCCAACTTGAAGCTGCTATAGTTCTCTGGGTTCCTCTCGGTCGGGCGGAGCTTCCTGCTTGCATAGGCGATGACTTTCTCCAGGCCATTTTGCTTCTGACTGAGAACAGCTCCCAATCCTTCATTGCTGGCATCAGTATACAGCAGGAACGGCTGGCTGTAGTCAGGGTAAGCTAGGATCTCATCACCTGTCAGGATCTCCTTCATTTCCTTGAATGCTTCTGCCTGTTATTTACCCCAATGGAATGGAGAATTTCTGCTCTTGAGGGACTGTCCCACTAGAAGGTCTTGCAGAGGCGCTGCTTTCTTGATGTAATCCTTCACAAACCTCCGGTAGTATCCTGTCAGTCCCAGGAACTGTCGCACCTCCTTAAGATTTTTCGGCTCCGGCCATTTCTGGATGGCGGTGATCTTCTCGGGGTCTGGCGCTACTCCTTCTGAGCTGACAATATGTCCCAGATACTGTACCTTTTGTTTGAGCAGATGGCACTTTAAAGGCTTCAGCTTCATCCCATACTTGGACAGTGACTCGAATACCACCGCCAGGTGCTTCAAGTGATCTTCATACGTCTTGGAGTACACAATTACGTCGTCCAGGTACAGCAACACAGTTTCAAAGTTGAGATGTCCCAGGCAGCTCTCCATCACTCTCTGGAACGTTCCAGTGGCACTGCTGAGTCCAAACGGCATCCTGTCGAACTCACAGAGTCCCATCGGGGTGGTGAAAGCCGTCTTCTCCCGAACCTCCTCAGCCACAGCTACTTGCCAGTACCCACTAGTGAGGTCAAGGGTGGAAAAGTTATTAGCAGTCTTTAGTGCAGCTAAGGATTCCTCAATGCGTGGTAAAGGGTATGCATCTTTATGTGTAATGCGATTTACTTGTCTGTAATCTACACACATTCTCATGCTTCCATCCTTTTTCCTGACTAAGACTAGAGGTGCTGCCCAGGGACTACAACTATCCCTTATCACCCCTGCTTCCTTCATATCACGCAACATTTCCTTGGCTTTCTGGTAGTGTGCTGGTGGTATAGGCCTGTACCGTTCTTTGATGGAAGGATGATTGCCTGTGGGGATGTGATGTTGAACCCCTTTAATTTTCCCAAAGTCGAGTGGATGTTTGCTGAATACCTGTGCATACTCCTGAACTACTCGGTATACTCCTTGTTTCTGGTGGGCTGGAGTGGTGTCTGTCCCGACATGGAGCTGCTGACACCAATCCTCCACCTGGGTGGTCAGACCGTTATCCTCCACTGGTTGTGGGGAGGTTAAGGGCTCCGTCGTGTGAATGGAGTTATTATCCACAACATGTAACTTAGCAACAGTGGCATAACGTGGTAATTTGATTTCATCCTCTCCCCAGTTGAGAAGACGTACTGGCACCCTCCCATTATGTACCTCCACTACCCTCTGGCAGTCAAGAGTGTAGGTCTGTGTTCTGAACAATGGGGCTCTACTACTGCTTGGTAGTTCTGTCCTCTCAGACCTATTGCTGCTCTACACCAAATAAGCATTTCACTCATTGGGGGTATCACAATGGGGTTCGGGTCTGTTACCCGTACATTACCAATGTCACCACCGGTCAGTTTCACTTGCTGCTGGCACATCAGGGCCCGGATCTCCTTCTGGATCGCTCCCTTGTGCTTTGGTCTGGCAATATTGGCGAGCTGTCGGAGTAAAAACACAACCTCCTCCAAACAGTTACTAATAATGTTAGTGCCTAAAACCACATTCAACCCATTTTCCTCATTAACAGTCTTCACTACAAGAAGTCCCTGATCTTTTAGCTCCACTCTCCCCACTTTTACGTCTACCTTTTTATCCCCCAGTAAGTCAAGAGGGAGGCCATTAGAGGCGTATACGGCAAAGTCAGGGTTTGGGGGTTGGAGACCGTCACTGGACCAGTATCTATTGTAAAGAACATCAGGTATGACGGTTACCTGAGATCCAGTGTCCAGCAGGGCAGGGATTGCAATCCCGTCCAGTATGATGGACAGGTATGGTCTTCCTCCCACAAACCTGCGGTTCCAGTCTGAGGGGCCTGAGGAGTCTATTCCTGGGTGTTGGCCCTCGGACCCAGGATTTGCTCGTTTAAAGGACACTGACGTGCTGGGTGACCTTCTCTGTGGCAGCGGTAGCAGATGATCTCTCGGCGAGGATGATGCTGGTCGCGGGTCCTTCCTGGAGGTGGTGTTGTCCTCCTCCGGTGGGGCGACGTCCTCCTTCTCCTCCGGTTCATCCAAGGGACATCCTCTGGGCAGTCAGCTAGCAGGATCTTTCCTTCTTCCTCCGTCGGCAGTTGCAGGGCACTCATTACAGTGGCCAGGTTTTTGGTCAGCTGGCGCACTTCTGAGCGCAGACAGTCCAGCTCAGTAGGGGGCGCCACTTGCGTTTTGGCTTCCGCAACCAGCGGGGAAAAGGTGGATGCTGCTGGCTTTAGGGTGGCTTCACTCGGGTGACACTGGGTTGCCATCTCGGGTGTTTCCAGGGGTCGCAGTCCTTTTATAGCCATATCCTTAAGGGCATCAAAGGTAGCATCAGGATGATCCAAGGACCACCAGTGCACAGTCCTGCTTTCAGCTTGGGACCTCAGTCCCCGTACAAATTGTTCCTTTAACATTTTATTTTCATTGGAGACACTCATGGGGTTAACTTGTTTGAGAGCTCGCAGGACCCCTTGTAGTCGGCAGGCATAGTCCATAATGCTATCATCTGGTTTCTGGGAGCATTGGTAAAACCTCATCCGGAGATCTGTTTCAGTGCGGTCCTCAAAGATAGTCTGTAGCTTTAAGAATATTGAAAGCACTGATACCTGGTCTGCAGCTGACCATGTCTCTACTTCCCTCTCTGCAGCACCAGTCAATTGTCCCACTACCACTGCAGCTCTCTGCTTTTCTGTCATAGGGTCAGGGGCGTACATAGAAATCATGGGGCCCCATAGCAAAAGTCTGAATGGGGCCCCCCCCCCAAAAAAAAACAGGTGCTCTTAACTCCACACACACACACACACACACCTGCAGTGCATGCAGGGCCCCTACACCCTCCACAGTGCGTGCAGCCGGGCCCCCCTCCCTAAGGTGCAAAGTGCAGCCAGAGGCTAGCCATTGTAAATATAAAGTGCCAGCACAGTGAGGGGACACATTCAACAAAAAAATCCACCCCATACCCAGCCAGCAGGACTCACCTTCTTGTGTATCTCTTCCCTGAGTGAAACTTATGAATGTTTTCTGCTTCCTGTGATGCACGTGTCTCTGGCTGCAGTCTGGCTTTCTTATGCAAATGCAGCCAGAGACTTAAGCCAACTGCTGACCAGAAAACAACAAGGAAAGGGGACCTTCAAGGGGGTTTACAGTGTCCGGCCGTCGCTTATATTTAATTAAAGGAGATAGTACTGTGTCAGCACAGCAGAGCTGCCAAACGACAGCGGCCGTCGTGGGCCCCCTCACCTGTCTGGGCCCCATAGCTGCTGCTTAGTCTGCTCTATTCACGGAACGCCACTGCATAGGGTACATGTCCATTATGCTGCATATTTTTCGCTTGAACCCTGACAGGGTGTCTGGCTTGCCGCTGTACTGAGGGAGCCACTTCGCTCCAGGCATGTATGGCAGCGTTAGCGGTACTATCGGGGCCACAGGACCAGGTGAGGGGCCAGCGTTTCCAGCCTGTGCAGCAGCGCCGGTGGGTAAGTCATTGGGGCGGTCGCCCTCGGCCGCGCTGTCAGCTTGCGGCTGCGACATGTCTGCGCCCCCCTAGTTAAGCGTGGCCTACCTTCTCTGAAGGCTGCAGCTCTGCAGGGCACAGCGATGTAGAAGGACCTGCATCGCCGGTGCTCTGACGTCAGAGTGTTCACTCAAGCTCTCCACAGGACCTGCCGCCGCGTCAGCGTTGGGGGCGTGTCCTGGTCTCAGCGTGCTTTTGCAGGTACGCCCACTAGTTTTCGCGCCGTGGCGCTGTAAATGGCGGGCAATGGCGGGCAAATAGCGGGAAATCTTCACCACATACAAAACACAGTCTTTTAGTGAGGCACACAGTACCCGGTGGCAACGGGCACAAGTTACTCCGTTGCTGCAGGGCACGCAATCCTGTTCGTGACGCCAGAGAGATGAGTCGTCCGCCAGGGTCGTGGGGTACTCGGACACCGAGCCCGTTGATTTCTATGGGGAATGTCACGGGTAGCACAGCTCGGTCCGTTGCCCTGGGCGCTCACTGAAAATGGGGGATATTTACAGGTGAATTGTACATTGATATGGGGATTCGTGACGCCACTTGTGGTATCTGGTCAGGATGACCAGCGCTGCTATGCAGATCCACTGAAGGGTTAATATTGTGCAGCTAGATGTTAACATTCCACAAGTAAGGCTGAGTCCTCCAGGGCAGATAGATGTATAGGAATGCAGGACAGACGGGGACCCGGCAGTCAGGGGCAATAAGGGAGACACACACATAAGTCACTTTGGTACCTTTACTGAAGATGTTGCAGGCACTTCCCGGAGCACTGTAGGGTGAAGGGTGCACATCCAGATTCCTCCACTGAGTAAGTGTGTGCCCTCCTGTTCTCTGCCTTTATGTGATAAAGTCCTGACCTGCTTGTAGCTAGGTCTAACTTGGTCTCCGTCTTGCACCTGGCTGACCTTGTGATTGGACCTCTTCTTGAAGTACACAGTCTCTATTTGCACATAAGTCACTTTGGTACCTTTACTGAAGATGTTGCAGGCACTTCCCGGAGTACTGTAGGGTGAAGGGTGCACATCCAGATTCCTCCACTGAGTAAGTGTGTGGCCTCCTGTTCTCTGCCTTTATGTGATAAAGTCCTGACCTGCTTGTACTAGGTCTAACTTGGTCTCCGTCTTGCACCTGGCTGACCTTGTGATTGGACCTCTTCTTGAAGTACACAGTCTCTATTTGCAGTGCACTGCTAGACTCCGTCCTCCTGATCCTGCTACGTATCAGCTCTGTGGTACTCCTGGGACTTGTAGTCCTCCAGGAACTCCGGTGTTCTCCCAATGGGTCGTGGAGATCCCTATAGGCTCGGATCCCGGTGTCCGGTGAATACTTGCTGAGGTAAGCTATAAAGGCTTTTCTACCTCATTAACTTTCCACTCGCCTTCGGCCTACCCGGATCCTCACACGATCACATACTGGCAGTTGGTGGTTTGCCTCTTCACCGCTCTTTAAGCGTCGGCATTCTTCTCATTGAGCTGCACTCCTAGATTCATGTTGTGAATGGACTTGAAATGAGTTCTGAGCTGAGGCTCCCTCTGGTGGTTACAAGCGGTACTGGACTGTCCAGTGAAGATTTGAGGAGTGGGAATCAGGTGTTACTGACTGGTCTTATATAAGGGAGTCGCCTTCCCATCAGGGTTGCCGGTGATCAATTGTTCTAGTCTCAATCCTTGAGTCCTGTTTCCTTTGTAGCCTGCTGTGTCGTGTCTGCATCTCTGCTAACAGATAAGACATTTTCTTCTTTTTGTTTTTGTGCTTGATTTTTGCATTTTGTCCTGCACTTCTGTGGGGGCCTTCAGGGTCCCCTCCGGGGGCTTTTTTCCCTCTCAGTTTAGTTCAGCCACTGATGTTTGTACTTTTGCTTTTTCCAGTTTTTTCAGTGGCTGCTGTTTTGATTTTGTTACACCAGAGAACTAATTTAGGTGGTAGAGGTCGTGTGATCTCAGGTGATTTTGAAATTAGTAGAGTTGGTGCTTTTCAGGGTTTTTTGGGATTGCAGTAAGTGCCCTTCCTATCCTTTTCTATTTAGGTAGTTTGGGCCCCAACGTTTGCTCATACTATTTTCTGTCTGTGTCAGTATTTCTTCTTGTCTAACCGCCATTACATGTTTGGGGGCTTTCTATGTTCTTTGGGGATCTGCTCCGGGGCAGATAGCTTTCCTCTTTCTATCTTTAGGTGTAGTTAGTTTCTCAGGCTGTGACGAGGCGTCTAGGACCAACGTAGGAACGCTCCACGGCTGCCTCTAGTTGTGGTGGTTAGGGTACTGCAATCTCATAGATTCCAACTGCTCTGGTGTATTGCCTTTTTTACCTGCACTCCTCAGCTACCGAAACATAACAGTATCACCGGCCAAAAAAAATTGAAAATTGTATGGTACTCACAGAAGGGAAAAAATATTGTGAAAGAAAAAAGGTTGTCAGAGTTGTCAGAGATATTTTTCTGTTTGTTGCATTTTTTTCCCTCTGTATCTCTGGGTGCTGGGGAGGATTTTTTTTTCTCTCAATGGAGTTTTCACAGTTGTCTGGCCGTGTGGATCAGCTTGCCACTGAGGTTCGGAGTATTGTTACCTATCTTGCTAGGTTGCCTGTTGTGGAACCTAGGATTCCCATGCCAGATTTGTTTTTAGGGATCGAGCTAAGTTTCAGAATTTCAAAAATAATTGTAAATTGTTTTTTGCCTTAAAATCTAAGTCCTCAGGGAACACAGCGCAGCAGGTTCAAATTGTCATCTCTCTCCTGCGCGGCGATCCTCAGGATTGGGCTTTTTCCCTGACACCTGGGGATCCTGTTTTGAGTGATGTTGATGCATTTTTTCAGGCTTTAGGGTTATTGTACGATGAGCCTAATGTCACTGATCAAGCTGAAAAAGCCTTGTTGGCATTAAATCAGGGGCTTGATGACGCTGAGTTATACTGTCAGAGATTCCGTAGGTGGGCAGTCCTGACCAAGTGGAATGACGACGCTTTGGCGGCCCTTTTTCGGAAGGGTCTGTCAGATAATGTAAAGGATGTTATGGTGGGATTCTCTGTCCCCTCTGGTCTCAATGATTCTATGTCATTAGCGATTCAAATTGACAGACGTTTGCGTGAGCGGAGAAGTATGCGTGGAATAGTGTTGCCTTGTGAACCTGCTTCTGAACCCATGCAGTGTGATAGAGTGGTGTCTGGGGCACAGCGTCATGAGTTTCGAAAGCGCAATGGGTTATGTTTCTGCTGTGGTGATGCCTCTCATGCTATTTCAGTCTGCCCTAAGCGGGGAAGACGTTTTGCACGCTCAGTTGTCTTGGGTAGTGTTCAGACTAAGTTTTTATTAACTGTCACTCTGATATGCTCTCTGTCCTCATTTTCTGCTCAGGCTTTCGTTGATTCTGGAGCAGCTATTAACCTGATGGATTATGATTTTGCTAATCGTTGTGGGTTTCCCTTGATACCCCTACAGAAGTCTATTCCCTACTGGGGATCGATTCTACCCCTTTGGCTGAGAATAAACCTCAGTTCTCTACTCAGGTGATAATGAGGGTTGAACCTGATCATCAGGAGTGCTGTAAATTTTTGGTTCTGTATAATCTGCAGGATATTATCGTACTGGGCTTCCCTTGGTTGCAGTCTCATAATCCTGTTTTGGATTGGAAATCTGTGTCTGTAACCAGTTGGGGCTGCCAATGTGTTAATACCAACACTCCTGTTTTTTCTGCCTCCCCCAGGCTCAGGATGTTCCTGACTTTTTGACTGATTTTTCTGATGTGTTTAGCGAAAGTAAATCTGCATCCTTGCCTCCCCATATGAGCTATGACTGCGCTATTGAATTAGTGCCTGGTAGTAAATTCGCTAAAGGTCGCCTTTTTAACTTGTCTGTACCTGAACATGACGCTATGCGGTCTTATATCAAGGAATCATTGGAGAAGGGTCATATCAGACCATCCTCTTCACCCTTAGGTGCCGGTTTTTTCTTTGTGGCCAAAAAGGATGGTTCATTAAGGCCCTATATTGATTATCGTCTTTTGAACAATATTACTGTAAAATATCAATACCGGTTACCTTTGATTTCTGACCTGTTTTCCAGGGTGAAAAACGCTACTTGGTTTACCAAGCTTGACCTCAGGGGGGCATATAACCTTATTCGCATTAAGCCCAGGGATGAATGGAAGACGGCATTCAATACCCCTGAGGGGCATTTTGAGTACCTTGTGATGCCCTTTGGGCTCACTAATGCTCCTTCTGTCTTCCAGTGCTTCATGAATGACATTTTCAGGGATTTTGTGGATAAATTTCTGATTGTTTATTTGGATGATATCTTGATTTTTTCTAATGACTGGGACTCTCATGTGAAACATGTTCGAACTGTATTCCAGATTTTGAGAGAGAATGCTCTGTATGTGAAGGGATCAAAGTGTCTTTTTGGCGTACAGAGGATCTCATTTCTGGGATTCATTTTGTCCCCATCTGTTATTGAAATGGACCCGGTCAAGGTTCAGGCCATCTGTGATTGGGTCCAACCTACTTCATTAAAGGCTCTTCAAAGATTTTTGGGTTTTGCCAATTTTTATCGTAAATTTATTGGTAATTTCTCGGTTATTGTTAAACCATTAACTGATTTGACCAAAAAGGGATCTGATGTGGTGAATTGGCCTCCTGAGGCAGTCTCTGCATTTCAGGAACTTAAGCAGAGATTCACTTCTGCTCCTGTTCTACGGCAGCCTGATGTTTCTCTGCCATTTCAGGTGGAGGTTGATGCCTCTGAAATTGGGGCAGGTGCCGTTTTGTCCCAAAAAGATCCAGAGACCTCTAAAAGTAACCCTTGTGCCTTTTTCTCTCGAAAATTTTCTCCTACTGAACGCAATTATGACGTGGGTAATCGGGAGTTACTGGCCATGAAGTGGGCTTTTGAAGAGTGGAGACATTGGCTGGAGGGAGCCAAACATCAGGTGGTGGTCCTTACGGACCATAAGAATCTGGTTTATCTGGAATCTGCCAAGCGACTCAATCCTAGACAGGCCAGGTGGGCCTTGTTTTTCACACGTTTTAATTTTGTGGTTTCCTTTCTTCCTGGCACTAAGAATGTTAAGGCGGATGCCCTCTCGAGGAGTTTCCTTGCGGACTCTCCTGAGTTATCTGATCCTTCTGTTATTTTGAAAGAGGGTGTAGTTCTTTCCGCCATCTCACCCAATTTGAGACTTGCTCTGGATGGGTGTCAGGAGGATAGGCCCGAGCGCTGCCCTGTTGGAAAATTGTTTGTCCCGGACCAGTGGAAAAAGAGTGTGATGTCTGAGATTCATTGTTCCGCGTTGGCTGGGCATCCCGGAATTTTTGGTACCAGAGACTTGGTTAGTCGGTCCTTTTGGTGGCCTACCTTGTCTCGTGATGTCAGGGAATTTGTGCAGTCCTGCGGGACTTGCTCTCGCTCCAAGCCTTGCTCTCGCTCTAGTGGTTTGTTGATGCCATTGCCTGTGCCCAAGAGACCATGGACCCATATCTCTATGGATTTCATTTCCGACCTCCCTGTTTCTCAGAGAATGACTGTCATCTGAGTGATTTGTGATAGGTTTTCCAATATGATTCATCTTGTGCCATTACCTAAGTTGCCTTCCTCCTCTGAATTGGTGCCTTTGTTCCTTCAGCACGTGGTTCGTTTACACGGCATTCCTGAGAACATTGTGTCTGACAGAGGAGTCCAGTTTGTTTCCAGATTTTGGAGGACCTTTTGTTCTAAACTTGGTGTTCAATTGTCTTTCTCCTCGGCGTTTCATCCTCAGACCAATGGTCAAACTGAGAGAACAAACCAGACACTGGAGACTTATCTAAGATGCTTTGTGTCTGCTGATCAGGATGACTGGGTCTCTTTTTTGCCTTTGGCTGAGTTTGCTCTTAATAATAGGGCTAGCTCTGCCACTTTGATGTCTCCATTTTTCTGTAATTCTGGGTTTCACCCTCAATTTTCTTCAGGACAGACGGAGGCTTCTGTCTGTCCAGGTGTTGACTCTGTTGTGGAGCGTATGCAACAGATTTGGGACCAGGTAGTGGAGAGGTTGTCCCTCTCTCAGGAGAGGGCCCAGCGGTTTGCTAACCGGCATAGGACTGATGGTCCTCGGTTTAAAGTGGGGGACTTGGTCTGGTTGTCCTCAAAAAATATTCCTATGAGAGTGGCATCTCCTAAATTTAAGCCTAGGTTCACTGGACCTTATAAGATCATGGAGATTCTTAATCCTGTTTCTTTTCGTTTGCTTCTTCCAGGGACATTTAAGATCCATAACGTGTTCCACAAGTCCTTGTTGAAGAGGTTTGTTGAGCCAGTGGTTCCTACTGCTTTGCCTCCTGACCCTGTTCTGGTTGAGGGCAATATGGAGTTTGTGGTTGAGAAAATATTGAATTCTCGTTTTTCTAGACGGAAACTCCAGTATTTGGTTAAGTAGAGAGGTTATGGTCAGGAAGACAATTCTTGGGTGTTTGCTTCGGACATCCATGCTAGGAGACTCATCCGTGCGTATCATAGAACTCATCCTGACCGACCTGGTTGCTCAAGTGAGGGTTCGGTGACCCCTCCTCAAAGGGGGGGGGTACTGTTGTGAATGGACTTGAAATGAGTTCTGAGCTGAGGCTCCCTCTGGTGGTTACAAGCGGTACTGGACTGTCCAGTGAAGATTGTGAGGAGTGGGAATCAGGTGTTACTGACTGGTCTTATATAAGGGAGTCGCCTTCCCATCAGGGTTGCCGGTGATCAATTGTTCTAGTCTCAATCCTTGAGTCCTGTTTCCTTTGTAGCCTGCTGTGTCGTGTCTGCATCTCCTGCTAACAGATAAGACATTTTCTTCTTTTTGTTTTTGTGCTTGATTTTTGCATTTTGTCCTGCACTTCTGTGGGGGCCTTCAGGGTCCCCTCCGGGGGCTTTTGCCCTCTCAGTTTAGTTCAGCCACTGATGTTTGTACTTTTGCTTTTTCCAGTTTTTTCAGTGGCTGCTGTTTTGATTTTGTTACACCAGAGAACTAATTTAGGTGGTAGAGGTCGTGTGATCTCAGGTGATTTTGAAATTAGTAGAGTTGGTGCTTTTCAGGGTTTTTTGGGATTGCAGTAAGTGCCCTTCCTATCCTTTTCTATTTAGGTAGTTTGGGCCCCAACGTTTGCTCATACTATTTTCTGTCTGTGTCAGTATTTCTTCTTGTCTAACCGCCATTACATGTTTGGGGGCTTTCTATGTTCTTTGGGGATCTGCTCCGGGGCAGATAGCTTTCCTCTTTCTATCTTTAGGTGTAGTTAGTTTCTCAGGCTGTGACGAGGCGTCTAGGACCAACGTAGGAACGCTCCACAGCTGCCTCTAGTTGTGGTGGTTAGTCAGGGTACTGCAATCTCATAGATTCCAACTGCTCTGGTGTATTGCCTTTTTTACCTGCACTCCTCAGCTACCGAAACATAACAGATTCAGCTCTGACTAGGCTGGAGTGATTGCTGTTTCACTCTTTACTAGACTCCACTTGCTTGTGAACTGAATAGCTCTGCAGCCTCTCTAACCTCAGCTCTGCACTTCACCTTCCTGCAGACTGACTGACTGAGCCCTCTGAGATCACTGCACTCTCTGAGATGGCTGCACTGAACTAAACTAGATGTTTCCTGTGTAACTGTCTTTTATATGTCTAAAACAGCTCCCTCTGGTGGTCTTTGGGATAAGATGAACGTGTGTGAATGTGTATAATGACCTCTAGTGGGATATTCTTTCAGTGCACCCTTCTGGGAGATATGGATTCAGTCGCAGCTGGGCTCCACATGAACACTTCTCCAAGATGAAACATACTGTGGCACAACTCAGGTATCAAGTTATAGAACATGTCCCCCGCCCAGAAGGGGTGGCAATCATATTGGTCTATTAAAGTCTCTTGAAACATATTGGATCTTTAAATTAGACACACTGGCCCCTAAAGGCCTAAATAGAGAGATTGACTGGACATGTTAATATATCATTAATTTATTTTTTCCAGACTCGCTAATATACTCTGACCCAAGGTGAGTTATACACCTAAACCCCTTGGTCTTGTCTGTCTGTCTTTTTGTTGCATAATATCCAATATAGTCAATTTAACCCTCCCCACCCTCCATTTTATTATCTCTGGTTTCCTTCTAGTTCAGTGCCTGCCTATGTTTATATTATTTTATTTTTGCTAAATACTACCTCTTTCTTTACCGAACAATATTACTCTGGCTATTTTTATAACCATTACATACTTTTTTTCTGTTTACCGATAACTCACCCACTGGCCCTTTAAGTGCTGCCATACTACTGCATTGTATACACCCACTTAGTTGTGACATCAGCACGAGCCATTTACTATCAAGGACGCATGCGCTTTACATCACAGCGTCTTTGCATTTATCAGTCTCCTTTAACCTAATCCAGCGCCTGTGCACTACACATACTGGGTGACGTAACGTCACTTCCGGTTTGAACGCTCACTTCCGGTTAGAGCGTTACAAGGAATTGAGACCGCACTGTGTATCAGCACATACAAACAGGGCAAGGCGCGGGAGCGCTGCCTCTACCAGCGGTCCACACTAAGGTATCTTCCTCTAGCCTTCTAACTGTAGTCTCAGGCATTTAATTTACTGATAACTTACAAGGGCTGTTGTTCTGATATTAGGGAACCATCCTCCCCACACTGAGGTCTTCTTGTATTGGGTAATTATCCCTACCAGCGATCTACATTAAGGTATCTTCCTTTAGCCTCCTAACCATATCCTCAAGCATGCAATATACCCACAACTTACAAGGGCTGTTGTTCCTCTTAGCGCTGCAGTTATTAGGGAACCTTCCCACACTGATGTCTCCATATATTGGATAACTGTTACATCTATTTTGTTTTTATCTCATCAATATTGTGCCTTCTCACCGACTATATCCTTTCTTATTATAGCCACATTAGGACATCATATTGGTCCTTACTCCTTTATTAACCTCTGTTCACGGCACTGGACTACCACTAAGGTAACCTATAATCCACAATACTTGTGAACTCTTTTTCAATATTTGTGAACTCTTTTGCTCCATTAATTTGTGCTATTCTATAGCAATGTTTGCTCTGAAATCTAATACCAACGATTGTTATATATTGTATATCAATTTGTATATATGTTTCTTTGATTTTCCTTGGGAGTGTTTTATTTTTATTTCTGAAGTCTTCTATTATGTCGATTGACGTAACTACAGTCATATTTTATGTTATTTACACTTATTTTTGTTTTCACAGCGTTATTTGACAAAGGCTCAGGTTGGGCCGAAATGTTATTTATCGCTTTATTTCTGTCCTTAAATGTTGCCTAATTTGTTAATAAAACGTGAATTTTTCAGCATCATAATCATCCTCCAAGAGTGCGGTGTTTGATCCTTTATGTTGTTAGGACCATTGGTCTATTACACCTGCACCTTACTCTATTTATGGTTGTGTGCACGCCTATATCTATCTCATTTGGGTGACAACAGACACACCGCGGAGGTACTGGCCGACTACTTGCAGCGAGAAATGGAGTCATGGCTGGGCAGTCTACATCTACATCTTGAGCCAGGCAAGGTAGTCAGTGATAACGGACGTAATTTTGTGGCGGCCATAGCCCTGGCAAATCTCAGACACACACCTTGCCTGGCTCACACCTTGAACCTGGTAGTGCAGTGCTTCATAAATAATTATCCAGAGTTACCAGCCCTGCTCCATAAGGTGCGATGACTGTGCTCGCACATCCGTCGCTCGCCCGTAGACTCCAGTCGTATGCAGAGGCTGCAGCGATCGCTCAACCTCCCCAAGCACCGCCTAATCATAGACATTGCAACAAGGTGAAACTCCAGCATGCACATGGTTGAGAGGCTGTGAAAACAGAAGCAGGCTGTAATGCATTTGTGGGAGGATACACGGGCAGGCAGTTTGAGGGCAGACATCGAGTTGTCGGGTGTGCAGTGGTCAAAGCTGAAAGACGTCTGTAAAGTCCTTCAGTGTTTTGAGGAATGCACATAAGCATGAGCATCCCACTTATGCGTCTGCTCATGCAAACTTTGACGGACGAGGTGGAGGAAGAAGAGGAAGAGGGAGGAGGAGGAGGATGAGGGGGATGATTATTTTGGGGAGGAGGATGCTTCTCAGGGGGCAAGAGAAAATGTTGGCTTGCCAAGGTCAGGTACAGGGTTTGTGCGTGACTTGAGGGATGTGGATTTGGCAGAAAGTGCTCCTCCACCCACCACTGGCAGTGCATCATTGACACCTGGAACATTGACCCACATGTATGATTATCCAGAGAATAATCAAAATTGGCCGACAGCACAACAGTCTATGGATGCACGTTCTAGTTCTCCGGATCCAGGGGGACAACAACATATCAAATAATGAATGAAGAACAGCATACCAATCCAGGTGAAGATCAATTCATATCTTTATTTTGCCAGCTGCGATGTTTCGACCTCCATAGGTCTTTTTCAAGCATAACAAACAGCAAAAATGGCAGCCTTATATAGGAAGTGGATAACGTTCCACCAATCAAAAACAAGGAACTGCCAACATTAATTAACACATACACATAAAAAAGTGGTATAAATTCCATATCAAAATACATTAAAAGTACATATAGACACAGGAAATGAAGAAACATACAGTATTGAATAAAGAATACTCATATTACATAGTGTCCCATATCCGTGAACCTATCATATAAAGGCATTCTGGTCACCATAGTAGCCATCCACCCAATCCTGCAATGAGAAAAAATGTAAACACAACACTCACCAATAGATCTCAGCCTACTAGCCTAGTGTAAAGATGTGTTCAAGCCTACACCTATCAGCAGCGTTAACACACATATTCCTAGAATCCTTCCCAGGCCTGCGTCAGCTGACGACGCCTGTAGCCACGCCCCTCAATGCACATCATACACACCAATCAGCGCGCTCTAACAGTTCCTGTCAGCGGTATCACATGACTAATCACATGACACCGCACAGACAGGAGAAAGCACACGACACTTGCATGCGCCCGATCACCAAGGCAACGTATACAGCTAAAGATCGCGCAATCCATGCTGTCTCCCTAATGATGCATAAAATCATAGCTATGAAAATCCTGCACAATGTCCACACTAAAGGAACATTAGAGGCGCTTATGGAGGTATATTATCATAGATATGGGGTCTAATCCAAGACACCAATTAAGGACACACTGTTTATATGATATAACCGGTGTCATCCAACATGACACTGCAGTGGAACAAAGAGAGCAGAACACACGCGTACTGGAAACCACTGGAATAACATATATAGACTATAATAACACGACAGTTCCTGCGATCTAACAGATCCTGTCAGCGGTATCACATGACACATCACATGACACCACAAAGACAGGAACTGTGGCAATATATATAGACCATAATAATACAGCTTAAACTCCACATGTAATATATTGTGCGATCATCCAATATAGAATTTATATGGGAAAAACATATGGCGCATATATATAAGCACAATATCATGAAATATATGCATCATAGAGGAACACCACAGTACCAAATGCATGGCTAACCATTATACAGCATGCATCCATCTTGCATATCCATCATGTCTATCTAAGGAATAACTGCAGATTAAATCAAAGGAAATACAGCTAATAAATATATAAGGTGACAATCTTGACTATTCCATGAGACACAAACCCCACACACCGTAATCCTTCAAATCAATCACCCTGTGAAATAAAAGAAAAAAAAGAGAAAAAAAATAATTAAAATTAAAAAAATAAAAACCACATGAAAAAAGGGAGCCTATGTAGATGCAATGTTGATATCAGAGAAAAGGGTTCTATCCAACACAGATACCTAGATTATAATCAATATTTAATCCCTTCGGTTGTAATGTATTCAATTTTGAAATCCATCTTAGTTCCTTACATCTCAAAAGCCTGTTTCTGTCACCGCCCCTTCTCTGAACCGGAACATCATCAATTACCCTAAACCTTAGTTGACTCACAGAGTGTTGCATCTCACAGAAGTGTTTCGGAATTGGTAATTCAATCGATTTCGTTCTTATGGTGCTCTTATGTTTGCTGATTCACGCCTTAATTTCCATATTTGTCTCCCCAATATATACTAACCCACAAGGGCATGTAATCATATATATAACAAAACTAGAGGTACAGGTGTATCTGCCTCTGATGTCAATCCTTTTACCCGTATGTGGGTGATAGAAAAAATCACCCTTGACCAGGTTCCCACAACAGGCACATCCAAGACAAGGGAAATTCCCAAGTCTCGGAGTGACTAAAGTCCTTTGTATGGAAACCTTATTGGAGCCTATATCCGATTTCACCAATTTATCCTTCAGGTTATGACCACGTTTATATGAAAAAATAGGGGGAACTGAAAATTCCCTTACCTCAGGAAGGCCCTGATGTAATAGATGCCAATGTTTTTTCAAAATATTACCAACCCGATCACTAGCTGTGCAATATAGTGACACAAAAGGAATGCGTTTATCCTGATTCCTGATATGTTTTGTCCTCGTCTCCTGTCTAGTCAAACTAACTGCCTTATCCTTGTAGAACCTCAATTTCTCAGAGGAATATCCACTTTTAATGAACTTCTGACACATTTCTTCAAGTCTCACATCAATTAACGTGTCATCTGACACAATCTTCCATACCCTTATCATTTGGCTCCATGGTAGAGATTCCACCATGTGCCTTGAATGATGACTATCAAATCTGAGTAAGCTATTTCTGTCCGTCTTCTTTACAAACAAATCAGTGAGTAACAAATCATTTTCCTTATAGACCATGGTGTCTAAGAATTGTAACCGTTCCACTGAGTATGAAATGGTAAATTTCAACTCTGGATAAATGCCATTGAGTTTATTCTGAAACATAAGGAGAGTATCCACTTGACCCTCCCATAATAAAAAAAATGTCATCAATGTAGCGCCACCAGGCCCGGACATGACACCAAAACACAGACTTGTACACATACTAGTAGTATAGGAACCATAGTATTCGTCAAACTCAAATCTGACAGGTCGACACGCCCCCTATCATTTAATCCGTCTCCCTGTCAGCTTGATCCAGGTCGTCATGCCCCCTGGCTGAACTTTGCTCAGGCTGGGAGATTTGAACTTTGCTCAGGCTGTGAAATCTGGTCTGCTGGATTTTTATTCAGTGTCTTTGATTAGTCTGTGGAGTTTTTAGTGTATTAAAGGGTAGTTTTAACTCCATCCGTAGATGTAAAGCTATTTTCTAGCAGAGAATGCCCTGACATGAAATGTAAAGGGTTTGTATTAGAAGCACCCAGTAAATGTCTGTATTAGAATCCATCAGTAAATGTAAAGCTATTTTCTAGCAGAGGAGAGAAACTTTTAAGGACCAGTAATTGTATAAGGAGTTCTAGTTAAATACAGACTTCTGTATATAACTAGTATATAAGGATTTTTAGTGAAATAAAGAGTGAATCTTGATTTTATACTGTTGTTAGAAGTCTACAAATCAAATAGAATCCATCAGTAAATGTATGTAAAGCTCATTTCTAGCAGACTTGTATAAATGTCCCCGAAACTTTTAAGGAGTCAGTAAATGTCTGTATTAGAATCCATCAGTAAATGTAAAGCTATTTTCTAGCAGAGGAGAGAAACTTTTAAGGACCCAGTAATTGTATAAGGAGTTCTAGTTAAATACAGACTTCTGTATATAACTAGTATATAAGGATTTTTAGTGAAATAAAGAGTGAATCTTGATTTTATACTGTTGTTAGAAGTCTAAATATTTTTCTATCTACTGGCTAACATGGTACAAAGATATACATCTTTACTGCACCATAGAGGTAATTTATCTATGTGTGTGTTTCACACAGGACAAGTTCTGTGATCCGTCTTTTGTGTGGGAAAAGTCAACAATTTTTATTAAGGTCTAAAATACATTATCATGGATAAAAATCCAAAAGAGTGGGATATACAGCATGCAGAAAAAATAGCCAAATGCAGACAGGTGTGAATTACATTCAAATCAATATATAATAGTGCACATCGACATATCTTATATGTTATAGCGATAATAGACTAATCCGGGTCTATACAATAATAAACTCCATATATTTGTGGGATATACAGCATGCAGAAAAAATAGCCAAATGCAGACAGGTGTGAATTACATTCAAATCAATATATAATAGTGCACATCGACATATCTTATATGTTATAGCGATAATAAACTAATCCGGGGCTATACAATAATAAACTCCATATATTTGTCCGTATATATGCAATCTATGTAACTCACAATATCCCCCAATAGGCAGACATATATGCACTATATATAGGATTATAAGTATCTCAATGAATCAGGTATATCAATAAAGTAACTTCTCCATCACAGTTGCTAATATAATGATGTTAGCATGCAAGTGCAGAGCTCACAATACATACTGTGCGTGCATATGAAGTCAATTAGCACATCCATATGAGGAGCTATATCAAAAAAGCAGCGCCATAGATGTGAGATCATACCTGAATGCTGCTTGGCACCCCTTGTGTATAGCCCTCATTTCTAACAGTGTTTTTCACAGATAGATCACTTCAAGAAAACATGTCCCGACAGTTCATCCCTATAGTGTAGTTTAATGTATCAAGGTGTGTGTACAAGGTTTGGAATTGTCAGAATGAGTGAAGGTCGATGCTACGGTAATTCAGGCAAACAGTAAATAGTATTGCATTGTGTATAGTCAGTGGGATCTTTTAAAACCAACACATTTATGTGTATTCTGATAGCAGTGCCCATAGAATGAGTGAAGGTCGTTGCTACGGTAATTCAGGCAACCAGTAAATAGTATTGCATTGTGTATAGTCAGTGGGGTCTTTTAAAACCAGCACATTTATGTGTGTTCTTCTTGAAGTTACAGCTCAAAGACATTTCAATCATTGACTTAATTGTGACATGCTAGCCTGAAATTGAAATAAATTCAAAAAGGAAGCTTTTGCAGTATAAAATACAAATTTTATTAAGGTCTAAAATACATTATCATGGATAAAAATCCAAAAAGAGTAGGATATACAGCATGCAGAAAAAATAACCAAAGTGTTGACATGAAGTTACAGCTCAAAGACATATACATTATCATGAATAAAAAATATAGTTGTCCATATATATGCAGTCTATGTAACTCACAATATCCCCCAATAGGCAGACATATATGCACTATATATAGGATTATAAGTATCTCAATGAAGCATGTATATCAATAAAGTAACTTCCCCATCACAGATGCTAATATAATGATGTTAGCATGCAAGTGCAGGGCTCACAATACATACTGTGCGTGCATATGAAGTCAATTAGCACAGCCATATTAGGAGCTATATTAAAAAAGCAGTTGTGTATAGTTGGCCAATCGAATATTAGTTATGCGTTCACTACCACTGTCAACCATAGCAGCTCTCATGATGCTAGCTATTCTGATCACCTTATCATATCAACCATGAAGCCTCTTTTAACCCTTCACAATAATGTACAGAGGAGTTTTTATGTTTTAATACTGATAGACATATTGTGAACGGACATATAGGGTCCATGTGAGACATGTCTGGACAAGTCCGGGCATGTCTGGGCATGCCTGGACAAGTCCTGGTCACGGGACAGCCGTGGAAAAAACAATACTGAAATTCAAAAACTATGTGCTGGCCGTTAACACGCGCACAGTCATCTAGAAAATATTGAGCGAGTTGCTTCACAAACCCTCTCAAGGCATGTTGAATGTTAACGTTCCCGCTATGAGCTACACACATGACCAACTGTATAGCCTGGGATGCGTAGCGTTCTTGCAGCGCAAGACTATTTTTAAAGACGCTAAGACCATCAGATATAAAAGACAGGCATGTTGAGACGTGTCCCGGCCTATTTTGGTACATACCCACTCCTATGCAGCGATATTGAGTACCGTTCAACAAAAAATCAGGTACAAACTTTTTAACATACCTGTGTTTCGGACCCTCAGACATGCCAGAAGCACTCTGTGCCATGTACTCTAACTCATAATATTCGATTTTGATCAGCATTCAACAAAAAATTGGGTGCTAACTTTTTACCATACCTGTGTTTCTATAACGAATACACGGACCCCTACAGCGCATCCCAATAGTGTAGTTTAATGTAGGGGGCAAACAGATTATCGCTGGTGCTTGGAAAATACCACATTTCATAGATGGTGCTGATCCGCTGAATCATTTTTAAACATTTCACACCACTCATGCACCCACAGCACACTTATGCTGTACCAGCACCGCTGCAGCTAGCGCTTTTTAGCTAAAAAAGACCCTTATTTGCATCATTTTCATTATAGTACGACTGGTACATACCCACTACTATGCAACGATACTGAGTAGCGTTCAACAAAAATCAGGTACAAACTTTTTAACATACCTGTGTTTCCGACTCCCATGTCGTACCAGAAAGACCTATTTTGGCACAGGCCTACACCTATGCAGCGGTTTTGACCACTACTCAACAAAAATGGCTACAAACTTTTTAACATATCTGTGTTTCGGACTATCATGTCATAGCAGAAGCACCCTGTGCCATGTACTCTAGACCATAATATTCGTTTTTGATCACCATTCAACAAAAAATTGAGGCATGTTGAGACGTGTCCCGGCCTATTTTGGCACATGACAAATGTTTCTGACTATCATGTCATAGCAGAAGCACCCTGTGCCATGTACTCTAGACCATAATATTCGTTTTTGATCACCATTCAACAAAAAATTGAGGCATGTTGAGACGTGTCCCGGCCTATTTTGGCACATGACAAATGTTTCTGACTATCATGTCATACCAGAAGCACCCTGTGCCATGTACTCTAGACCATAATATTTCACATCGGGTATGGGAACTACATAGCTTTGTTTTCTCAGGTATTTAAAAAAGTGTGGAAAACTGAAAATCCCGCGACCTGTGGTAATTTAGTGAGAACCATATAGACAAATCGGGTATCGTCACACACGAGACCACGACACCTCGGGCTATCACATTTACCATTAGTTTTCAAAAATCAGCTCCTTAACAATAAAGTAAGAATCGTAGTGTCCTGCATTGTGGTCTATAAATGTATAGTTTGAAAATTTACCGTTGCTAAAGAACAGTAAAAAGTCGTGCGCACAACTATCAACCCCAAAACTCTCACCACTATCACAAACACAATTGCCTACAGAGGCGGCCAGCGAGAATTTCCGTATGTGTGTATCAAGATGCTCCCTGCTATGACCGAATGTTTGCTCGTGGATGCTGGCATTTCCAGTGACATCATAGTTGTGTAAATGCGCAGGGGCACGTGTATCGATCCCCTAGGGTGTAATGCGTGATCATTTTAATTATTTTTCAATTCATAACCACACGTTCTCAGGCAGACAGGTTTATTTCACAGAAGTTGACCGTACAGTTGCATAATCTTTGTTTAAAATCATACATTTGCATAATTTTGTTTAAAATCGCACAGCTCTGCAATAATGTCGGGTGTTGGACATGCACTTATCAGTCTTTCATACGTGTCGCAGAAAGATTTTAGTCTGTTCTGCGAGAGTTTATTATGCACGTACTGTGCAGACATGTCAAGAAACATTTTGGTGTGTTCACCAGTCCATACGGGTGTTGGTGTGTAAGGCGATCGACCATCATCCTTCTGCTTCTTACTTACACGACGGCGTGATACAGTGCGTTTCTTTGGCGGTAATGCATCGGCTGAATTGGCAGCTGCTGCTTCCGCGTTGCTATTTGCAGATTCTGTAGCTTGACACAGACGTATATTCTTAAGCCGACTACTCTCAGCATTCCCGGGGTGCTCGGTTGGCGCGTCGTTTTCTTCACGATCTGCGACACACCCGTGTGAAAGAGGCTCCGTTCTCACCTCCGTTCTGTTCTCAAATCCATAATTGCGCTGCTGCAAAACTCGCGAATGACGATCCTCCGTAACTAAAGAAAAGATACGTGGTGTAGTTAACCGCTAAGTGGGGGAGATATAGGAAGAGCTACATGAGCCACTTTACTCTGATTCAACGCGCTATTTGTAAAGCTACCAGCACCGATTATCTGTGAAACCGATGCATGATTGTTTGTATAAGTACACTATAGAGCGGCCTAGACATATATACTTACAAGTATGCCCCGGGTGCTGGTCTACAGAGAATGCTGAATTAACAGACATCTCGCTGCTGGGGCGCCGCCGTATGGGGCTGTTTTCTCCCTCAAACTGCAACCTCACGGGCGATACTTTAGCAGCTGTAAATAAAATATAGCATACATGAATGCGCACAACACATTCACAAAGCTAACTTGACACACGTAAATAAAATATATCTACTAGTTACCGCAGAAATTTTTATCTGCGTGTATAAGTACACTATAGAGATGCGTAGACATATATGCTTACAAGTATGAGACGTGTAGTGTAGTTCAGAGATTGGTGAATTAAACGGTGTGGAGGTGCTCGGGCGTTTTCGTATGGGTGTGTTTTCTTTTTCAAGCTGCAGCCTCCTGCTCGTTAGTTTAACATCTGTAAATAAAATATAACTATTACTCGCCACAGAAATGATATCTACGCGGGCCACACGCACAAAGCTAAATTCGCAAAGCTATCGTAACGCGCGTAAATAAAATATATCCACTAGTTATCGGTGGGGTCACAGGGTACAGAGGATACAAACACACATATCACCCGGGTTTCAAGGACCCGCTACCTTTTCTATTCCAGAGCCGTGTGCTTAGCGAATCACCCCATCTTTTAGGAGCGTTGGGAGGATTATAGTCCAGTTCGACGAACTCGACATCTGAATCCTGGGGATCCTCCACGATCTCAACATCGGAATCGCGATGCTCGAGCGGCTCAGTCGCCACAGGGTTTCCAACCGCCCAGTCCGCTACAGCTGTATCTGTATGAGAAAATGTTTATATTATTAAAACATGTCTAGCTAACGACCCAGTCAGCTAAAATAAAATTAACTGTATGGATTTTAACGGCAGTCTATATTAATTATTAATATTAATAGTAGGCGTTATAAATTTACAGCTACCACGTTTACACGTCTAGATACATAGGTTTAAAACATATGATATAGCTATAGGTTTCTTGTCTGTGACAGACTGGTGAGAGCTTGAGGCTCGTCGCCCGCTAGTAGAGTTGCCTTCCTCTAACAGGTTCTGCGTAATGAACCGGTTCTCATAGGAGTGGTCTGAATGGACTCCCACTTCTTAAATAAGAAAGAATGAAATATATCGTTTATATATACAAGGCGCAGACTCAGACAGCCCGACACAATACGACGTACACTATATACGGTGTAAAATTTACCCGATTGTTCTGGTGAAAGCATAGCAGTATATTGACCGCGAGAATATCTGGCCTCCATCTTGAATAAAAAAGGGTCCGCTATTGAATTAAAGCAAATAAAGATCAAGTATGAAAACACGGCTAACCTGTTAATACAAATACTACACAAACTTAAATATAATTGAAACGAAATCCGTAAAAATACTCACTCTAGTCCTGTTCAGATCGGAGTTGTGGTCTGTGAGTTGTGAACAAGTGCGAACTGTATTGCTTGTGAGCTACCCGTATTTATTAGGGCTAGCAGAGAGAACACGCCCTCTGTCACTGCCCCCATGCTAGGGGCAGAAAAAACATCCCATTCATGTTTTACAGAGGGAACATGGCGGCTAACCGCGTTGATGCAATATTGTAGAAGTAATATTTCACGACAGAACCCCCAACCATCATTACCCTGTATTAGCTTTGTGCGTGTGGCCCGCGTAGATATCATTTCTGTGGCGAGTAATAGTTATATTTTATTTACAGATGTTAAACTAACGAGCAGGAGGCTGCAGCTTGAAAAAGAAAACACACCCATACGAAAACGCCCGAGCACCTCCACACCGTTTAATTCACCAATCTCTGAACTACACTACACGTCTCATACTTGTAAGCATATATGTCTACGCATCTCTATAGTGTACTTATACACGCAGATAAAAATTTCTGCGGTAACTAGTAGATATATTTTATTTACGTGTGTCAAGTTAGCTTTGTGAATGTGTTGTGCGCATTCATGTATGCTATATTTTATTTACAGCTGCTAAAGTATCGCCCGTGAGGTTGCAGTTTGAGGGAGAAAACAGCCCCATACGGCGGCGCCCCAGCAGCGAGATGTCTGTTAATTCAGCATTCTCTGTAGACCAGCACCCGGGGCATACTTGTAAGTATATATGTCTAGGCCGCTCTATAGTGTACTTATACAAACAATCATGCATCGGTTTCACAGATAATCGGTGCTGGTAGCTTTACAAATAGCGCGTTGAATCAGAGTAAAGTGGCTCATGTAGCTCTTCCTATATCTCCCCCACTTAGCGGTTAACTACACCACGTATCTTTTCTTTAGTTACGGAGGATCGTCATTCGCGAGTTTTGCAGCAGCGCAATTATGGATTTGAGAACAGAACGGAGGTGAGAACGGAGCCTCTTTCACACGGGTGTGTCGCAGATCGTGAAGAAAACGACGCGCCAACCGAGCACCCCGGGAATGCTGAGAGTAGTCGGCTTAAGAATATACGTCTGTGTCAAGCTACAGAATCTGCAAATAGCAACGCGGAAGCAGCAGCTGCCAATTCAGCCGATGCATTACCGCCAAAGAAACGCACTGTATCACGCCGTCGTGTAAGTAAGAAGCAGAAGGATGATGGTCGATCGCCTTACACACCAACACCCGTATGGACTGGTGAACACACCAAAATGTTTCTTGACATGTCTGCACAGTACGTGCATAATAAACTCTCGCAGAACAGACTAAAATCTTTCTGCGACACGTATGAAAGACTGATAAGTGCATGTCCAACACCCGACATTATTGCAGAGCTGTGCGATTTTAAACAAAATTATGCAAATGTATGATTTTAAACAAAGATTATGCAACTGTACGGTCAACTTCTGTGAAATAAACCTGTCTGCCTGAGAACGTGTGGTTATGAATTGAAAAATAATTAAAATGATCACGCATTACACCCTAGGGGATCGATACACGTGCCCCTGCGCATTTACACAACTATGATGTCACTGGAAATGCCAGCATCCACGAGCAAACATTCGGTCATAGCAGGGAGCATCTTGATACACACATACGGAAATTCTCGCTGGCCGCCTCTGTAGGCAATTGTGTTTGTGATAGTGGTGAGAGTTTTGGGGTTGATAGTTGTGCGCACGACTTTTTACTGTTCTTTAGCAACGGTAAATTTTCAAACTATACATTTATAGACCACAATGCAGGACACTACGATTCTTACTTTATTGTTAAGGAGCTGATTTTTGAAAACTAATGGTAAATGTGATAGCCCGAGGTGTCGTGGTCTCGTGTGTGACGATACCCGATTTGTCTATATGGTTCTCACTAAATTACCACAGGTCGCGGGATTTTCAGTTTTCCACACTTTTTTAAATACCTGAGAAAACAAAGCTATGTAGTTCCCATACCCGATGTGAAATATTATGGTCTAGAGTACATGGCACAGGGTGCTTCTGGTATGACATGATAGTCAGAAACATTTGTCATGTGCCAAAATAGGCCGGGACACGTCTCAACATGCCTCAATTTTTTGTTGAATGGTGATCAAAAACGAATATTATGGTCTAGAGTACATGGCACAGGGTGCTTCTGCTATGACATGATAGTCAGAAACATTTGTCATGTGCCAAAATAGGCCGGGACACGTCTCAACATGCCTCAATTTTTTGTTGAATGGTGATCAAAAACGAATATTATGGTCTAGAGTACATGGCACAGGGTGCTTCTGCTATGACATGATAGTCCGAAACACAGATATGTTAAAAAGTTTGTAGCCATTTTTGTTGAGTAGTGGTCAAAACCGCTGCATAGGTGTAGGCCTGTGCCAAAATAGGTCTTTCTGGTACGACATGGGAGTCGGAAACACAGGTATGTTAAAAAGTTTGTACCTGATTTTTGTTGAACGCTACTCAGTATCGTTGCATAGTAGTGGGTATGTACCAGTCGTACTATAATGAAAATGATGCAAATAAGGGTCTTTTTTAGCTAAAAAGCGCTAGCTGCAGCGGTGCTGGTACAGCATAAGTGTGCTGTGGGTGCATGAGTGGTGTGAAATGTTTAAAAATGATTCAGCGGATCAGCACCATCTATGAAATGTGGTATTTTCCAAGCACCAGCGATAATCTGTTTGCCCCCTACATTAAACTACACTATTGGGATGCGCTGTAGGGGTCCGTGTATTCGTTATAGAAACACAGGTATGGTAAAAAGTTAGCACCCAATTTTTTGTTGAATGCTGATCAAAATCGAATATTATGAGTTAGAGTACATGGCACAGAGTGCTTCTGGCATGGTCTGAGGGTCCGAAACACAGGTATGTTAAAAAGTTTGTACCTGATTTTTTGTTGAACGGTACTCAATATCGCTGCATAGGAGTGGGTATGTACCAAAATAGGCCGGGACACGTCTCAACATGCCTGTCTTTTATATCTGATGGTCTTAGCGTCTTTAAAAATAGTCTTGCGCTGCAAGAACGCTACGCATCCCAGGCTATACAGTTGGTCATGTGTGTAGCTCATAGCGGGAACGTTAACATTCAACATGCCTTGAGAGGGTTTGTGAAGCAACTCGCTCAATATTTTCTAGATGACTGTGCGCGTGTTAACGGCCAGCACATAGTTTTTGAATTTCAGTATTGTTTTTTCCACGGCTGTCCCGTGACCAGGACTTGTCCAGGCATGCCCAGACATGCCCGGACTTGTCCAGACATGTCTCACATGGACCCTATATGTCCGTTCACAATATGTCTATCAGTATTAAAACATAAAAACTCCTCTGTACATTATTGTGAAGGGGTTAAAAGAGGCTTCATGGTTGATATGATAAGGTGATCAGAATAGCTAGCATCATGAGAGCTGCTATGGTTGACAGTGGTAGTGAACGCATAACTAATATTCGATTGGCCAACTATACACAACTGCTTTTTTAATATAGCTCCTAATATGGCTGTGCTAATTGACTTCATATGCACGCACAGTATGTATTGTGAGCCCTGCACTTGCATGCTAACATCATTATATTAGCATCTGTGATGGGGAAGTTACTTTATTGATATACATGCTTCATTGAGATACTTATAATCCTATATATAGTGCATATATGTCTGCCTATTGGGGGATATTGTGAGTTACATAGACTGCATATATATGGACAACTATATTTTTTATTCATGATAATGTATATGTCTTTGAGCTGTAACTTCATGTCAACACTTTGGTTATTTTTTCTGCATGCTGTATATCCTACTCTTTTTGGATTTTTATCCATGATAATGTATTTTAGACCTTAATAAAATTTGTATTTTATACTGCAAAAGCTTCCTTTTTGAATTTATTTCAATTTCAGGCTAGCATGTCACAATTAAGTCAATGATTGAAATGTCTTTGAGCTGTAACTTCAAGAAGAACACACATAAATGTGCTGGTTTTAAAAGACCCCACTGACTATACACAATGCAATACTATTTACTGGTTGCCTGAATTACCGTAGCAACGACCTTCACTCATTCTATGGGCACTGCTATCAGAATACACATAAATGTGTTGGTTTTAAAAGATCCCACTGACTATACACAATGCAATACTATTTACTGTTTGCCTGAATTACCGTAGCATCGACCTTCACTCATTCTGACAATTCCAAACCTTGTACACACACCTTGATACATTAAACTACACTATAGGGATGAACTGTCGGGACAGTTTTCTTGAAGTGATCTATCTGTGAAAAACACTGTTAGAAATGAGGGCTATACACAAGGGGTGCCAAGCAGCATTCAGGTATGATCTCACATCTATGGCGCTGCTTTTTTGATATAGCTCCTCATATGGATGTGCTAATTGACTTCATATGCACGCACAGTATGTATTGTGAGCTCTGCACTTGCATGCTAACATCATTATATTAGCAACTGTGATGGAGAAGTTACTTTATTGATATACCTGATTCATTGAGATACTTATAATCCTATATATAGTGCATATATGTCTGCCTATTGGGGGATATTGTGAGTTACATAGATTGCATATATACGGACAAATATATGGAGTTTATTATTGTATAGCCCCGGATTAGTTTATTATCGCTATAACATATAAGATATGTCGATGTGCACTATTATATATTGATTTGAATGTAATTCACACCTGTCTGCATTTGGCTATTTTTTCTGCATGCTGTATATCCCACAAATATATGGAGTTTATTATTGTATAGACCCGGATTAGTCTATTATCGCTATAACATATAAGATATGTCGATGTGCACTATTATATATTGATTTGAATGTAATTCACACCTGTCTGCATTTGGCTATTTTTTCTGCATGCTGTATATCCCACTCTTTTGGATTTTTATCCATGATAATGTATTTTAGACCTTAATAAAAATTGTTGACTTTTCCCACACAAAAGACGGATCACAGAACTTGTCCTGTGTGAAACACACACATAGATAAATTACCTCTATGGTGCAGTAAAGATGTATATCTTTGTACCATGTTAGCCAGTAGATAGAAAAATATTTAGACTTCTAACAACAGTATAAAATCAAGATTCACTCTTTATTTCACTAAAAATCCTTATATACTAGTTATATACAGAAGTCTGTATTTAACTAGAACTCCTTATACAATTACTGGGTCCTTAAAAGTTTCTCTCCTCTGCTAGAAAATAGCTTTACATTTACTGATGGATTCTAATACAGACATTTACTGACTCCTTAAAAGTTTCGGGGACATTTATACAAGTCTGCTAGAAATGAGCTTTACATACATTTACTGATGGATTCTATTTGATTTGTAGACTTCTAACAACAGTATAAAATCAAGATTCACTCTTTATTTCACTAAAAATCCTTATATACTAGTTATATACAGAAGTCTGTATTTAACTAGAACTCCTTATACAATTACTGGGTCCTTAAAAGTTTCTCTCCTCTGCTAGAAAATAGCTTTACATTTACTGATGGATTCTAATACAGACATTTACTGGGTGCTTCTAATACAAACCCTTTACATTTCATGTCAGGGCATTCTCTGCTAGAAAATAGCTTTACATCTACGGATGGAGTTAAAACTACCCTTTAATACACTAAAAACTCCACAGACTAATCAAAGACACTGAATAAAAATCCAGCAGACCAGATTTCACAGCCTGAGCAAAGTTCAAATCTCCCAGCCTGAGCAAAGTTCAGCCAGGGGCATGACGACCTGGATCAAGCTGACAGGGAGACGGATTAAATGATAGGGGGCGTGTCGACCTGTCAGATTTGAGTTTGACGAATACTATGGTTCCTATACTACTCATACTCATCCTCGAGTACCGCCATATAGATGTTAGCATAAGTGGGGGCCACATTGGACCCCATGGCAGTACCCCTCAACTGCAGGAAGTAGTCATCCCCAAAGAGGAAGTAGTTCTTCCTGAGGATGAACTCCAGCAGCGTGAGGACAAGACGCGCACAGTCCGGCCCCATGTCCGAACCTGATAGCGCAACATCCACGGCCCGAAGGCCCTTGTCATGTTCTATGGACGTGTATAGAGAAACAACATCCAGAGACATCCAGATGGTATCTGCTGGTGTCTCTGATATAAGATCGGGCCGACACAGCAAAATTCCGCAGGACTTTATCAAGAAAAACTGCCACCTTACTGAACAAGGATCCCCTGCCTGACACTATTGGTCGTCCTGGGGGGTCATTCAGATTCTTGTGAATCTTCGGTAATGTATATATAACAGGTTTAATTGGGCATTCAACCACAAGATATTTAGAAAGTTCCTGATCAATAAGGCCATCATGTAAGGCCTCATTGACCAACAAACACAATTCCTTCTGAAAACGAACTGTAGGGTCCTGTGACAATCTAGAGTACACATCATCATCAGCCAACTGTCGTAATATTTCCCGCTTGTACTTATCACTACTCATAACAACCACTGCCCCACCCTTATCGGCTGGTTTAATGGTGATGGCAGTGTTGTTAGTGAGATTAGCAAGAGCAACTTTTTCATCAGGAGTCAAATTATGTTTATTACGTGCTTTAAATTTCTTTTTAAACAATTCAAAATCTTTTTCAACCAATTGTATATATGATTCAATGAAATGATTTCTACATGGAGGCAAATCCAGGGCTTTAAGGGAAAAACCTGTTACATTAATATGACTCACATCATCATTAACCTGCTGTTTATCCGAAAAATATGCGGCCAACCGTATACGTCTAAAGAATGCATGAAGGGTGACCTCTAATTCAAACCAATCCGGAACATTGGTCGGACAGAAGGATAGTCCTCTCTCTAAGACATCAATTTCTAAATCAGTCAATACAGTATCAGATATATTTACCACCAGAGTTCTATCACCTAATTCTTCTTCCGTTTCTCCTCCGTGAATCGAGTTTTCAGGGTGGCATTGCGTGTCAACCTCTGTTCCTGTATTGGATTCCTCCCTCCTATGTTTCCTGTGTTTCCTGCCGCCTCTCCGCCTCCTCTTTTGCGGGCAGCCTTGTCGGCCTGCATTTTCCCTAAAAAACGATCAGATGTTGAAGCCACCAAATCTGTATCATCGGTTGAATCTGATTCCGCCGTGGTGAAGCCAAATTGCTGTGATTTCTCCGGTATCTTCCTACTCCTACGGGAAAAATTATTTCTCCTTTGTCTGAAACCTGAAGTTTGTCCAACCTGCCACGAGAACATACGTCCTGATTTATAATCTTCAGTGTCTCGAAACCATTTAGTCCTTTTTGTATTTTCTATGTCCTTGCAATATTTCAGAAGAATTTCTTCCAGATGTGTATTGCACAAACTCATCTCCTGTGCTGTCAACTGTGCCATTAATTGCTGTTCCAGATCTTCAATATTCTTCTTGATGATGACCATCTCCTTTCTCAGAAATTCAATATTCAATAGCATAAGGTCAAAGCAAAATTTGTTAGTAATAGATTCAAATTTCGTACAGAACATCGCATTATCCGCCAATAATGTAGGGCGTAGATGAGGTCGCAAGCCTCGCGGTATTCTATGTAATTTATAGTATTCTGTCAATGTGGTGACATGTAGCTCAAAGGAAATCAACTTCCGCTTTTCACTTTCATATTTCTTCCTGAGCATGTCACCCGAGGGTTTACTTGAAAAGGCAATATCGGCTTGAGCACCCGATAATATCCGTGCAGCATCATCATCCGTATAGGAAAACGTAGTGGCAATATCCGGTTCACCTCTATCCGGATTCACATTGCATTCAGTCATGATGGACTGGTGCCAGTCAAACCGGATCCAAATACAATCCAGAGAATAATCAAAATTGGCCGACAGCACAACAGTCTATGGATGCACGTTCTAGTCCTCCGGATCCAGGGGGACAACAACATATCAAATAATGAATGAAGAACAGCATACCAATCCAGGTGAAGATCAATTCATATCTTTATTTTGCCAGATGCGACGTTTCGACCTCCATAGGTCTTTTTCAAGCATAACAAACACCAAAAAAAATTATGAAGGATGATAACTACTGGTTGGCCACCATCCTCGATCCACGCTATAAAGCAAATTACAGAACATCATGTCACAGGAGAACCTAGAGCTAATATTGGCGAACAAACAAGCAACTCTGGTAAACCGTTTGTTAGAGGCATTCCCAGCACACAGCAGCGGTGCAGGTTCTATCACGAGCCGTACTGGGCAACATGGAAGAGGTGTTCGTGGTGTACACAGCTGAAGTGGCGTTGGAGACAGGGTTTCATGACCATGTTGTGGACTGATTTCTCGAGTACTGCTCACACAACTGGTAATACTGAATCGATTGCAACAGACAGGAGACAGCAGTTGTCAACTATGGTTCAAAATTACCTCTCCTCCCCTATCGATGTTCTCCCTCACAGTTCATTCCCCTTTGACTACTGGGCCTGTAAACTGGACTCCTGGCCTGAATTCGCACAATATGCCTTACAGGAGCTTGCTTACCATGCTGGTAGTGTGCTATCAGAAAGAGTCTTCAGTGCTGCTGGATCAATCCTGACAGAAAGAAGGACCCGGTTGTCGACCCAAAATGTAGGTGATCTCACCTTCATTAAAATGAACCATGCCTGGGTTTCAAAGGATTTTGTACCACCTTCCCCTGATGACACATAGGTTGCCAGCAAAATGGCTCGCTTTGTCCTCCTCTTCCTCCGACTTCTCCAATTCCTCCATTTGCAGCTGCTGAATGTCCAGCCTACACCTCAACATATGCCAGTTTTTCCACCTCCCTAACTGGGCTGTACCCCACCCCACAACTTTAGCCAAATAACCCCCAGCTTTCAATGTGTTACTATTATTATAAAGTAAATTAAGGTTGACAAGCTGAATTAATAAGAATTGATGTTGTTGGCATTGAAATGGGCACTGTAGGTGTGTTTACTGTCCTCCACTCACTGGCGACTTTTATTCCCCATTGACTTGCATTGGGGTCGGGTTTCGGTTTTTGTCGAAACTCCGACTTTTGCCGTTAGTTAGTCGGCCGATTTCGTTCGACTCGACTTTTGGTAAAGTTGGATGGTCTGAAACCCGACTCGACCCTCCCGGAGGCAAAGTCGCTCATCTCTACTTGGCACCTGTCCACACCACCAAAAGTACCAATACCTGGTTTAGAAACAACAGTATCACTGTGCTTGATTGGCCAGGAAACTCACCTGACCTTAACCCCATAGAGAATCTATGGGGTATTGTCAAGAGGAAGATGAGAGACATTGTTCAAAAAGCAGTGTAGGATCTATATGAAAATTACAACCTTTATTAATTCTATTAAAATCAAAATGAAAACCAAAGTGACATAGAAAGACACACAAAAAAAGACACACAAAAACAAAATTGGTACTCGGCCAATTCTTATAACACAGCAAATGACAAAGGGCATGTGTCAATCAAAGCCCCAGTAAAGAAAATCGTTAGTGAAGTGTATCGCTTATGTAATCCAAAATTCCTATATAAATTGGAACGATCTCACCTCATCTGTTGTCATCCAGCCTCATAGAGCCATATCATAGAGCCATAGATTTCTGTTCAGATTGGGGGAAGGTTTTATATATCATTCACCTTCATTTCAATCACCCCACCAAAAGTAATCATACAGTTTCTAAAACTGCCCCATATGCACGTACTATTTTCAGTCTTATAAGATGGATACTAGATATTGTTTTTGAAAATTAAGAAAAAATATTTTTCATAAAAAATCATCAGAAAAAATTCAGGAACAATTAGACCAATTCTGAAAGGGGAAATATTATTATTAGACTCATCAGGAGGGGCCAAAAGAAATTATAATGAACGGCTTTGCATGGTTATGGAGGACACCGCGAGAATTGGTGGTTATAATTATTGGAAAAATGGAAAAAATTAGTGGGTAAGTAGAAAGATGTGTTTCGTCACCCATTCCCTAATATACCTATTACTCTCCCTACCTAACAGCAGAGGTTGGCACCCTAGGACAGTAAACGAGAGTGGCGCCCCCACTCCTCGGCGGCTGACCCTTCTAAGCCCTACAAGCCCTATTAATGTTGAAGGTGGGAAGGATAGAAAAGTATCCACACATAGATGGATAATATCTCATAGGGTGAATTCAAGTTTGGGGCTTATAGAAAACAACTATAGGTCAGTATCTCATTAAGACCCTTTGGTGTTTGTGTCTTCAAGCGGAAAATCCATTTAGCTTCACATTGTAGTATGGTTCGATCCCAATCACCCCCTCTTTTAGGTAAATAAATTCTATCAATTCCTATAAATCTGAGATCACATCCTTTTCCTTGATGTTCTGTGTTCATATGTCTGGCTATTGGTGTATCCCTTTTTAGCGCCACATCTCTCAAATGTTCGCCCACTCGTCTCCTAAATTCTCGTTTCGTTTTGCCTATGTATTCCAAACCACATGGACAAGTGACCTTATAGATCACTCCTTTTGTTCTACAATTAATGAAATTAAGGATTTGATATTCTCTCCCATCAACATTGCTCTTAAACTTGGAGCCTGTCTGAATCACTGGACATGCCACACAGCCACTACACTTAAAACATCCTTGTGGCTTATTAGAAAGCCATGTCTCCTTTTTATGCTCAGTATAGTGGCTATGCATAAGTCTATCTCCTATTGACCTACCCTTTTGGAAGGTAATATTGGTGTTTGACCCCACCAATTCTCCAATGTCCTCGTCCATGTGCAACACAGACCAATGTTTTTTGTAAAATGGAACGAATTTGTTGTGCTCCATTATTATATGTGGTAATAAACCAACATATGTTAGTTTCTTCTCTCCGTGAAGCTGGTACCAAAAGACTGTTTCTATCCACTCGTTTAGAATCATGATAGGCTTTTTTCAAAATACCATCTGGATAGCCTCTATTCAAAAAGCGTTTTCTAAGATCGTCCGCTTGGTTCTGAAAATCTTCCTCTGAAGAACAATTTCTCCGTAATCTTAAATACTGCCCCTTAGGAATTCCTTTCCTGAGGGGAACTGGATGGTGGCTATCCCATCTCAGAAGGGCATTAGTGGCCATAGGTTTCCTGTAAGTTTTTGTAACCAGATGACCATTAGGCAGTTTTTTTATCATCAAGTCCAAAAAGGGCAATTCACTTTTATGAAACTCAAAAGTGAAGAACAATCCTAGATTATTTATATTGAGTTTCTCAACAAACTGTCTAAGTTCCTTTTCCTCCCCATTCCAAATCAATATTACATCATCGATGTAACGTGACCAGAATGAAATTTTGGTCTTTTCTTCATTGAATGATTCTCCAAAGACAATATTCTCTTCCCACCAGCCCAGGAGCAGATTTGCTATGATATTTAGGGCAAAAAATGGGTAATTATATCAAAAATCCCCTTATGGTTAGGCGATATCTGTATGATATAAAAACTCCCTTGTAATTAATCCCGGACTTTTTCTTGGTATTTATTTATATAAGTGTTATTGAACGTATTAGAATATGACGGGCAGCCAAAGAATAGGATATGACGCATTGGTTTCTGACCGACGGCTGCAAACAGGAAATGAATATTGCGGTTCAACTGCGTTCCATAGACCGGATATGACATGGTTCGGGATACCGGAAGTGACATTGTAGGTGGCGCCCAGACGTGGGACGCACCTTGATTACGCTTAGACGCCGCTGACACGTGGATGGTATAGCGGTACATTTAAATGGGACACACTGAGAAAGCAGGTGATGCCTCTTATTCCCCATGCATGATGGTGGATGGTTTATACTCCACCATGTGACATTTTCTCTTCCCCTGATGAGTTATGACAACGAAATGCGTCGGGAAGTATAATATGGGGCAGTTTTAGAAACTGTATGATTACTTTTGGTGGGGTGATTGAAATGAAGGTGAATGATATATAAAACCTTCCCCCAATCTGAACAGAAATCTATGGCTCTATGATATGGCTCTAAGAGGCTGGATGACAACAGATGAGGTGAGATCATTCCAATTTATATAGGAATTTTGGATTACATATGCGATACACTTCACTAACGATTTTCTTTACTGGGGCTTTGATTGACACATGCCCTTTGTCATTTGCTGTGTTATAAGAATTGGCCGAGTACCAATTTTGTTTTTGTGTGTCTTTTTTTGTGTGTCTTTCTATGTCACTTTGGTTTTCATTTTGATTTTAATAGAATTAATAAAGGTTGTAATTTTAGAATAGATCCTACCCTGCTTTTTGAACAATATTCTTTGGATTGGTAGTCATTGCTTTATCATGAAGATGAAAGACACCAACAATACAGACGAGCTGAAGGCTGCTATCAAAGCAACCTGGGCTTCCATAACACCTCAGCAGTGCCACAGGCTGATCGCCTCCATGCCACATCGCATTGATGCAGTAATTGATGCAGAAAGAGCCCCGACCAAGTGTTGAGTGCATTTACTGAACATACCTTTCAGTAGGCCAACATTTCGGATTCTAAAACCGTTTTTCCAGTTGATGTTATAAAGTATTCTAATTTACTGAGAAAACGACTTTTGGGTTTTCACTGGCTGTAAGCCATAATCATCAACATTAACAGAAATAAACACTTGAAATAGATCACTCTGTTTGTAATGACTCTATATACTGATTATTCCCATTCTTTCACTTCGGCTTGACTTTTGACTTCCAGTTAGTTTTATGATTTTGTCCCAGACCTGATCTCTTAGCATTGATTCTGCTTGGCATTCTTCCTGCCTCTAGTTCGGTCCTCTGGGCAGCAGCCCTTCTGTGGAAGCAATCCAGTGGACCTTGTTGAAAGACCAGATCCCTGTACAGGGGTTAAATTGCGAAGGTCAGGGAGTTCTTCTGGAATCTGTTAGATAGAGTGGCTTGTGCCAAGTCTATCCAAGGTAGCCTTTTCGAACCTGTGGCCTCTGACAGTCATGACAGTATCTTCTACAATATCACAGCATTTATAAGGAAACTGACACTCTCTCATGGACCTCAGCTTGTCACTTGGATTCACAGGAGTACTACTGTGGCAGGCTTGGGGGGTCTTCAGCCAGCCCCCGGATTGCCATAGAAACCTATCAGCACCCTACAATCATGGTGCATAGGGCTGATGCTCAACATTCAATGGTTTAACAGTAGCAATTGGAGCTTATCTCCTATTGGTGCTTTTAGAGATAATAGCCATCATTCTATGCACTTGGAGTGGGCTCAACCTCTGAGCCCACTCCATACGTCGCCACCCGACATAGAATGTTCCAATGGTTTCTATATTATGGTGGTTTCAACTCTTGAGCCAGCTTCATAAGTTGGCCTCCGACATAAATGTTCCAGTGGTTTCTATATTGGGCAGGGGTTAAAGGGAACCTGTCACCAGATATTTAGTGACTGATGGTATAAGACTGTAAACAGCCTTCTAAACATTCAAGGATTCATGGGGATGGAGGTAAAGCTGTAGTGAGTCACATTGTTGTATATCTTATCATACCTATTCATGCTTGATTGACTTCACCCTTTGGCAGAGCTAGCTATAATGTAAAATGCCCAGGAGGATGACAATAAATAAATTAATAGGCATGAAAAAAGCCTTCACGTCCTGACTATGCATGACTCCAGCACCACCCACGTGACTCCTGGCATGCTCTTCACATGTGTATTACATGGAGGGAATTTCATTTAATCCAAGATGAGCAATTTAATCAAATACATGTTAAAAATGCTACAACATCATACCCTCAGTTGAGACAGTTATAATCTGCTGCTGATGGTTCCCCTTTAAAGAGGCAGCTATGTAACATTAGTGATTCAGAGAGTAAAGGTCTCATTATCTGTCCATCCTCTTCCAGATACAGTCATGTGAGGCTGAATATCAAAATCAATAGTTTCACAGACGACATCCCACATCCTGATGATGATGTTACATTCCGTATCTGTACAGTTATAGACAGCTGCAATCTCTAAATACTGATATCTGGACCTTGGTTAATTGCTGATAATTTAAATGAAAATTTTCAGCAACCTATCACCTGCTGAACTTGATGTTTGAGAACAAGCGACATCGAGTTTATATTTATGACCAGGAAGATGACTGTCTGTAAAGAACTATGGAGCAGACGGTGTTAATAAATCATAAGTGAATGTCTAGAAAAATGGCTGTCTACACATGGAGCCTTGGTAAAGAGAAATCATAGTTCTGTAACAAGGTGGCACGGGGTGGTAGTCATGGGCGAGTTCACTAAGCAACAGCCAGTGAGCACCCCGGCACCTTGTACATGAAAAGATAAAGTCCTGGTACTGCTATACAGTTGGTTATTTCTGTTATTCCAGCTTCTGGATTCCAGTTTCCAGGAAACACCACAGAGTTACAGTTCTTTTCCAACAGTTGAACTTTACGAAACTGTAAGGCATCCATCACATCAGCTGCACAGTTTACACAGGGCAACGCCTCTGTAGTTTCCCTTCCTCTGCCACATGGGCAGTTCCCCTGGACAGCCAATGTCCCATCTGTACGTTCAGCGTCACCAGCTCTCTGTCAGCCCCTTGTTTGGTTCCAATAGGGGAAGGTGCTGGGAACGCCAACTCAGCTGCTCCCGTACCAGTCTTAGAGCCCGAATCATTCCTTGGGATGAGTCCTTTAAGCTGGTGCCCATTTACACTATTCTTCAGCTGGGGGGCCCCTAACTGCCATCCACAGACTTATACCCCACCGCCAGTGACTGTTTCACTGTATGCGTCCTGCCCTTGGGCAGACTGCCAGGGCGTCTGACAGAACCAGGAAGTATCTGTCCTATATCTTCCTGCTCTGTGGTGCTCTGCTCTGTGCCTCTCCTATCTACTTAACTCCTATGCTGCCAATACCTTACTACTCTCACATCTATCCTATGCGCTATCTCTAATGTGCCACCCTCTATTCTAATCCCCTACAGTCCTACACTACTTCCTAATCTATCCCTATCTCTATGCAGAACACATATTAAAGACATCCACATTACAGCACATGACAAATGCATCACATTGCAGTACACAACAACACATCAGTAAATGCTGAGGTGCCGCATGTCATTGTGTGAACAGCATCAAGGAGAGAGAAGGCACGTGAGGGTCCCCGCCACCTCCTTACAGTTCTATACTGAACTATTGCTTATTCTGCTTATCTAGGCATCCATATATAGTGTTATGACTGATGTAAAGAGCAAGACGGATGTTACACTGAAACTCCAAGGACACCTAAAACTATAGGTAGAGACTTTGAACATATAGTAGTCATTGTATGTAATTTATTTAAGGTCTGTGTTGTAATGTATACAGGTTTGTATTTGGAGTTCATGCTGCCCTAGGCACTTCAAGTGGTTACGGCCCCTGGTAAGTCAGACTAAGGGAATGCGCACATGACATCTTTTTTAGGTGATTATGCTTTGTAAATTGTTTTGCAAAAATTCCAGATAAAAGCTAAAAAGAATGAATATATATATATATATATATATATATATATATATATATATATCCTACAGTGTAAAAACAACTTGCAGTGCATATGTTCAGTCTTTAGAGCATCTTCTCCCTTTTTACTCTGTATGATTGCATACTTATGAATCTTGCCAGTTTCTGAGCCGGGACCGGAGGTTATGTATGCGTTAGACATACTCCTGGCCAATGGGCACAACCGCACTTTCATACACTTGTATGTAGTAAGGCTGCACCCTCTAGTCGTCCACACCCGCCACATACTGGCTCTTTTGGCGAAAACAGTAAAACTAGTTCCGCAACTGGTCTGAGGAATAGTTTACTCTCCTCAGCCTTCCACACTTTGACATCGACTTTGCGCACCTTCTCATCCTTGCTTGGGAATACCTTGGAGATGAGGTCTAGTGGCCACTCATTTCGGTGTGACTGGCTGTCCTTCATGAGCACAATATCACCTGGTTTGATGTTCGGCTTGTCCATCTGCCACTTCTTCCTAGGCTGTAAGGTAGCGAGATATTGTTTTCTCCATCTGTCCCAGAAAGTATTGGAGTGACTTTGAATTTGTCTCCATTGACATCTGTAGATGTCCTTGTTGCTGAATTCTCCCAGTGGAGCGCTGGGAGTGTTGGTTTTCTGAGTGAGTAGCATGGCGGGAGTGAGAATGGTCGGATCAAGCTTTTTCAAGACACTGTCTCTAGAAAATGGGTTGTCCCTTGTTGAGGTTGTCTATTTCAAGGGGTAGGTGTTATGTTTCGGTAGCTGAGGAGGACAGGAACAACAGCAGGGCAGCCGAACACCTGAGATGCTGGTAACAGTTGGGTTGCAGGTTCCTAAACTAACGACACAACTAGAGATAGCCGTGGAGCGTTCCTACGTTGATCCTAGACGCCTCGTCACAGCCTGAGAGATAACTGCAACTAAAGGCAGAAAGATGAAAGCTATCTGCCCCAGAGCAGATCCCCAAAGAAAATAGGAAGCCCCCAAACATATAATGGCGGTTAGACAAGATGAAAATACAAACATAGGCAGAAAATAGAATGAGCAAACGCTGGGGCCATAAGCTGACTAAATAGGATAGGACAGGAGAGATTACTTTCTGCAACCCAGAAAACCCTACAAAAATCCAACAATTCTTACAACAAAAATACTGAGATCACACGATCTCGCCACCCGCTAAATCAGATCTCAGTGTGAACAAAAACCAAGCCGCAGCCGCTGAAAAAACAGGAAAAAGCAAATGAGCAAATAACAGTGGCTGCAGACAAACCGTGAGGAGCCCAGGCCTCAGGAGGGGACCTGGCTGACCTCCACAAAAGTGCAGAAAACAATGCAAAAAGCAAGCACAAAAAGAAAAGCAAAAATATCTTATCTGAAAGCAGGAGATGCAGGCAAGACTCCAGCAAACTTCCAAATGAACCAGGAACCACAATTGAGACAAGAACAATTGATCACCGGCAACCATCATGGGAGGGAACCTCCCTTATAACAGACCAGTCAGTGAACCCAGATTGCCACTCCTCGCTGAAAGGTTCAGTACTGTCTGTAACCACCAGAGGGAGCCTCTGCTCAGAAACCATCTCTAGTACATTCATAACAGGTAGGTTTCTCCTTGCGCAACATGAAGTATTGTTACCTTGGCTCTTTCCAAGTTGAGGGCGGTAAAAGCATGCTTACAGTGATGCTAACCTTTACAAGATCTCTGGCTTGCAGGTAATGCTGTCTTGTAGGCCTGGGCCACATGAAGTAGACAAGCAACGGCTCGAACAAGTGACTTCCAGGTTGAGAACCTGCTGAACCGATGAGATTCCAGGTAATGACTTGAAATCCCTGTATGCAGAGCAGACACTCGAGGACGGAGCTCCTTGTCGGCATCTGGATCCACCAGTTTGAACGTTTCAGGCCTGTCGATGTGAGGCATCGAACGGTACAAGGAAGCAGGGCCTGTGAACCAGGTAGTGTCCTTGAGATGACTTGAAGCAACGGATCTAGTCGCATGGTCCGCAGGATTGAGGTGAGTAGGTACATAGTGCCACTGACTAGGGCAGGTAGATCTTATTATCCTCAGTATCCGGTTGGTGACGTAGACATAAATGCGTTGCGTTTCATTGCAGATGTATCCCAGTACCACCTTGTTATCAGTGTAGAACTCTGCTTCTTTGGTCTCCAGATTCATCACACCTGAGATAAGCTCGGCCAACTGAACTGCGAGGACAGCAGCGCAGAGTTCCAGTCTGGGTACTGTGTGTTCGTGGAGTGGTGCCAGTTTAGTCCGGCTCATCACAAACTCGATGTGGCTCTGTTCATTGACATCTATGGTTTTGAGGTATGCTACCGCTGCGATGGCTTTGACTGATGCGTCGCAGAAGATACAAAGTCTCTGTGTCTTGACTTCTGTGGATGGCACAGGAGCATACGGTCGTTTCACACGAAGGTCGGTAAGGGCCTCGAGAGACCTTTTCCACTCTGCCCACAGGTCTGCATTTTCTGCTGGCAGTGGATCATCCCAATCAGAGGTGTCTTGGGTGAAGTCTCTTAGCATAATTTTTCCTTGGACAGTAACTGGAGCTACGAATCCCAGGGGGTCGTATAGACTATTCACAAAAGAAAGAACGAACTCCTCTGCGCGTGAAGGGTTTCTCATCTTCACTGATCTGAAAGGTGAAGGCATCCGTCTTCAGATCCCAAAGCAATCCAAGACTCCGCTGCTTGGGAAGAGTGTCGACCCTTAGGTCTAGGTCCTTTAGATCGCTGGAATAGTCTTGAGAGGAAAATGCTTCCATCAACTCTCAACTGTTGGAGGAAATCTTGTGTAACCTTAGGTTAGACTGAGCGAGCATTTCTTGAGCCCTTTTTAGCAGACTGATTGCAGCCTCATTTGTTGGTGTGGACTTCAAACAGTAGTCTACGTAGAAGTCCTTTTCTACTAAGGATCTGACGTCTGACCCATACCTTTCTTCGCCTTCTTTGGCAGAATTACGGAGGCCGTAGATAGCGACTGCTGGGGAAGGGCTGTTCCCGAAGATGTGTACCCTCATCCGGTACTCTGTGGTGTCTTTGTCTGGGTCGTTGTCATGGTACCAGAAGAACCTCAAGTAGTTTCTGTGTTCCTCTTTGACGAGAAAACAGTGGAACATCTGTTGTATATCAACCATAAATGACACCGTATCTCTGCGGAAAGAGAGTAGTACTTCCAGAAGTCTGTTGTTGAGGTCTGGGCCGACAGTAGGACATCATTTAATGAGACATCTTCACATTTGGCACTTGAGTCGAATACCACACTTATTTGACCTGGATTCTTGGGATGGTATACTCCGAAGATGGGCAGGTACCAACACTCCTCTGAGGGCCGAAGTGAAGGAGAAATCTCTGCATGGTTGTTCTGGAATATCCTTCCCATGAAGGTAAAGAAGTGTTCCTTCATCTCAGGTGACTTCTTAAGCTTGTGCCTGAGGGAGATGAATCGGCTGTAGACCAGTTCCCTGTTGTTGGATAGGCACCTTCTCTTAGGTCTAAATGGTAAAGGTGCGACCCAACTGTTCGATTTGTCTTTGACTATTTGTCTATCCATGATGTCGAGGAACATCCTATCTTCTATGGACATCGCTACCTTGTCGTCTTCCTTTGTCCTGTGAAAGACTGTACATCCCATGTGGTCTTGTTCACCTGCACAGGCGTGGTCTTCGTTGGTAGGTACTGAGAAAGGGCACGGAAGGGGAGTGCTGTTTGGAAATTCCTTTACCAGCAGACTGTTGTGACATGGCTGGAAGAGAGATGAACGTTCATTTTCTAGTGTGCTGGTGAGCATACTGTTGACTGAGGCTGGCTTGTGTGCTCCTCCAAGACAGACGTCTCCTATGATGACCCATCCAAGGTCGAGCCTCTGAGCATACGGAGCACTTCTGGAGCCATTTATATATTCTCTAGTCTTGTGGACTCGTAGTATATCTCTTCCCAGTAGTAGAGCTATTGGGGCTTCTGAATCCAACTCAGGTATCAGGTGGGCTATACGCTTCAGATGGGGGTGATGTGTCCCACCTCTGGTGAAGGTATCTCTGACCTGTTGTCGGGAATCTGGTTGCACTCCAGGATGGTAGGTAGCAATAGGCAGGTTTGACCATCTATGGATTCCACCTTGTATCCAGTTGCTTTTCTCCCCGCCGTCTCAACGGCATCTGAACACGTCCTCAGGGAGTAGGGAGAACGATGGCCTACAATGCTGAAGTTGTCAAAGAAGATGGACCTGGCTAGAGACCTGTTACTTTGGTCATCCAGGATTGCATATATCTTGAGGGCTTTGTCCTTGCAGCCTGCAGGATAGACTCAACAAGGCAGATTTTTGAACAGGACCTTCCTCCTGTGAGTCCCTTACAGATCTCCATACATTGAGAGCTGACCTCAGGGTATCTTCATCAGTGTTCTTCTCCTTCCCATCGTGCTCCTCTGCTTGTGACAACACTCGTGGAGGTGGTCCAGGGTGCAAGGCTGTATTGTGATCCGTGCTGCTGCATTCTGCACATTTCACGCTAGCTTTACAGTTCCTGGCGAAGTGAGAGATTGTGGCACAACATTTGAAGCAGATGTTGTTCTCTATGAGGAAACCTTTGCGATCCTCCAAAGACTTCTCCAGAAGGCTCTGCACTTTAGTAGAGGATGTGGTTTCTTGTGTAGAAGACACTGTTTACTGACTGTTGTGAATACTCTGGAGGCGACTTCTGAGCTGGAGCTCTCTCCGGTGGTTGCTGAGGGTAATTAACTAATTGCTGAATGGCCTTCAGCTGGCTCTAATGGTCTGATATAAGCGACCTGAACTCCCTTCAGCCTTGCCGGTAATCAATTGTTCTTCCTGGTCTTGCTTGGAGCTCAGCTTGAATTCCTGCTCTCTTTCAGATAAGTGATTTGCTGTTTTTTTTCCTCTGGTTGGATTTTCCTTGTTGGTTTGCTGCTTGCAGTGGACTTCAGCCTGGTCCCCTTTTGGGGTCTGCGCTGCAATAGTGCTCATTTTGTATTTACACTTTTGCTCTGTTCCTTTAGGTGGTAGAGTTCGTGTGATCTCAGGTTTTTTGTTAATCAGAAGTGTTGGTATTTTTGTCAGGGTTTTTTTTGGGTTGCAGTCAGAATTATTTCCTATACTTTTCTATCTAAACAGATTGGGCCCCAGCGTTTGCTCATTCTATTTTCTGTCTGTGTCCATATTTTCTTCTTGTCTAACCGCCATTACATGTTTGGGGGCTTCCTATTTCTTTGGGGGTTCTGCTACGGGGCAGATAGCTTTCATCTTTCTGCCTTTAGGTGTAGTTATCTCTCCGGCTGTGACGAGGCTCTAGGATCACCGTAGGTACGCTCCACGGCTACTTCTAGTGTGGCGGTTAGTTTAGGGTACTGCAATCCAATAGTTTCCAGCCTGGTGTATTACTACTTTGCTATTTTTGCAATTTCTCCTCAGCTACCAAAACATAACAGTATTACTGGCCTAACTGAAAATTGTATGTAACTCACAGAAGGGAAAACAGTAAAAAGGAAAAAGAAAAAAGGGAGTTGTCAGAATTTTTTTTTTCTGTTTGTTGCATTTTTTTCCCTCTTTTTCTCTGGATGCTGAGGAGGAATTTTTTTTTCCTCAATGGAGTTTGCACAGTTGTCTGGCCGTGTGGAGCAGCTTGACACTGAGGTTCGGAGTATTGCTACCTATCTTGCTGTTGTGGAACCTAGGATCCCCATACCAATTTATTTTTGGGGGATCGGTCTAAATTTCTGAATTTCAAAAAAACTGTAAGTTGTTTTTTGCCTTAAAGCCTAAGTCCTCAGGGAACGCAGCACAGCAGGTTCAAATTGTCATCTCTCTGCTGCGTGGCGACCCTCAGGATTGGGCTTTTTCCCTGACACCTGGAGATCCTGTTTTGAATGATGTTGATGTATTTTTTCATGCTCAGGGGTTATTGTACGATGAACCTAATGTCACTGATCAAGCTGAAAAGACCTTGTTGGCATTAAATCAGGGTCGTGAAGACGCTGAGCTGTACTGTCAGAAATTTCGAAAGTGGGCAGTCCTGACCAAATGGAATGATGATGCTTTGGCAGCCCTTTTTCGGAAGGGTCTGTCAGAAAATGTAAAGGACGTTATGGTGGGATTCCCTGTTCCCTCTAGTCTCAATGATTCTATGTCTTTGGCTATTCAAATTGACAGACGTTTGCGTGAGCGCAGAGGTATGCGTGAGATAATTTTGCCTTAGTAGCCAGCTCCTGAGCCCATGCAGTGTGATGGAGTGACTTCTGGGGCTCAGCGTCATGAGTTTCGTAAGCGCAATGGGTTATGTTTCTACTGTGGTGAGCTTCCCATGCTATTTCCGTCTGCCATAAGCGGGAAGACGTTTTGCGTCGCTCAGTTTTCTTGGGTAGTGTTGAGACTAAATTTCTGTTGACTGTTACCCTAATTTGCTTCCTGTCCACATTTTCGGCTCAGGCTTTTGTTGATTCAGGAGCAGCTATTAACCTGATGGATTTTGACTTTGCCAAACGTTGTGGGTTTCCCATGATACCCCTGCGGAAGTCTATTCCTTTACTGGGCATTGATTCTACCCCTTTGGCGGAGAATAAACCCCAGTTTTCTACTCAGGTGATAATGAGGGTTGAACCAGATCATCAGGAGAGTTGCAAATTTCTGATGTTGCATAGTCTGCATGACATTGTTGTACTGGGTTTCCCTTTTTTACAGACTCATAATCCTGTTTTGGATTGGAAATCTGTGTCTGTGACCAGTTGGGGCTGCCAATGTGTTAATACTGACACTCCTGTTTTTTCTGCCTCTCCCCAGTCTCAAGATGTCCCTGACTTTTTGACTGATTTTTCTGATGTGTTTATTGAAAGTAAGTACGATACGATACGATACGATACACTTTATTGATCCCGGGGGGAAATTACAGTATTACAGCAGCAATACAAACAGCAGTACATAAAATATTAGGACACAAATCTTGCACAGGTATACCAACATTACATAATAAATAAAAGTGGGTAGTTCAGGTGTATATAAGTCAATGATAATTGACATTAGTACACCAGCCATCAATCATTATTTTCTACCACCCTTAGGAAAATATTATACATCCCCATAGCAGTAGGTACAAATGATTTCCTGAATTTCTCCTTCTTGCACCTTAATAGGATTAGACGGCTGCTGAATGTGCTCTTCTGCTTCAAGAACAGCTCGTGTAGTGGGTATGTATTATTGTTCATTATAGCCCTACACTTCTTCTGAATTCTATCCTCCAATACCTCCTCAAAAGAGTCAAGATGGAGGCCAACAGCCGCACTTGCCTTCTTGATAAGTTTGTTGAGCTTATTAGCGTCAGCTACTCGCACACTACTGCCCCAGCAAATGATAGCAAAAAAGATGGCACTTGCTACAACGGACTGGTAGAACAACTCCAGCATTTTACTGCACACATTGAACGATCTGAGCTTCCGCAGAAAGTACAGTCTGCATCCTTACTTCCTCACAGGAGCTATGATTGCGCTATTGAGTTAGTGCCTGGTGGTAAATTTCCTAAAGGTCGCCTTTTTAATTTATCTGTACCTGAACACGATGCTATGCGATCTTATATCAAGGAGTCATTGGAGAAGGGTCATATCAGACCATCCTCTTCACCCTTGGGCGCCGGTTTTTTCTTTGTGGCCAAAAAGGATGGTTCATTGAGGCCGTGTATTGATTATCGCCTCCTGAATAAGATCACTGTTAAATATCAATATCCGTTACCCTTGATTTATGACTTATTTTCCAGAGTGAAAAGTGCTAGTTGGTTTACCAAGCTTGACCTCAGGGGGCGTATAACCTTATTCGCATTAAGCACGGGGATGAATGGAAGATGGCATTTAATACCCCAGAAGGGGCATTTTGAGTACCTAGTGATGCCTTTTGGGCTTACTAATGCCCCTTCCGCCTTCCAAAACTTCATGAATGATATTTTCAGGGATTTTGTGGATACATTTCTGATCGTTTATTTGGATGATATCTTGATTTTTTCCAATGACTGGGACTCTCATATGAAACATGTTCGGACTGTGTTCCAGATTTTGAGAGAGAATGCACTGTATGTGAAGGGATCAAAGTGTCTTTTTGGCGTTCAGAAGGTCTCATTTCTGGGATTCATTTTGTCTCCGTCTGTTATTGAAATGGACCCGGTCAAGGTTCAGGCCATCTGTGATTGGGTTCAACCTACTTCATTGAAGGCTCTTCAGAGATTTTTGGGTTTTGCCAATTTTTATCGTAAATTTATTGATAATTTCTCCGTATTGTTAAACCGTTGACTGATTTGACCAAAAAGGGTTCCAATGTGGTGAATTGGCCTCCTGAGGCAGTTTCTGCGTTTCAGGAACTTAAGCAGAGATTCATTTCTGCTCCTGTTCTATGGCAGCCTGATGTTTCTCTGCCATTTCAGGTGGAGGTTGATGCCTCTGAGATTGGGGCAGGTGCCGTTTTGTCCCAAAGGGATCCAGAGACCTCTAAGAGTAACCCTTGTGCCTTTTTCTCTCGAAAATTTTCTCCAACTGAACGTAATTATGATGTGGGTAATCGGGAGTTATTGGCCATGAAGTGGGCCTTTGAAGAGTGGAGACATTGGCTGGAAGGAGCCAAACATCAGGTGGTGGTCCTCACCGACCATAAGAACCTGGTTTATCTCGAATCAGCCAAGCGACTTAATCCTAGACAGGCCAGGTGGGCCTTGTTTTTCACACATTTAATTTTGTGGTTTCTTTTCTTCCGGGCACTAAGAATGTTAAGGCGGATGCCCTCTCGAGGAGTTTCTTTGCAGATTCTCCTTTGTTATCTGATCCTGCTGTTATTTTGAAAGAGGGTGTAGTTCTTTCAACCATATCGCACAATTTGAGACTGGCTCTGGAAGGGTGTCAGGAGGATAAACCTGAGCGCTGCCCTGTTGGGAAATTGTTTGTCCCAGACCAGTGGAAGAAGAGTGTGATGTCTGAGATTCATTGTTCTGCGTTGGCTGGTCAACCCGGGATTTTTGGTACCAGAGACTTGGTGAGTCGGTCCTTTTGGTGGCTTACTTTGTCTCGTTATGTCAGGGACTTTGTGCAGTCCTGTGGGACTTGCTCTCGTTCCAAGCCTTGCTCTCATTCTAGTGGTTTGGTAATACCATTACCTGTACCCAAGAGGCCATGGACCCATATTTCTATGAATTTTATTTCTGACCTCCCTGTCTCTCATAGAATGACCATTATCTGGGGAATCTATGATAGGTTTTCCAAGATGATACATCTTGTGCCATTACCTAAGTTGCCTTCCTCCTCCGAATTGGTGCCTTTGTTCTTTCAGCACGTGGTTCGGTTACATGGCATTCCGGAGAACATTGTGTCTGACAGAGGAGTCCAGTTTGTTTCCAGATTTTGGAGGACATTTTGTTCTAAACTTGGTGTTCAGTTATCTTTCTCCTCTGCATTTCACCCTCAGACCAATGGACAAACCGAGAGAACAAACCAGACCTTGGAGACTTATTTGAGATGTTTTGTGTCTGCTGATCAAGATGACTGGGTCTCTTTTTTGCCTTTGGCTGAGTTTGCTCTTAATAATAGGGCTAGCTCTGCCACCTTGATGTCTCCATTTTTCTGCAATTCTGGGTTTCACCCTCGATTTTCTTCAGGACAGGCGGAGGCTTCTGTCTGTCCGGGGGTTGACTCTATTGTGGAGCGTATGCAGCAGATTTTGGACCAGGTAGTGGAGAGGTTGTCTCTCTCTCAGGAGAAGGCCATGCGGTTTGCCAACCGGCATAGGACTGATGGTCCTCGTTTTAAAGTGGGGGACTTGGTTTGGTTGTCCTCAAGAAATATCCCTATGAAAGTTGCATCTCCAAAATTTAAGCCAAGGTTCATTGGACCTTATAAGATCGTGGAAATTATTAATCCGGTTTCCTTCCGTTTGCTTCTTCCAGGGACATTTAAGATCCATAACGTGTTCCACATGTCCTTATTGAAGAGGTTTGTCGAGCCAGTGGTTCCTATGGCTGCGCTTCCCGACCCTGTTTTGGTTGAGGGCAATTTGGAGTATGTGGTTGAGAAAATATTGGATTCTCGTTTTGCTAGACGGAAACTCCAGTATTTGGTTAAGTGGAGAGGTTATGGTCAGGAGGACAATTCTTGGGTGTTTGCTTCGGACATCCATGCTGGGAGACTGATCCGTGCCTATCATCGAGCTCATCCTGATCGGCCTGGTTGCGCAGGTGAGGGTTCGGTGACCCCTCCTCAAGGGGGGGTACTGTTGTGAATACTCTGGAGGCGACTTCTGAGCTGAAGCTCCCTCCGGTGGTTGCTGAGGGTAATGATCTAATTGCTGAATGGCCTTCAGCTGGCTCTGAATGGTCTGATATAAGTGACCTGAACTTTCAGCCTTGCCGGTAATCAATTGATCTTCCTGGTCTTGCTTGGAGCTCAGCTTTCATTCCTGCTCTCTTTCAGATAAGTGATTTGCTGTTTTTTTTCCGCTGGTTGGATTTTCCTTGTTGGTTTGCTGCTTGCAGTGGACTTCAGCTTGGTCCCCTTTTGGGGTCTGGGTGCTGCAATTGTGCTCATTTTGTATTTACACTTTTGCTCTGTTCCTTTGTCACTTTTTATTTGCTGAATTGCTGTGTGTTACACCAGAGATCTGATTTAGGTGGTAGAGATCGTGTGATCTCAGGTTTTTTGTTAATCAGAAGCGTTGGTATTTTTGTCTGGGTTTTTTTTGGGTTGCAGTCACAATTATTTCCTATACTTTTCTATCTAGACAGATTGGGCCCCAGCGTTTGCTCATTCTATTTTCTGTCTGTGTCCGTATTTTCTTCTTGTCTAACCACCATTACGTGTTTGGAGGCTTCCTATTTCTTTGGGGTTCTGCTACGGGGCAGATAGCTTTCATATTTCTGCCTTTAGGTGTAGTTATCTCTCCGGCTGTGACGAGGCGTCTAGGATCACCGTAGGTACGCTCCACGGCTACTTCTAGTGTGGCAGTTAGTTTAGGGTACTGCAATCCAATAGTTTCCAGCCTCTCTGGTGTATTACTACTTTGGCTATTTTTGCAATTTCTCCTCAGCTACCGAAACATAACAACTGACATCCTGAGGTTTGTTCTCGTCTGGAGTGGGTTTACTCGCATTGTGAGGAGGGCCTGTGGAAACAATGTTAGTTTTGTGGACTGCCATGGGAGTCCTACTGGGTTTGACACCGGGGGCAGTGGAATATGACAGAGTGAAGTCAAAACTAGGGTCATTTCTGATCTTAGCTTGTTGGGCGATAATTCTACGAATACAGTGAAAGGAGCGAATAGTACATTATGATTTTGTTTATACCGTGAACCATATGTAACCCACTTTTCTTGTAGGTTGTAAGAAAGTTTTTGTATTACCGGATTGACACCCCTAGCGGTGTCTAAGAATGCCAATCCGGGCAAGTCTCCTTCCTCCTGGGCAACCTGTAACTCTATCAATAAATCACTCAATTCTCTAAGCTTTTGATAACATTTAGGTCCTATCTTAGGAAAATCATCAATTCTTTTGCAAAAAGCATTCTCTATGACTTCTACTGTCCCATAGCATTCATCAAGTCTTTCCCACACTTTGCGTAGACCTATGTGTGGATGCTTTATATTGAAGTCTCTTAGTCTTTTGGCATGCTCAACCGACTCACTTCCGAGCCACTTTACAAGGAGATCTAACTCCTCACTACTAGAAAGGTCCAGACCATGAATGGCGTTCCGGAACAAGGCTCGCCATGACCTATAGTTCTTGGGTTTATCAGTGAACTTTACAAGTCCCTTTGGAACCATTTCCTGGCGGGTAAGGAACTTTGCATAGTCTATGGTGGCTTGGTCAGTGCTGGCATGAGCTGGTGTGTTATAGTCATGTCTAGTGTGTGGTGTATCACCATACCTGTGAGACGCTTCTGACTTCGTATAGTCTGTGCAGTACCTTCTCGGCGAAGGAGGTGTCTCTTTAAGGCGGGATGGGAGCTGTACCTTCTGCTCAGCGGAATAGCCGCTGTGGTCGACATCTCTGCGCTGGACGACTCCTTGTTTGTGGTTACGAAGTTTGGGGTTGGATCGCTGGCTGGTCGATGTGGTGCATCAAGGCTGTCATCCATGCTGGAATGTTGACGGACATACTCTGCGACGCACTGCACTGGATCTTGCTGTTCTAGATTTGGTCTGGGAAAGTTGCTGCATCTCTCACAGTCAGGATCCTTCATAGCTTCCAAAGACTTTGTTTTAGCAATTGCAGCTGCTGTCTCTTTGTCTGCCGCAAGTTTTTCTAGCTCTGCTTGAAAACGTGCAGTTTCTGCATCTAGCTCCGCCTGCCTCAGCTTTAGGTACATCTCTCTTTCAGCGAAGGGGGATCTTGCTTTGGCTGCCTCGGCTTCTGCACGAGCGACGGCAGCGAGCTCTGCTAATGACGACCTGCTGGAGCTTGCTCGTGACCTTGTTTTTAGTGAGGATGTGCTGTTTTGAGACATTGTGCGCTTAGCTGCGTACTGCTGAGTATATTAGCGGGAAACAGTTTATGTGCGGCGGCTTCCGCGTGGCAGGAATGATGAAGAGCTTGATGGCGGGCGGTACTCTCGTACTTGTGACTGTATGGCGGCCGCTGCAGTATCCACAGGCTGTGCGGTGTGGGTACAAGCGGCTACTTAAGTCGTATTCACTATCGCAGGCGTCTAGCATCTGTTTTACTGTTCTGCCTTCATACACGTTGACACGGTGTGCAATCTAGCATACAGCTAAACCATCATTCTGTCTTCCAAATAAGCAGACTATCCTCTGTAGTCTAACTTGTTTATTGGTGAACAGTATAGAACATGCACGCGGTAAAACTATAAAAAATACAAATGACATAGATAAGTATTGGGCAATAATCACACAGCTGACACTTTATAATTAACAGAAAGTATACAGTATGATGCAACTATAACATGAGAAAACACAGGATTCTAATAGCATCTCCTATGCACTGGCTGCTA
>JARQOD010000001.1:59835485-59925762 GCA_033576555.1 Oophaga sylvatica | reverse complement strand
GGGGCTTGATGGAGTCGACTCGGGCAGATAACCTGGGGCGATGGATCGGGGGAGAATGGGGGGGGTGGATCCGGGCAGAGATCGCTGGCTGAGGAACGCTGGGGGCGGATGAATCCTGGGGCAGATGGAATCGCTGGGGCAGATAATCGGGGGCGTGGATCTGGGGGCAGATGGATGCTGGGGCAGATGAACGCTGGGGGATGGAACCTGGGCGGATGAATCGTGGGGCGATGATGCTGGGGGGATGAACGTGGGGGGTAATCGTGGGAGGAGAACGTGGGCGGATGAGCTGGGGGGGATGATTCTGGGGCGGATGGAACTGGGGGCAGGAGAATCCTGGGGGGTGAGGGGCGATGATCTGGGGGCAGGATGGATCCGGGCAGATGAATCGCGAACGGAGAAACGGCATAAGAATCATGGGGCAGATGGAGTCACTGGGGGCTGATGAATGCTGGGCAGATGAATCATGGGGGCAGAGCAATCGCTGGGGCAGGATAGAACCTGGGGCGGATGGATCGCTGGGCAGGAAGAATCGATGGGGCTGGATGGAATCGCTGGGGCTGATGATCGCTGGGGGGCGGATGAAGCTGGGGCAGGATGGAACGCTGGGCGATGAATCGCTGGGGCGGAAGAATCGTGGGGGCGATGGAATCGCTGGGGGGGAGAATCGCTGGGGGGGGGATGGAATCGCTGGGGGGCAGGATGAATCGCTGGGGGGCTGGATGGAATCGCTGGGGCGGATGGAATCGCTGGGGGCAGGATGGAATCGCTGGGGGGCAGATGAATCGCTGGGGCGATGGAATCGCTGGGGGGGCAGATGGAATCGCTGGGGGGGCAGGATGGATCGCTGGGGGCGGATGATCGCTGGGGCGGATGATCGCTGGGGGCGGATGAATCGCTGGGGGGCAGGATGGAATCGCGGGGGGGCTGGTGAATCGCTGGGGCAGGATGAATCGCTGGGGGGCGGATGGATCTGGGGCGAGGAGTGGGGGATGGACTGGGGGGGCAGGATGGAATCGCTGGGGGGCAGGATGAATCGCTGGGGCGGATGGAATCCTGGGGGCAGGATGGAATCCTGGGGCAGGATGGAATGCACGTGAGAGGGTAATGTGATGAGTCATGGGGCAGGATGGATCACTGGGGGCTGGATGGATCCTGGGGCGGATGAATCACTGGGGGCAGATGAATCGCTGGGGGGCAGGATAGAATCACTGGGGGCTGGATGGATCGCTGGGGCAGGAATGAATCGATGGGGCGGATGGAATCGCTGGGGGCTGGATGGAATCCTGGGGGACGGATGGATCGCTGGGGGCGATGGAATCCTGGGGGGCGGATGGAATCGCTGGGGCGGATAATCGCTGGGGGGCGATGAATCGCTGGGGGGGCTGGATGGAATCGCTGGGGGCGATGGAATCGCTGGGGGGCAGGATAGAATCGCTGGGGGGCGATGGAATCGCTGGGGGCTGGATGGAATCGCTGGGGGCGGATGGAATCGCTGGGGGCAGGATGAATCGCTGGGGCGGATGGAATCGCTGGGGGCGGATGGAATCGCTGGGGGGGCAGGATGGAATCGCTGGGGGCAGGATGTGGGCTGATCGGGGCGGATGAATCCTGGGGGGCGGATGGAATCGCTGGGGGCTGATGGAATCGCTGGGGGGCAGGATGAATCGTGGGGCGGATGATCGGGGCGGATGGAATGCTGGGGGCGGATGGAATCGCTGGGGCAGATGGAATCCGGGCAGATGGATCACTGGGGGCGGATGGAATCGCTGGGGCAGGATGGAATCCTGGGGGGCAGGATGGATCCGGCAGGTAGAAGTAACGGGTTGGTTGACATTATGGGCTGGATGGAATCGCATGGGGCAGGATGGAGTCACTGGGGGGGGCTGGATGGAATCGCTGGGGGGGCAGGATGGAATCACTGGGGGGCAGGATGAATCGCTGGGGGGGCAGGTATGAGAATCCTGGGGGGGCTGGATGGATTCGCTGGGGGCAGGATGAATCGACTGGGGGGCTGGTAATGGAGTACTGGGCGGATGGAATCCTGGGGGCGGATGAATCGCTGGGGGCGGATGGAATCCTGGGGGGGATAGAATCGCTGGGGGGCAGGATGGAATCGCTGGGGGGCAGGATGGAATCGCTGGGGGGCTGGATGGAATCGCTGGGGGGCAGGATAGAATCGCTGGGGGGGCTGGATGGAATCGCTGGGGGGCTGGATGGAATCGCTGGGGGGCAGGATGGAATCACTGGGGGGGCAGGATGGAATCGCTGGGGGCTGGATGGAATCGCTGGGGGGGCAGGATGGAATCGCTGGGGGGGGCAGGATGGAATCACTGGGGCAGGATGGAGTCACTGGGGCGGCAGGATGGAATCACTGGGGCAGGATGGAATCACTGGTGCTGGATTGAGTCACTGTGCTGGATGGAGTCACTGGGGCTGTATGGAGTCACGGGGGCAGGATGGAGTCACGGGGGCAGGATGGAGTCACGGGGGACTGGATGGAGTCACTGGGGCAGCAGGATGGAGTCATGAGGGAGGCAGGATGGAGTCACGAGGGAGGCAGGATGGAGTCACTGGGGCAGGATGGAATCACTGGTGCAGGATGGTGTCACGGGGGGCAGGATGGAGTCAAGGGGGGCAGGATGGAGTCATGGGGGGCAGGATGGAGTCACTGGGGCAGGATGGAATCACTGAGGCAGGATGGAATCACTGGGGTAGGATGGAGTCACTGGGGTGGCAAGATGGAATTACTGGGGCAGGATGGAATCACTGGGGCTGGATGGAGTCACTGGGGCTGGATGGAGTCACGGGGGGCAGGATGGAGTCACGGACAGGATGGAGTCACTGGGGCGGCAGGATGGAATCACTGGGGCAGGATGGAGTCACGAAGGAGGCAGGATGGAGTCACTGGGGCAGGATGGAATCACTGGGGCAGGATGGAGTCACTGGGGCTGGATGGAGTCACAGGGGGCTGGATGGAGTGACGGGGTCAGGATGGAATGACGGGGCAGGATGGAGTCACTGGGGCTGGATGGAGTCACGAGGGCAGGATTGGAGCAATGGGGGCAGGATGGAGACACGGGGCAGGATTGGAGACATGGTGCAGGATGGAGACAGATGGGGCAGGATGGAGACAGATGGGGCAGGATCATAGGGCAAGATGGAGACAGATGGTGCAGGATCATGGGGTAGGATGGATATGATTGGGCAGGATCATGGGACAGATGCGGCAGGATCATGGGACATATGGCCTGGGGCAGGATGGAGATAGATGGGCCAGGATCATGGGCAAGATGGAGACAGATGGGGCAGGATCATCGGACAAATGGCCTGGGGCAGGATGGAGATAGATGGGGCAGGAACATGGGTAAGATGGAGACAGATGGGACAAGATGAAGACAGATGGTGAAGGATCATGGGCAGGATGGATACGATGGGGACAGATGGGGCAGGATCATGGGACAGATGGTCTGGGGCAGGATCATGGGACAGATGGAGCAGGATCATTGGGCAAGATGGAGACAGATGGTGCAGGATCATGGGGCAGGATGGATACGATGGGGACAGATAGGGCAGGATCATGGGCAAGATGGATACAATGGGGACAGATGGGCAGGATCATGGGGCAGATGGTCTGGGGCAGGATGGAGACAGATGGTGCAGAATCATGGGGCAGATGGTCTGGGGCAGGATCATGAGGCAGGATGCAGACAGATGGTGCAGGATCATGGGGCTGGATGGATACAATGGGGACAGATGGGACAGGATCATGGGGCAGGATGGGACATCACATGGTGGCAGGATAGAAAAACATATGGCTGGAGCCAGAAATGAGAAACACAGGGGCCAGGATGGGAGATATTATTACAATAGGGTCTAATTTAGGGATATTATTACTGCAGTGATGTATTTATTTTATTTTTTGAGGATACTGTTATAAATGGGAGGGCGGTCCTGTTACTGTGCAGAGCGACACTGTTGACTTATTTTTTTCCCAAATTGTAAACTACACCAGATGAAGAAAAAAAAGTAATGTGTTCTACAAGCGGTTCTCTAGATAACTGTGTTATTTCCTGCAGAGATGAGCCCTGGCTGGAAGAAGTGATGGCAGTCTGTGCTGGATGAAGATTAAAAGCGAAGATGAAAGACTTCACCTAGAGACGTCCCTAGTGAGTCAGTGTGTTACCTATACACTGACACTATACACTGTATACTATATACAGCGGTCCTGTCTACAATGTCACCAGTGATCACTGTACAGTCATGGCCAAAAGTTTTGAGAATGACACAAATATTAATTTTTACAAAGTCTACTGCTTCACTTTTTCTAATGGCAATTTGCATATACTCCAGAATGTTATAAAGAGTGATCAGCTTAACAGCAATTACTTGCAAAGTCAATATTTGGCTAGAAAAAGAACTTTATCCCCCAAAACACATTTCAACATCATTGCAGCCCTGCCATAAAAGGACCAGCTAACCTCTTTTCAGTGATTGCTCCATTAACACAGGTGTGGGTGTTGATGAGGACATGGCTGGAGATCAATCTGTCATGATTAAGTAAGAATGATACCACTGGACACTTTAAAAGGAGGCTGGTGCTTGGCATCATTGTTTCTCTTCTGTTAACCATGGCTATTTCTAAAGAAACACGTGCAGTCATCATTGCAATGCACAAAAATGGCCTAACAGGGAAGAGTATCGCAGCTAGAAAGATTGCACCTCAGTCAACAATCTATCGCATCATCAAGAACTTCAAGGAGAGAGCTTCCATTGTTGCCAAAAAGGCTTCAGGGCGCCCAAGAAAGACCAGCAAGCGCCAGGACCGTCTCTTAAAAGTGTTTCAGCTGCGGGATCGGGCTACCAGCAGTGCAGAGCTTGCTCAGGAATGGCAGCAGGCAGGTGTGAGTGCATCTGCACGCACTGTGAGGCGGAGACTCTTGGAGCAAGGCCTGGTCTCAAGGAGGGCAGCAAAGAAGCCACTTCTCTCCAAAAAAACATCATGGACAGACTGATATTCTGCAAAAGGTACAGGCAGTGGACTGCTGAGGACTGGGGTAAAGTTATTTTCTCTGATGAATCCCCTTTTCGATTGTTTGGGACATCAGGAAAACGCCTCATTCGGAGAAGACAAGGTGAGCGCTACCACCAGTCTTGTCTCATGCCAACTGTTAAGCATCCTGAAACCATTCATGTGTGGGGTTGCTTCTCAGCCAAGGGAATCAGCTCTCTCACAGTCTTGCCTAAAAACACAGCCATGAATAAAGAATGGTACCAGAATGTCCTCCAAGAGCAACTTCTCCCAACCCTCCAAGAGCAGTTTGGCGATCAACAATGCCTTTTCCAGCATGATGGAGCACCTTGCCATAAAGCAAAGGTGATAACTAAATGGCTCAGGGAACAAAACATAGAGATTTTGGGTCCATGGCCTGGAAACTTCCCAGATCTTAATCCCATTGAGAACTTGTGGCAATCATCAAGAGACGGGTGGACAAACAAAAACCTAAAAATTCTGACAAAATGAAAGCATTGATTGTGCAAGAATGGACTGCTATCAGTCAGGATTTGGTCCAGAATTGATTGAGAGCATGCCAGGGAGAATTGCAGAGGTCCTGAAGAAGAAGGGTCAACACTGCAAATATTGACTTGCTGCATTAACTCATTCTAACTGTCAATATAAGCTTTTGTTACTCATATGTTTGCAATTATTATATTTCTGTCTGTGATAAAAACATCTGTCAAAACACACATAAAAACTAGAGGGCAGCAGATCATGTGAAAATATAATATTTGTGTCATTCTCAAAACTTTTGGCCATGACTGTATTACCTTTACATTATACACTATATACAGAGCTCCTGTGTATAATGTCACTGGTGATCACTATTACTTGTACACAGACACTGCATCAGTATTGTAGTGTTCAGTCACTATGTGGTGGTAATATGTTGTCCGTCCATGGTGTGGCCGTATTTGCTCCTTGTATGTGCTATGTGGTCACTATGTGGTGGTAATATGTGGTCTGGTCATGGTGTGATGGTATTTGTTCCTTGTATGTGATATTATTGGTCACCATATGGTGGTAATATGTGGTCTGGTCATGGTGTGGTGGTATTTGTTCCTTGTATGTGATATTATTGGTCACCATATGGTGGTAATATGTGGTCTGGACATGGTGTGGTGGTATTTGTTCCTTGTATGTGCTATTATTTGGTCACTATGTGCTGGTAATATGGTGTCTAGTCATGGTGCGGTAGTATTTGTCCACTGTATGTGATATTATTGGTCATTTTAAAAATTGAAAAATAAATAAAAATATACCTAAATTGTATTGGATATTTGAACAAATGTTTAATGGGTTAGAGTAGAGTAGGGCCCGGCCAAAAGAGTCTACCTTGTTGTGGTGGTGGCTTAAAAAATCTTTTGACTGTGGATAGTTCAAGGGGTGGAGACGGGGCTGGGGTGGAGCCTGGGCGGAGTCTCAAGGGGGCCCCAAAAAGTTTGCCAGTATGGGGCCCCGAAATTCCTAGTGGCAGCCCTGAGTGCGCCCTCCACAATCTGCCGGGGAAGGTTGGGCGATTTTCTCCTGGGTCTCGGCTGAGAACATGATTCGGGTCAGAATTTACCGACCCTGGGGTTGCGATCGCCTTTATTAACAATATTACTGCGTCTGCAAAAAAAATAAGAAATTAATTTCTCTCCCCTCTGATGTGACCGCACATCAGAGGGGAGAGAAATAGGGTCCCCGGTACTCCGATGCCCCCACGGTACCTTTATGCGTTGATACAACGGTCCTCTGGTCCCCTGGCACCCCTCCTTCCTCCGGGAGAAAGAAAATGTCGCGCGCATGCGTAGTGCGCCCGCCAAGATCTGCCGGCCGGCACCCGGCAACCAATGAAAATTTTTTCATTGGCTGCTGGGTTTTGATTACTGTGGTAGACCCTATCACAGTAATTAAAACCCCCAAAATTTGTAAATATGGCAGCACTTGGGCTGTGCTTTCTCTATTCTCTCCTTTTAGTTGTTTTGGGAGAGGAGAGAGAGACTACAGCTGAAGTGCTGCCCTGTCAGTGAAAAAAATCAATTCAGTGTCCCCAAGCGTCCTAAAAATCAAACTACCCACCCCCGTTCTCCGTAATACCCGCATCTCCATCCCCATTGTCTGTGGATTATAGAAAAAAAATATTTTTTTTTATAATTTTTTACGGTTAGGATTATATGTGTTAGGGTTAGTGTGATGAAGGAACAGCCGCCATCTTGGATATGGGCATATGCCGCCTAATGTCAGTTTGGCCTGTCCAGGTGCATTTGTCTGAGTTCACAGAGTCAAGGCAGCTACTGCTCTACCTCATCCCGTAGATTGAGAAACAGGATTGTGCTCAATTTAATAGCAGGTCTTTTAGTATGTAGGAGATAGGCAACAGGACTTCAACTGAGTAAGGTAGCCCATACAATATCGCTACGGATCGCTAAAAAGCCTATTACGATCTAGCGATATTTTCATGCGCGTTAGCGCGGCTTCCTGCTGGATGCTCGTCGCTGGAAGTCGGACTATTCATCGCTGCCTCGTGGGAAGTATAATCGCTGTGTGGACTTTTTAGCGATTTAGCGTACTTGTACCTAAGTGTTAAGAAATGTACGGCGATAGGTCGTTATTACGCTATGTGCGCATTAGCATATAGGAAACAATCGTGCTCTCATAGTATGCAACCACGAGACGCTTCGGAATAGCTGTTGCAGTACTTAAGGAGCCACGCCAGCATGGGGCCTGGAGGTGCCTGGGGGCTTCAATTAGATTATACCTGTCAGCTGGACACAGAAATACACATCCATTGTCTCTCCCAGCCACTCCGACTCCATCCTAGGATTATGGATTATGAGCACACCTTTCGAGGTACAGACTCATAAAAAATATCGCGTGACCCTGCGGAAATCCCGAGTTGTGAGGGCTCTGGGACCTGAGATATAGAGTTGGCCCTCCACAGCGACCCAATGGGGCAGTTTGCTCTCCACACGACAGGCAAAACAAACTGCATTCAATGGTACCTCTCATGTCCTGATCCGATCATCCTGGAGAAAGTTACCCCCTTTCTTAGATATTGGGAATAAATTCTGCAGGGAGCTGAAGGGTGAAGATTATTAGCCCACCCTCTGACACCGGGGGGAGGAACCCAGCATGTTTAAGAACTGAGAGCACATGGCAGAGACGGTCACTCTCACAGAAGAACAAGACGATGATGATCTAAGAAGGAACAGGGGACAGATCTGCCAAGGGAGCAGCGGCACGCGCTTTGGGGACTGTCTGGCAACTAATTCTTATACCTGTGGACTGCAGAGCTCCCGGCATCCACATGCAACCTACAACCTGTAAAAATTGACCTCCAGCTTAATATCTCTAAGCCTTGTACCATTATTGTTATATTTTACTCTGACTGCTAATCCACTGTAATTCCGTTGTATAGCTTACTGTATATTTCTGTAATTATCTAGTGTGCACTTAAGGCAATTAAACCATAAAATTAATTTTGGGCTGATGCTTTTACTCTGATTACGAATCTTAGAATACCCAGTGGGTCATAGGACATCCTCCCCTATGACGGCCATTTGCTCTAGGTGCAGTTCCCTTACTGACCTGAGAGACAAAGGGGGCGCCGGAGAGCTGTGACTGTGTAGTTACGTCACATTGGTGACGTTGGAGGAACCGGTTTCCTTCACAGTTAGGGTTACACATATCAGGGTTAGGAGGAAAAAAAAATACTAGAGTTAGATTTGGGTTAGTATTTCATCTTCTCTCTTCACACAGGTATGCACTGCATTCATTGGAAGCAAACAGCTGAATGATACAATCCCCACACTCATGCTATCTTATCTTGTATGCTGCTGATATATACTAATGGTATGCACTGCATTCATTGATAGCAAACAGCTGAATGATACAATCCCCACCTCTGCTATCTGTCTTGTATGCTGCTACATATACTAATGGTATGCACTGCATTCATTGGAAGCAAACAGCTGAATGATACAATCCCCACCTCTGCTATCTGTCTTGTATGCTGCTATATATACTAATGGTATGCACTGCATTCATTGGAAGCAAACAGCTGAATGATACAATCCCCACCTCTGCTATCTGTCTTGTATGCTGCTATATATACTAATGGTATGCACTCCATACTTCTGCTTACTGCCAACCACTGCCTTACCATCTTGCAACATAGTTTAATGTGCCTGGTAAAGCTTTGGTATAATTCATTTTTGCACTGTGTTTAATACTTACTGCTTCATATCCTGTGACTGGGGCCTCTTTAAATCTTATCAGGTGGAAGGTGCTAAAGCATATAGATATAGCCAGGTCTAGTGCCTTTGATGATCTAACCAACCCCTGGTGTGCTGGCCACAGCTGCCAAATTATCCCAAACCAGCTCCCACAATCCCACTCTCCTGACCCTGTAGTGTGGGCTATATATTTAGGAGTAATCTAAGGGGAGCACGCAGTGTGGGGTGCAGCACGCAACCATCCCAGAAGCAAAGCATCACAGAAGATAAGCATCATGTAAACGGCAGTTATCCATGGCAGTTAATCAGGGCAGGAATCAGGTACCCCACACTTTGCTTTCTTTTTAATTATGTACTTTATCTCTATCCTCCTGTGTTCCCTTTGCCATCCACATTCACTGCCCCATCCCCCCTCCATCACGACCCATACACATCAGCCCCTCTATACTTCCCTCTACCATGTACAGTTCCCATGCACTCCTCACCTACCTGAGAAACCTCAGCCCATCTTGCCCAAACACATCACAGAAAAAACCTACTTACAACTCCAACAACTACCTGCTCTTTATCTTCCTACTCCTACTGATTTCAGGGGACATCTCCCCAACCCTGGTCCACCATCCCCCAACCTCAATCCCTACCCTACCTCATATCGAAACCATAATAATCATATTAATATTACTTGCACTCCCTCATCTCCTTTTAATTGTGCCCTCTGGAATCCACGGTCTGCATGCAACAAGCTATCCTTCCTGCACAACTACTTTCTGAACAACTCTTTCATCTGTTGGCCCTCACTGAAACCTGGATTCAGGATTCTGACACGGTCTCCCCTGCTGCCATTTCCTATGGTGGCTTACAGTTCTCCCATTCCCCGAGACCCGCAAACAGACATGGTGGTGGATTTGGCATACTCCTGTCCCCACAATGCACTTTCCAGGTCATCCCCCCAATTCCATCACTCTCATTCCCTTCTTTTGAGGTCCACACCATCAGGCTCTTTCGTCCCCTCTCCCTCAGAGTAACGGTCATATATCGGCCCCCAGGCTCGCCCACCCAGTTCCTTGACCACTTCTCAGCCTGGCTGCCGCACTTCATGTCCTCAGAACTACCAACCCTTATCCTTGGAGACTTCAACATCCCCATTAACAGCCCTACTTCCACATCTGCATCTCAGCTTCTATCACTAACCACTTCTCCAAGCCTCTCACAGCTTTCAACCTCTGAGACACACAAGGATGGTAACACCCTTGACCTGGTCTTTGTCCACCTCTGCTCAATCTCCCACCTAAATAACTCACCGCTTCCACTCTCTGACCACAACATTCTCTCCTTCACCCTCACAAATCCTCGACCACCCCAGCCACTCCTACCTACCACACATTCAGAAATCTACAAACCATTAACCCTCAGACATTTCAGACTCCCTACACTCATCGCTGTCCCCCATCTCCTCTTTTTCTTGTCCTAATCTGGCTTTCATCACTACAATGACACTCTTAGAAGCACCCTTGACCAAGTAGTACCGCTCACCCTCAGAACTTCCAAACACACAGTAAAAAGCCCTGGCTCACATTGCAAACTCAACTTCTTCAGCGATGCTCTAGGAGTGCTGAACGCCTTTGGAGAAAAACCCGCACACCAGAAGACTTCATCCACTTTAAATTCATGTTAAGAACTTATGATATAGGAAAGATGTATATCTTAGTACCGTGTTAGCCAGTAGATAGAAAAATATTTAGAATTGAGAATCCTCAGTGGTTGATACCTTTTAATGGCTAACTGAAAAGATGGTAACAAATTGCAAGCCTTCGAGACTACTAGGTCTCTTCATCAGGCAAAGACTAATACAACATCTGAAGAATCACATATTTATACACAACACAGCACAGAAACAATGCAATAGATGAGACAAGTGACGTGAAGCAGAACTGTCATTATGGGAGAGGGATGAACAGTTGTGGCAATAAATATTGAACTAGTTCATAGAGTGTGAAAGTTTTATTGCCCTCTGATTGGGGTCTGGAAATGTTTTGTGATGTTCTCACAGGGTCTTTGAAGCAAATTCCTTAATTGATGTACAACGTCATAAATCCATGTGATATGTTCATTCCAGCATTGAGAGTGTCAAAGGTCACCATCAATTTGTATTTGCAAACTCTCATGTGTCTCTGAGATGTGAAATTACCTTTCAGTACAAGTAATTTCATGTCCAACATGCTATGACCGGGGATGCAAAAGTGTTTGGCCACAGGTAGATCCATTCTTTTTTCTCTTATTGTGTGGCAATGAGAATTCATCCTTGTTCTCAGTTTTTGCCCTGTCTCCCCCACATACATGCTGCCCTTCACCTCGCCAAACAGACCTACTTCACCACCCTGATCTCCTCACTAGCCAACAACCCCAAGAAACTTTTTGACACTTTTCACTCCCTCCTCAGGCCAAAAGCACAAGCCCCTATCACAGACATTTGTGCTGATGACCTGGCCTCCCACTTTATAGAAAAAATAGATACTATCCGTCAGGAAATCTGCTCTCAACCACCAAGTGCTGTGACTCCCATCCCTTCCTGCATTTCCCCTGGCTCAATTTCCACATTTGATCCCATCACAGAAGAAGAAGTCTCCAGACTCCTCTCTTCCTCTCATCCGACTACATGCACTACCGACCCCATTCCCTCACATCTCCTCCAGTCTCTCTCTCCAGTTGTCACAACTCACCTAACTACAATCTTTAATCTCTCACTCTCCTCCGGCATTTTCCCATCCTCCTTCAAACACTCCATCATTACTCCATTACTAAAGAAGCCCACTCTCGACCCTTCCTGCACAAACAACTACAGACCGGTCTCCAATCTCCCCTTCATCTCTAAACTTTTGGAGCGCCTAGTCTACTCCCGCCTTACCCGTCACCTCTCCACTCACTCCCTCCTAGACCCTTCACAGTCTGGCTTCCGCCCCCTACATTCGACTGAAACTGCACTCATCAAAGTGACCAATGACCTTCTGACAGCAAAACGTAACGGTGACCACTCTCTGCTCATTCTTCTCGACCTTTCTGCAGCTTTCGACACAGTTGACCACCGTCTCCTACTGTCTAGGCTCCAGTCACTAGGTATTAAGGACACTGTTCTCTCCTGGTTCTCTTCCTATCTTTCTGACCGCTCCTTCAGTGTTTCGTTCTCTGGCTCCACGTCATCTCCTCTTCCTCTCACTGTCGGTGTACCCCAGGGCTCAGTCCTTGGCTCCCTTCTCTTCTCTCTCTACACGACCCCAATTGGACAGACCATCAGCAGATTTGGCTTTCAGTACCATCTTTATGCTGATGACACACAATTATACACGTCATCCCCTGACCTTACCCCCGCTGTACTAAAGAACGCCACCGACTGTCTGTCCGCAGTCTCCAACATCATGTCCGCTCTCTATCTGAAACTCAACCTCTCCAAAACTGAACTTCTTCTGCTCCCGCCGTCTATTAACCTCCCTAAATCTGACATTTCCCTCTCCGTGGGTGGCACCATAATAACACCCCAGCAGCAGGCTCGCTGTCTGGGTGTTATGTTTGACACCAATCTCTCCTTCACCTCCCACATACAATGTCCGCTCTTGCCACCTACACCTAAAGAACATCTCTAGAATCCACCCTTTTCTCACCATGGAAACAACAAAAACCCTCAATGTAGCATTGATCCACTCCCGCCTGGACTACTGCAATGCTCTATTACTTGGCCTCCCCATTACTCGACTATCCCCTCTCCAGTCCATCCTTAATGCAGCAGCCAGGGTCATCCATCTGGCTAATCGGTACTCGGACGCGCCCGCTCTTCACCAGTTCTTACACTGGCTGCCCATTTATTATAGGATCCAATTCAAAGTACTTGTTCTCACCCACAAAGCTCTCCACAGTGCAGCACCCCCCTACATCTCCTCCCTCATTTCTATCTATCGGCCTAACCGACTGCTGCGCTCTGCAAACGACTTTCGACTAACCTCTGCACTAATCCGTACCTTCCACTCCCGTTTCCAAGACTTCTCCCGCGCTGCGCCAATCCTTTGGAATGCTCTACCCCAAGAAATTAGGACTATCCACAATTTGCATGGTTTCAGGCGCTCCCTCAAAACACATTTGTTCAGAGTGGCCTATCACATTAACTAATCAAAGTCATTCTATGTGTAAGTGTGTGTGTGTAGCCCATTCACTATCTCCATCCATCCCTCACTCCCTCAAGATGGCTGGACCATCATTGTAAATGCAAAATTGTATATACACACCTGTACTTTGTATCTCCCCCACCCCATTGTAGATTGTAAGCTCTCACAAGCAGGATCGTCTTATTTTGCCTTAATTAGTGTATTGTTAACATTGTTACTTATGACTTGTGTTTTGAAACTGTTAAACTGTAAAGCGCTGCGGAATATGATGGCGCTATATAAATAAAGATTATTATTATTATTAGGCAGGGAAATAAATAAAATGGCCTGCTGAACTTTCAGCGCTGAGCAAGCTTACAGCCTGCTTTGCTCCGACAGTGAAACAGAATCTACCTCTGAAGCTGAGCAGCTTTCAGACAGTGATGACGACTCTTCCTCCACGGGATCCCCCAGCCCGATGGTAGCGGAGTCGGTGGTCACTGCTGAAGGTTCAGAGGAGGCAGGACCAATTACCGCAGTCCCCCCATGGCTGTAGTATAATGACACCTTATTTTCCCCTCAAATTCCCCCTTTTTCTGCTGTCCCTGGAATAAGAGTAGATGACGCCAATTTTACCCCATTGTTTTTTTTTTTCAAAATTTTCATTAGCCTCGAAGTCCTAGAATTAATCGTCCACCAAACAAACCTATATGCCCGACAATACATTTCTCAAAAACCCACTGCCTTTCGTTCCCGCTCCTAGATCCCCATAAATGTCCCCGAAATAAAAAAAATTTTAGGCCTTACCCTGAATATGGGTTTAGTAAACCCACACTCCGCTGTTACTGGGCAACAATAGCTGTCCATAGCACAACTGTATTTGCAGCCGTCATGTCCCGAGTCCATTACGAAGCCTTGATGAGATTCCTCCACTTCAGTGACAATTCCCAAGCCCCCTTAAGAACTGACTCCAATTATGATCGGCTAAATAAATTGAGACCCCTAATTTCCCTCCTACAAATTTAATTTCTAAATTCCTATACCCCAGAGAAAAATGTGGCAGTCGACGAGCCCTTGATGAGCTACGAGGGCCGTCTGTCATGCCAACAATTTATCCCCTCCAAGCGTGCCAAATATGGCGTAAAATTATACAAAATGTGTGAGAGCTCATCAGGGTACACCTCCACCTTCCTAATTTTTGAAGGTAGGGACCGCCAAATAAACCACCCAAACTGCCCCCAGACAATTGGCATCCCAGGCAAAATTGTCTGGGAGCTAATGATGCCCTTTCTAAATCAAGGGTACCATGTGTATGTGGACAACTATTATACAAGCTTCCCCCTATATAAATCCCTCCTCACTGCAAATACAGGAGCCTGTGGGACAGTCAGGAAAAACAGATTGGGGTTTCCGTCACAGCTGGTGTCCAGATGTTTGGAGAAGGGAGGCGTCATTCTCACTCGCAAGTGACCAACTTCTTGCAATGAAGTGGAATGACAGGAAGGATGTCTACATGCTTACCACACTGCATGCGGACACCACTGTGATGATCAGAGAGAGGGGTGCCACCAGGGACAAGGAAAAACCGTCCTGCGTCACAGACTATAATAAATTTATGGGTGGCGTTGACTTATCAGACCAGGTTCTGCAACCATACCTGGTCAAGCGGAAGACCAGGGCCTGGTACAAAAAGGTGGCAATCTACCTTATTCAAACTGCCACATACAACAGCTTTGTTCTGTATAAAAAATCCCAAGGACCCCTTTCATTCGTCCAGTTTCAGGAAAAAATTATTGAGGGCCTCATGTTTGAGTCAATGGCATCGGGGTAAGCCTTCGAGTTAGAGGATTCACAAAGACTTGCAGAGCGCCATTTTCCTCACCCTGTCCCTGTCACTCCCACCAAAAGGTATCCTCAAAAACGATGCCGGGTTTGCAGGAAGCATGGCAAACGGAATGATTCCTGGTACTATTACCCCACATGCCCATTCCAACCAGGCCTTTGTATCCCCCCCTGCTTTGAGACCTACCACACCACCTACAATTATTAGGGTTTTTTTATATAATTTTTATTTTCTGCTTAGAGGCCCCAGTAGAGTAATTTGGAACAAGTAATAGAGAATATTTCATTAGTAGATCCCATTTTACCACATTCCACAATTAATTCCAACACTTGATCAATCCCATACCAAACTACTATTCCAACAAATTTTCGTCCACGTACCCATGTCTGTATACCGCAGAGTGTGGAGCCCACAAATGTTCCTGAAAAGTCAGGTCATCCGAAAATTAATTCTAGGACTTGATTACTCACAAACATTTTTGACCATTTATCTAACTTTGACTGTTTTTACGACTGTCTTGCTACATAAAACTTTGGCTTCCATTTATATTACTTATATTTATGTTGGTGATACGGGCGTGATCATTTTATTGGAGGATTTCTAAAAATGAGGAAGTTCCGTACTTATACACTATGGGCTTTACTGTATGGTTCTTGCCGAACCTCTGGTACCAGACAATACTTTCCAGATTCTGTAGGGAATTGATTATTTTGTGCATGTAGCGCTTCTGACCTTGGGGGGTGGGAGCTTGCTATGGTGCACTACGTCTATTGGCACATTCGTCTCTCATTTAGGGATTGATGGAGCTAAAAGGACATTGTTTGACCAGTCTCTGAAAGTGTCTGCCATTCTAGCCCTGCTGGTGTTCTTTCATCTTTGGAACAAGCTCAGCTTTGCCACATAGTTGGCTGCATTTTCCTCCACATTTTGCCTGTCATTCCAGTACAGTTTATTCTTCCTGCTACAATATACGCAAATGCAAGAGAAAATTTTATAATCAGCCAATGTATTTTTAGGAGCATGCCTCCCTCTGTGAGAAATAATTCCTGAAAGGATTTTCAAATAAAGCCAAATTGTTCACATTGTCCCCCTTCCTGTCTAAGCACTGCAGTTTGTCCAAATAGAATTTTTTGACCACACATGGGATATCGCCACGCTCATAAGAAAGTGGGTAACATTGTGGGTCCACTTTTTGGTGTAATCTCTAACAAAAGTGAGAAATTCAGGTCTAAAACAAGATTTTTGTGGAAAAAATTAACTCAATATGATGACCTAATGTTATCAAATTCTGTGTCTTACCTGTGGGTTCAAATTGCTCAATATACCCCTGGATAAATCGTTGAGGGTGTAGTTTCCAAAATGGGGTCAGTTTTGGGTGGTTCTGCTCTTTTGGCACATGTCCAAGCCCGACATGGCATCCGTTCTCACAATTTTGAGATTAAAAGTGAAACGATGCTCTTCCCTTACGAGCTCTACCGTGCACCCAAACAGAGGATTACCCCCACATATGGGGAATCAACATACTCAGGACAAATTGCACAACAACTTTTGCGGTCCAATTCCTTTTGCTACCCTTGTTAAAATAAAAAATTTGGGGCAAAAAATCATTTTTGTGAAAAAAATATGATTTTATATTTTTACAGGCTCTACGTTATAAACTTCTGTGAAGCACTTGGGGGCTCAAAGTGCTCACCACACATCTAGATAAGTTCCTTAGGGGGTTTAGTTTCCAAAATGGTGTCACTTTTGGGGGGTTTCCACTGTATAGGCACAACAGGGGCTCTGCAAACGCGTTTCTGCGTTGAAAAAGTCAAACGGCACTCCTTCCCTTCCGAGCTCTACCGTGCACCCAGAATTTTACCCCCACATATGGGGTCTCCGCATACTCCTTTCGTTCCAGGCTCTGCCGTGCGCCCAAACAGTGGTTTACCCCCACATATGTGGTATCGGCGTATTCATGAGAAATTGCACAACAAATTTTGTGGTTCATTTTCTTTTTTAACACTTGTGAAAATAAAAAAAATGGTTCTGAAGTAAATTTTTTCCTGTGAAGCACGTAAAGGGTTAATAAACTTCTTGAATGTGGTATTTTCTATCATGTACACCCCTCAAAATGACTTTAAATATGATGTGGTCCCTAAAATAAATGGTTTTGTAAATTTTGTTGTAAAAATGAGAAATTGCTCGTCAACTTTTAACCCTTATAAATTCCTAACAAAAAAAATTTTGTTTCCAAAATTGTGCTGATGTAAAGTAGAAATGTGGGAAATTTATTTATTAAGTAATTTGTGTGACACATCTTTCTGATTTAAGGGCATAAAAATTAAAAGTTTGAAAATTGCAAAATTTTAAAAATTTTCGCCATATTTCCATTTTTCATAAATAAACACAAGTCATATAGAATAAATTTTACCACTATCATGAAGTACAATATGTCACGAAAAAACAATCTTAGAATCAGCGTGATCCATTAAAGCGTTCCAGAGTTATAGCCTCATAAAGTGACAGTGGTCAGAATTGTAAAAATTGGCCCGGTCATTAAGCTGCAAAATGGCTCTGTCACTAAGGATTTAAAGGGAATCTATCAGTAGGATTTCACACCCCAAACTATTTATATCTGCCTGTAGCTCTTTCTAAGACAAGTCCAGCAATACCGTTAATGGCGAGCCCGTTCCTTTTTTACTGATAAATTCAACGTTTGAATTGATATGCAAATGGATGTGGTAGATCTGGACCTCTATCACTCCGGCTCTAGCTCCACCCAGCACAACTCCTCCTGTTTGACTGACACTCTCTTTGCTATGTGACTTTGAGCAAAGAAACCTTCAGATAGGCAGGTGGAGGCCCAGCTGGTCGTGAATAGAGCTGGAGTGACAGAGACTTCAGATCTTCAGCCTCACTCTATCAATTAAAATGCTGATTACTCAGTAAAGGAGGAGCAGACTTGTCATTTAATGGTACTGCTGGACTTGTACCTTTTCAAAAATAACATTGACGTAAACTATTATTATTATTTATTTATTATTATAGCACCATTTATTCCATGGTGCTTTACATGTGAAAAGGGGTATATATAATAAAAAACAATAAGTACAATAATCTTGAGCAAAACGAGTGGTACAGGAGGAGAAAGGACCCTGCTCGTGAGGGCTCACAGTCTACAACACTCAAAGTGTGAATGTGGCCTAACACAAAGAAAGGGAAGGGATGTAACTCCCAGCCTGTATTAACCCCCTCCCGACATCGGGCATAATAGTACGTCAATGTCAGACTCCCCCTGTTTGTTGCAGGCTTCAGCACTAAGCCCACACCTTTCCAGGCACATGACAGCTGATCTATACAGCTGACATGTGCCCTCAACAGCCGTGGGTGGAATCGCGATCCACCTATGGCTGTTAACTAGTTAAATGCATCTGTCAATCTTTGTCAGCAGCATTTAACTTGTGCTTACTGGAAGCGCGTTGCTAATTCCACCAATCGGTGACCCATCACATGAACGTGAGTCACTGATGGGTCGGCATGACAACCAGAGGTCTGCAGCAGACCTCTATGGTTGTGATTGCCAGATTGCTATGAGCGAAAAATCAAATATACACATATTTGGTATTGCTGAGTTCAGAATTGCCCAATCTATCAATATAATAAAAAGAATTAACCCGAACGCTAAACGGCGTAACAAGAAAAAAATTCAAGACATCACAATTATGTTTTTTGGTAGCCGCTACATTGCAATAAAATTCAATAACGGGTGATCAAAAGATCGTATCTACACATTAATGGTATCAATAAAAATGTCAGCTCGGCACACAAAAAAATAAGCCCTACCCGACCCAAGATCACGAAAAATGAAGACGCTACAGGTCTCGGAAAATGGCACTTTTTTTTTTACCAAATTTTGGAATTTTTTTTCACCACTTAGATAAAAAAGACCCTAGACATGTTTGGTGTCTATGATCTCGCAATGACCTGGAAAATCATAATGGCAGGTCAGTTTTAGCATTTAGTGAACATTGTAAAACTGTGGGATTGTACTTTTTTTGCAATTTCACCGCACTTGAAATTTTTTTTCCCGTTTTCCAGCACACGATATGTTAAATCCAATGGTGTCATTCAAAAGTACAACTTGCCACACAAAAAACAAGCCCTCACATGGCCATTATGACAGAAAATAAAAAAAGTTATGGCTCTGGGAAAAGGGAGCGAATAACGAAAACGCAAAACCTGAAATACCTCTGGTTGTTAAGGGGGTTAAAACAAATGCAGAAATGGAGATTTCAACATCCAGAGAAGTGTCTGGTTTCAGGCCAATAGGAAACTATTTAGAATTAAAGTCAGAATTATTAGCAAGTTTTATAACCGTATTATAAATTTAGGAAAAAACAATCAAAGAAGATCTCAACAGACAGTCCCTTTAAAACCACTGACCGTTTTGGAGCATAAGGCCATAATGTACTATAGAGTCAGCAGAACCGGTGCATATTGCACCAAATTAATCAAGGACGTGTTACTTCTTTCACCTTATGAATGACCTACACGTTTGCCAGTATCGTATTTTGCCATGAAATTTCCACATATTTATAAAGATTGGTGCCACTGTTAGCTGTGACTATCTAATGTACTGTTTTCTAAAATGAAAATAATTTGGATTGCAGCAAAAAAAAATTACTGGCTATTACAAATTGGCTTGTTTTTCTGTGTTTCAGATATTTTGTTTTAATTCATGAAGATGGTATGTAGGACTCTGGTTTTGGACAGGGTCAATAATTACTAAATCTTCATTCTATTATTGGTATATTATTGGTTTCTTTAGAAAGCAGTGAGCATCTTCCATAAAAAGTTCTGGTTCATTAATACTTGTACTCATTAGGGCTCAAGCAGAGTAGACAACTGTATCTTTGGTCCAAGTGTGATCCAACAAAACATCAGATCACAGGCAAACCAAAGTTATTTTATGGGGCCATGCGCCTGTCCGATTCTGTCCAGAGGAAAACATTGCTGCATGCCTGTGTTGGATCAGATTATCGGATCGTACTCAGCCATGCAAGTCAATAAGTGTGTAAACTTCTAGTAGGAACGCGGGAAGCAGTGACGGGCAGGAGGCAGAGCAAGGGTTAACAGATTTATTTACAGGGGAATGCTCCACGCAGGGAGGTAGAGGGTTAAACAAGGGGTAAACAGTATAAACGGCAAAGGATATGGTGAGATGAAGAATAACAGTTCTCGTAACGGCAGTTTTGACGAAAGTCAATGATTCCTAAGTCCATGAAATGAATAGCGCCGTCAACAGCTGGCGCGGTATCTTTTCCTGGAAGGTCCTGTGGACATCAATGCCCCGTCTTCTGGCGGCAGCGGTCAGTCTCCGGTACCTTCCGCTGAGCCCTAGTCCATATACTGATGTGAGCAGAGGAACAAGGGCCACGGCACTGTCTGAACCTGACGTGGCTCTTGCACGACTTCTGTCACAGTCTCTGTCAGGGGTGGCGGTGCTTGGGCGCGGGCCTACACTGTACGGATGCTCAGGGACCGAACCACTCACTGGTCCCTGCTGCAGTGTCTGACAAGGGTACGGGCCACAGTCCTGTATGAGCCTAATGTGGCTCGGCAAACATTTACTGGCACAGTCAGGGTGCAAGTGTCTGTCCTGTCCCCGGTCACTATTATGGGGCACGTATGTTGTACTCATGGACACGGAATGTTCTGCACCTTGCTTTCTGGCAGTCACCGAGCTTACACTGCATGTCTTTTTCTCTCTGGTCCCTGCTGTCGACGACAACGGGAATCAGCTTGCACTCTGCTGGTGCTCTCAGGGCGGAGCACTTCGCTCTCTGGCTGCTGCACGGCTAGCTCGGCTCTGCTCGGTGTGCACGGCTCTCCTCGGTGTGCATGGCTCTGCTCTGCACGGCTCTGCTCTGTACGGCTCTTCTAAGCACTGCAGCGCCTCACTCTTTGGGCTGTCACTGCACTCCCGGCCTCTCTCATGGCAGCCGTCCCTCTGTGGACGATGGGGGACCCTCTCAGTGCGGCCTGTTGCGGCATCGGCACTCTGTGTGAGGAGGAAGAGTGCAGTGCGCCGCACGCCTGACTGCGCACTGTACTCCGTTGGCGCCAAACTGCTCTGCTGTGTGCGCTTTCCTCTTTTATCCCCCTGCTGCTGTGCACACTTTTCTCCTGTCTCTCCCCTCCTTCCTCGGTCAGCAGGAAGCTCCACCTCTCTAGAGCTTCACTCAGGCAAAAGGGGAAGGTCCGCCTTACTACACTGTGTGCAGAATTATTAGGGAAGTTGTATTAGAGAGGATTCTTTTTATTATTTAACAACAACTATGTTCTCAATCAACTCAAAAGACTCATAAATATCAAAGCTTAATATTTTTGGAAGTTGGAGTGTTTTATTTTTAGATTTGGCTATCTTAGGAGGATATCTGTTTGTGCAGGTAACTATTACTGTGCAGAATTATTTGGCAACTTAATAAAAAGCAAATATATACCCATCTCACTTGTTTATTTTCACCAGGTAAACCAATATAACAACACAAAATTTGGAAATAAACATTTCTGACATTCAAAAACAAACAAAAAAAATCAGTGACCAATATAGCCACCTTTCTTTACGATGACACTCAAAAGCCTTCCATCCATAGATTCTGTCAGTTGCCTGATCTGTTTACGATCAACATTGCGGGCAGCAGCCACCACAGCCTCCAGACACTGTTTCGAGCGGTTTAATGTTTTCCCTCCCTTTAGATCTCACATTTTATGAGGGACCACAGGTTCTCTATGGGGTTCAGATCAGGTGAACAAGGGGGCCATGTCATTATATTTTCTTCTTTTAGACCTTTACTGGCCAGCCACGCTGTGGAGTATTTAGATGCATGTGATGGAGCATTGTCCTGCATGAAAATCATGTTTTTTCTTGAATGATAGCGACTTCTTCCTGTACCACTGCTTGAAGAAGGTGTCTTCCAGAAACTGGCAGTAGGTCTGGGAGTTGAGCTTCACGCCATCCTCAACCCGAAAAGGTCCCACAAGTTCATCTTTGATGATACCAGCCCATACCAGTACCCCACCTCCACCTTGCTGGCGTCTGAGTCAGAGTGGAGCTCTCTGCCCTTTACTGATCCTGCCTCGGGCCCATCCATCTGGCCCATCAAGAGTCACTCTCATTTCATCAGTCCATAGAACCGTAGAAAAATAAGTCTTAAGATATTTCTTGGCCCAGTCTTGACGCTTTATCTTATGTTTCTTGTTCACAGGTGGTCGTTTTTCAGCCTTCCTTACCTTTGCCATGTCTCTGAGTATGGCACACCTTGTGCTTTTTGATACTCCAGTAACGTTGCAGCTCTGAAATATGGCAAAACTGGTGGCAAATGGCATCTTGGCAGCTTCACGCTTGATTTTCCTCAATTCATGGGCAGTTATTTTGCGCCTTTTTTTATCAACATGCTTCTCGCGATCCTGTTGGCTATTTGCCATGAAACGCTTGATTGTTCGGTGATCACGCTTCAAAAGTTTTGCAATTTCAAGACTGCTGCATCCCTCTGCAAGACATCTCACAATTTTTGACTTTTCAGAGTCCGTCAATTCTCTCTTCTGACCCATTTTGCCAAAGGAAAGGAAGTTGCCTAATAATTAAGCACACCTTATATAGGGTGTTGATGTCATTAGACCACACCCCTCCTCATTACAGAGATGCAAATCACCTGATTTACATAATTGGCAGTTGACTTTCAAGCCTACACAGCTTGGAGTAGGACAACATGTATAAAATGGATGATGTGATCAAAATACATCAGTCATCCCCCTTACAAGTGCATGGGAAACATCAGACTGCACTCAGATGATGTCTGAGTGCAGTTCGATTTCCACGGACTGACAGAACGGAGCAGATGGAGACTTTTTTTTCTCCAACTTCTCTTCCTCCAAGAAAATTGGAGCACACTGTGATCGCACTCAGATCATAGTTTGATCAAAGTGTCATTTGCACAATCATCCCGATTCTGTCGGATGATAAATTCTATGGCCGTCTGCGCCTAGCTAGCCTTAGTGCTGGTATGTGCAATTGCACTATCATTCCTCCTGAAAATGTATGCATATATTTACAATTTGGCGTCATTATTCCCCTACCAATAGGGTGCATATCTGCAAAGTCTGACATATACCTTATAGGGGGTCTCCCAAAATGTAATGAATGGCCCCTGTCACTTGTAATTCAAACGGCAGCTCATACTCGTTACATGACAGTCTGAAGAAACACAGCTCCAAAGATCTGTGTCCCAACTGACTGAGGAGTTGTATTGTAAGCACACATACCTCTGTGAGCCGAGGAGAAGGGCTACAACATCTGGAGAAATAAATCTCTTGCACGGACTAAGTGCAAAGGAAATTTTTTCTGCAGCCTCAGTCCTCAATTTGCACTCAGCCGAAGAGAATATATATTTCTTCTCCTATCACAGCCCTTCTCCTGTAGCTCCAATATGTGTACTTATAATACAGTTCCACTGTCATTTGAGATGCAGGTGCTGTGTTTCTTTAGACTGACAAATGACTAGGACTGTTTGAATTACATGACCATTTTTTATTACATTCTTGGAGAACCACGTTAAAGGGGTTTCGGAGAACTCCTGTCTTTTGACTGCAGTTTTTCTAATAAAATTAGCACATCTTCACTCACCCACCCTGGGTCCAGCACTCTGTCTCCTGTGATACTAATCCCACTGTTTGTTATTGGTTATTGTTTGCAGTTCTCATGTCACTAAATTAGCACTAAATAAAGAGGCTCATATATTTGGAACCATATGGTGGATTAAAATAATAATGAAATACTCAGAGCCAAACGTATGCACTTGTGACCTGGTGACAGGTCCTCTTTAACAGTAAATCTGGTCTTACATTTTCATTAGAATTAACAGTAATGACACTACACAGAGTTATTTAAAAAAGAGGCTCCAACATTGTTATTTTATGGGAATGCATGAAACTACTGAAGCGGGCATGTCATGAGAGAGCTGGCAGGTTCCCATTAAGTCATAATACGTTGCCAGTCTGTATCTAGCCATGTTTTTTAAACTTATAATAGAAGGACTAAGTTCCAAAGTAAAGATATATAGTAGGTGTTTTTATGTTGTCTTTCATGCGGTGTCTTCAATAAAAATATGGATTTATTATATCATGTTATCTTCACTTTTTATTTTCCCAAATAGTTTTTTTTGGTTTGGAATTTAGGCATGTGTAGGACGTCGACATCATGTGTTTTTTGATCTCAATTACTATCAGTTCTTCCTTCTATTTACCAGAAGAGCTGAAGCACAGTCTTTGTGTGAAACGGCTGGAGCATGTTCAAGATTTTCTTTATTTATTCATTCAATGTTATTTTTGTACTTTTGGCAGAAATATAGTACAAAGATTCCTGAATAACTATCCTTTGTCCGTCTCGTAAAGCTGAAACCACTGTTCTAGAATTTTTACTTGGACATGTCCACAATAATTTAAGTCTAAATACAACTTGATGGAAATTCATCTTCATTGTAGCACTTAGGTGACTGACCCTTCATCGGCCACCCAACATCATAATGAGTAAGAAGATCATAGGACAAAAGAGTTAGGGTCCCAAGTTGGGGCCTGAAAAAGACAAAACGTGTGCAGGGGTGAACAAATGCATGATGATATCTCTGTGCTACCACAAACTCATAGGTTCTTCCACCCACTCACTTGTACGTAGTTTTTTGTAGCATCTTGACAACTTTTTGATCGATGGGGGTCCAAATGATATGCCCCTCACTGATTCCAAGAACAGGGCTATGAAATGCCACGTAGGAGTGAAGTAATGGTTTCGCAAGCACAACAATTCTGCATTCATTCTGTATGGGACTGTCAAGCGCTGTACTCGACCATCTCTATAGCCAACATGAACATGGGTCTCTCAAATGTCCCTGAAGGCAGATGTTCTGGAAAAAACATGTCCAGTTCAATATTTCCACAGGAAATGAGCCATTATCAGACATCTCCTTCTCATTCTTGACTCCAAAATGGGCATATTTATGGGTAGGTTGAAGGCAAATGAATATATTGAAGCTTTAGGACCCTAATGCAAAATTTATAAAAGAGCCTTTTGATTGTGTATAAAATTATCTCATTACTGATTAATGAGATTTATGCTTTGATATAGTTGAAGAGCATGACGGGATTATACATGAGACTAGGCTGTTCTGTTCTCTGTAATTTTTAAGTAAAGCATTGAGAGTAAAAATGGGAAGGTTATCTAATATAAAATGCTAAGTTTACACAGTGGTGCTTGAATTTTTCATGTCTCAGCATTAATTTGACCTAAAGCTATATCAAATTTTTACACAAATCGTAGCTATAGAGAATCATATGAATAAAATTAGTCACAAATATTAGACTTTGTCATTTTTTTAATGAGGAAAATGATCAAATATCTTGTGTTTGCAAGTGACAAAAGTATGTGAACCTTTGCTTTCAGTACCTAGTGTGCTCCCCATTTACAACAATTGTTTACTCCTGCTCTTTGGCTTAGAGAAGTTTTAGTCACTTTCTCCCTACAAAACAGCTTCCACTCGGTTATGTTAGTGGGTTTATTCTCATATACTGCTCGTTTCAGGTCCTCCCACAACATTTCTACAGGATTAAGGTGTGGACATAGCCATTCCAAAACTTTCACTGTATTCTTCTGTAACCAAGCTTTTGTAGAACGTCTTGTGTTCTTTGGGTAGTTTTCGCACTGCATCGTTCACATTCTCTGGATGTACAAACATTTTCCATTATAATTTGCTAGTATACAGTAATTTAGAATTCATGGTTCCATCAAATTATGGCAGCCATCCTGGCCCAGATGCAGCAAATAAGGCCCAAAGCATGATAGTACCACCACCATATTTCGCAGATGATGTGAGAAATGTATGTTGTAATGCAGTGTTTTCTATTGTCAATCATTAACATTTCTCATTTCAACCACATATCTCTTTTTTGGTCTCAACTGTCCACAAAACATTGTTCCAATAGCCTCCTGGCTTATCTAGGTGATATTTACCAAACCACTGAAAGGCAGCAATGTTCTTTTTGGAGAACAGTGTTTTTCTTCTTGCTATCCATGCAACTGTGTTCACCTGAAGGTGGAGTAAAGAACACTCACATTAGATAACATGAGAGGCTTTTAGTTGCTTAGAGGTTACCTTGGATTTTTTTGTCACCTCGTGGACCATTATATGCTCTTGTAGTGATCCTTGATGGTCAAGTACTCCTGGGCAGGATAATATTGGTCTTGAATTTCCTCCTTTTGTACACATCTGTCTGTGGGATTGGTGAGGTCCAAACTCTTTAGAGATGGTTTTGTAACCTTCTCCGGCATGATCAACCACTGAGTTCCTCAGAAAACTCTTTTTTTGTGCCATGATACACTTCCACAAGAATATGTTGTGAAGATATTAGACTTTGATAGATCTATTTTCTTTAAATAAAATAGGTTGCCCATTCACAACTGATGTCATCTCATTGACTGACTGAGCCACCAGACTATAATTTCACATACTTTTGTCACTCACAGATGTGATATTGACTCAGGTTCCTCATTTTAAAAAAATTAGGAAAAATCTGAAGGGTTCACAAATTTTCAAGTACCACTTTAGGTTGCTATCAGGGTCAGGTCAACATATGTGGAGGCTCTGTGGAAACTCTATACAGAGTCATGGGTAAACAAATCCTGTTGGACACTATTGACTTATTATGGGGTCTACCAGGTTTTAATCAAGGCTTGGGTAATTTTTATGGCAAATAGTTATGTGCTCAAAGCTATTCTTACCAACAAAAATACCAGAACCCATGACAAAAATCTCAAAATTCAAGATTGAACTGAGCCTAATACTGTCTATTTTTTCATACCAGTCTGAGCCCTTTTAAAAATAACTAAAGCGTACTTTTGTAAGCAGAAGGACCAGGCTAGGGGTACCTTTCTTGCGCCGGGTAAGGAACCGTTGGGCTGTCTCCCCTGGTTGTCCGGGAAAGCTTAAGGAACCGGACCAACCTTTGCACTCGGCAGCAGGGAGCGTGGCAAAAGGTCTGAAGTCTGAGCACGTGCGGAAACTGGCAGAATTGGCGGGAGCAGACAGCACGTGGCAGGGAGAAGTGAGTGCTCCATCCCTTGAGCACCATAGCAGCGTAGGCCCATGCCCGAGCATTCTCGCTGCTACCCGCAGAGACTGTGAACAGAGACGTGCCGAGTGCCAGCTGGTTCCCACTAAACAAGTAGCCAGACGCCCTGAGACCGTGAGTGCCACGCACGTGCTGCCTAAGAGAGACCGGGTACGTGACTGTGAACGACTCCCTGACCCCCCGGTGTATATTTGCCAAGCCACGTTGGGCTCAGACAGCGATGTGGCCTGAATCTTTCCCGCCACAATGATCTCTGGACTAAAGATCCCGCGGAGAGCATCAGAGACTAGCCGTTTCCGCCAGGACCACCATTGTCGGTTTCTTCAGGACCTCACCAGAACAACCCCGCACCAGCTGTAGTTGGCATCATCGCCTGCTCTGTAATTGCCACGACCTGGAAGACGTCTGACAGGCTAAGTTGATCTAACACGAACTGCTACTATATTTTCCCTTATTTATTTCATTGACTCTGCACATCTTTTTTGCATCTGAACTGTTTTTTTGTCCTCCCTTTAACTGTTTGCCTCCCTGCGTGGAGTATTCCTCTCTTAAGTAACACTGCTAACCCTTGCTCTGCCTCCTGTTAATCACTGCATCCCTCAACCTGCTCACTTTCATGTGTGGCTTTCTGCTTTCATACATACTTGCAAACTTTTGTAGTCATTGTATTGGGAGATATATGCATTTGTAAGGAGGTCAAGGGAATTAACCCTTTAAATGTTTCATTCCCTTTAATTGTGTAAATGTATGTTTTGTATGAACTGTGTGATGTCATATACTAGTGTTGCATTTAATAAGTAGGGGTTGGTTATAGGTAGGTAGTTCATCCTAGGGGTCAACAGAGGGGGCACTGTAATAGGTAGTGTATATATTTGGGTGAAGTGTAGCTTGCAAGGGATCACTAATGGGGGCACGTTAGAGATCCAGTTAGAAAGTTATAAAAAATATGTCAAAGCAGTAATTGGGTTTGGTCACTAGAGGGGGGCATTGAGTACATCCAGTCCCATAGGGACAATAGTTAGGGACTTGTTGCTAGGGAAAGATTGCCTCCAAGTGGGAATCTGTCAGGAAGACTTCCTCTTAGCAGGAGTCAGTCGGGGTGGACCTTGCTAGTGTGAGGACGTCCACGTTCCTGGGCCCTGAGCATAGGGTAGGAAGAAGAGGGGACCAGAAACCCCTGAAGAAGCCGGTGAAGGATTCACCATGGGAAATGTGAGCCCAAAGAGAGTGGGTTTACGTAGCAGTAGTCCAGTGGAAGAACCACTGTGGGAACGCTCAGCAGAAGAAGTCGTGCATGAGCGTAGAAGCGAGTGGGCCATCAGAAGTATCCGGGCAGGATAACCAGAGAGGGGTGGATTGAAGTGTCTCCAGGGGAAGAGATCGAAGTGCGTTTTCACCGGGCTCCTCGTCCCATCAATACTTATTGGTCCATTCTGGTGCAGCAGAGAAGAAGAGGCAGAATTGTGACAAATGTATCGCTGGTATAGATTAAGACATGCTTATGGTGTCTTGGATGTGCTATGTCCAGAGGAAAATAAAGCAGAACTGTTTGAAGTGATTTGGGACTCTGACTCTAATTGCTCTGTACGCTCCCTCACGGGAGGAGAACACCCCAGGCGAATGGAGACTACAGAGGTAAAATACGTAGCAGCTTCCAGTGAATCGGCCCCGCTGCCGTCCCTTTACAAGTGGCGTAGTCGGCAGGATCTCGCTGCCCCATCTGGCAGTGACACCATAACAATGATGAAGTACCGTATATACTTGAGTATAAGCCGAGATTTTCAGCCCATTTTTTAGGGCTGAAAGTCCCCCTCTCGGCTTATACTCGAGTCATATACAGGGGGGAGGCGGAGCACAGCTGTTCTATATACTCACCCCTCTGCCGGCACGGTCTCTGCAGCCCCTGCCCTTCTCCCACGATCTCCGGCGCCAGTGTTCAGCGGTCAGGTGGTACCGCTCATTAAAGTCATGAATATGCACATATTCATGACTTTAATGAGCGGTACCATCTGACCGCTGAACACTGGCGCCGGAGACCGTTGGAGAAGAGCAGGGCAGAGACGCGCCAGCGGAAGGGTGAGTATAAGCGATATTTACCTGTCCCGTTCCACTTCTGCTTGCCGCTGTGTCCTCGGGTCCTCTTGCTGCGATGTTCAGGCAAAGGGCGCGATGATGTGGTTACTGCGCGCCACGCCCTCTGCCTGATCATTCACTGCTGGAGGACCCGGAAGACAGCGGCGCTCAGCGGTGGACCGGGTGACAGGTAAATATCGCAGGTGCCGTGGCCCTGAGCGAGCGGTGAAACCGGCACCTGTCCCCCATAGCGCGCCGGTGTCCCCGCCTTCTCAGGACACCGGCACCTGGCCCTCAGCGACGAGAGGTGAGTATGTCTTTTTTTTTTTGTTGCAGCTGCTGCGGGCAGCATAAGGGGCCTATTCAATGCAGCATCTATGGGGACATAATACATGGGGCATCTATGGGGGCATAATCTATGGAGCATCTATGGGGCATAATCTATGGAGCATCTATGGGGGCATGATCTATGGAGCATCTATGGGGGCATAATCTATGGGGGCACAATTTATGGAGCATCTATGGGGGCATAATACATGGGGCATCTATGGGGGCATAATCTAAGGAGCATCTATGGGGGCACAATCTATGGAGCATCTATGAGGGCACAATCTATGGAGCATCTATGGGGGCACAATCTATGGAGCATCTATGGGGCACAATACATGGGCAGCATATGGGGCAAAATACATGGGCAGCATATGGGGCACAATCTATGGAGCATCTTGTGGGGCATAATACATGGGGCAGCATATGGGGCACAATACATGGAGCATCTTGTGAGGCATAATCTCATTTTCCATCCTAGGCTTATACTCGAGTCGATACGTTTTCCCAGTTTTTTGTGGCAAAATTAGGGGGGTCGGCTTATACTTGGGTCGGCTTATACTCGAGTATATACGGAATATGGTAGCTGCAAAGTTGGAAGCTATCACCCTGTATCTAAAGATTGAGGAGTGTTCTGTAAAATACCGTAAAATGGATGTGACTAAAGTACCAGACTTGACTAAAGAAAAGATGAAGGAAGATGCTACAGATCCCAAGATGGCATCTGACCAGATGGAGAATTCTGGTGCCAAAAAGGACTGTCCTTGTCAACAACCTGCACTTCATGGGCGTGACAGCGTCTCAGTGACGCCAAGAGAGAACTGTCAACCATGTCGGGACCGCCCCTGTGAGGAGGAGAATGCTGAGATGGACATACGCTCTTTCCCACCTAATGCTGTAAAATGAGTGGAGAGGCCGACGAGAGCCCCACCCTGGAACGAGAGCGGCCCTGCAGAATGGCGGCTGGAAGAACAGGTCGTGCCGGAACTAATGTGCCCAAAAGCTGTTCGCTTCGGACCGCCGGAGATGGAACACAAGTGCATCCCGGAAACAAGTACCAGCGGTGAACGCAAGCTGACGGAGACCACCCGACCGGAGGAAGGAGCCATTACCATCCTCGCGAGAGCCAGCCTGAGCGGAGCCACACAAACAAGGGAGGTGAGTGCATCTCAGCCTCAGCCGGTGGTGGACCATGTAGCCCCAATGCTGTCTCAAGCTTCCCGTCACCGAGCAACCGTGCGCCTGCCAGCGGAGCCGCACTAACAAGGGAGGTGAATGCATCTCAGCCTCAGCCGGTGGTGGACCATGTAGCCCCAAAAGCTGTCCAAGCTTCCCGTCACCGAGCAACCGCGCGCCCGCCAGGCATTCCCAGAAGCCACTTCGCTCCCGCACTCCCATCAGGTTTTTGCGGAAAACTAGCCCTCCGGAGAAGATGAGGATCCACGTGCCGAGGCAATGAAGTACGCCTCTGCCCGTTTCTTCTCCTCAGTTTAGAGACTCTGCGGCTGCGGAGTCCTCTTCAGCGCGCACCAGGAGCCAGGCAACAAGTGGAAAACCCACACAGAATGCGCACCACTGAAAGATTCTTGGCCTTTTCCCTTCTAGTGCACATTTGCACCTTTCAGGGAATGTTCCGCGTCCCCCAGGGTAGGGAACCCTGCAATACTCCTAAGGAGAACTGAAAACGGTCCACGGGACCTTCAAGAAACTGTTTTTTGTGTCTTTTTTTTTTGGAGCAGTGCTTCCATCAAAGGAAGGGGAGGAAAGGACATTTTTGTTTCTTATATATAATATCATTCTACCTCATTGAAAATGTGTTTAATGTTTTAATATATGTCTCAGTAAAGATGTATATGCATATTATAGTGCCCCCTATTGCTGGGACGGCAATAGTTAAAGGAAAGGGGAATGTAAGGAGGTCAAGTGAATTAACCCTTTAAATGTTTCATTCCCTTTAATTGTGTAAATGTATGTTTTGTATGAACTGTGTGATGTCATATACTAGTGTTACATTTAATAAGTAGGGGTTGGTTATAGGTAGGTAGTTCATCCTAGGGTCAACAGAGGAGGACATTGTAATAGGTAGTGTATATATTTGGGTTAAGTGTAGCTTGCAAGGGATCACTAATGGGGGCACATTAGGGATCCAGTTAGAAAGTTATAAAAAATATGTCAAAGCAGTAATTGGGTTTGGTCACTAGAGGGAGGCATTGAGCACATCCAGTCCAATAGGGACAATAGTTAGGGACTTGTTGCTAGGGAAAGATTGCCTCCAAGTGGGAATCTGTCAGGAAGACTTCCTCTTAGCGGGAGTCAGTCGGGGGTGGACCTTGCTAGTGTGAGGACGTCCACATTCCTGGGCCCTGAGCATAGAGTAGGAAGAATAGGGGACCAGCAACCCCTGAAGAAGCCGGCGAAGGATTCACCTTGGGAAACGTAAGCCCAAAGAGAGTGGGTTTACGAAGCAGTAGTCCAGTGGAAGAACCACAGTGGGAACGCTCAGCAGAAGAGGTCGTGCATGAGCGTAGAAGCAAGTGGGCCATCAGAAGTATCTGGGCTGGATAACCAGAGAGGGGTGGACAACAGTAGATGTGTCTTTCTTATGCTGGATTGAAGTGTCTCCAGGGGAAGAGATCGAAGTGCCGTTTTCACTGGGCTCCTCGTCCCGTCAATACTTAGTGGTCCATTCTGGTGTAGCAGAGAAGAATAGGCAGAATTGTGAAGAATGTATTGCTGGTATCAATTAAGACGTGCTTATGGTGTCTTGGATGTGCTGTGTCCAGAGGAAAATAAAGCAGAACAGTTTGACGTCATTTGGGACTCTGACTCTAATTGCTCTGTACGCTTCCTCACAGGAGGAGAACACCCCAGGCGAATGGAGACTACAGAGGTAAAATACGTAGCAGCTTCCAGTGCATCGGCCCCGCTGCCGTCCCTTTACACATGTATGATTTTAAATGTATTGCCAAAATGTTTTATCCACTAAAATGCCATCATATTAGAGGTTATACCATTTCCCTACGAGATCCTTGCCCCCCATGAATGTGGCTGACCATGTAGTTTCCTGTCAATACACATAAGAAACTTTATAGAATTCCAGATTTCTCTCAGGTTTCAAGGAGTTTAATGAGAAGTTTTGGGAGGGCCTGGGAGATTCACTAAATCTTTCAAGAGTTCAGTGGTCTTAACGCAGGCTTTCTGGGGCGTGCATTAACCAGGCGCCTAGAGGAACCATACTGCGTGTGCGTGTTCACAGAGCAAAAAAAAATTAATGGGCTAGCAGCTGTCAAAATACAGCTGCCAGCGCAAGCACTGCGGTCCCCGGAAATCTGCCCAGGCGCCGGAAAAAAAGTCATCGAGGGCTGTAAATGGCCCCCGAGCCTAATATTCCCCACCCCTGATGTAGATGGTTATGTAAACTTTATACCATATGTCTACTAATCCATGATTGGCATATTATATGGCCTCTTAATAGTAATAATATTATTTTATTGATGCCAGACAGGAAGACTAGGGAATGACGCTCTCTTTGCCACTGATAGAAATCAAGGTGCAAAAATTTCAGGTTGCTTGTAAGTAGAGATGAGCGGTGTTCGAAGCAAACTGTTCGCCAATTTCAAATTCGAGCTGTTTTGGGTGGTGTTCGAGCCATTCGACGAACCCGAACGATTTTGAAAAAATCCGGCTGTTCGAGGTTATGTTCGATAACTGTTCGTGCACCTACTGTAAATCGTCACTGGATTTTTTCACAGTAATACTGAGAATCACTGTTAATACACATTTTGAGTGTACAGCGGGGTGGGGGGAGGGGCATGGGATGGATCTCTGCTGAAATAATGAAGATCTCCATTTTTTTTTCTCTTTCCCGCATTTCCAGTGGGCGGTGCAGTCTGTAGCCTATCAGCAGCGCTCACACGGAGCGAAGTGCTTTTTTTTTCACACAAGCAAGGGCATGTGTCATTGGCTGTGTATGTCACATGTCCTTGCCCTATAAGACCCAGCCATTTCCCCCCTCGCCACCATTTTCTCACTGCTGCAGCACAGTGTTAGACGGCACTGCTGCTGCTGTTAGCGCTATCTTTCTAACAGTGACTGTGAAGCGAATTTGCAGTTAGACAGGAAGGTTTATGGAGTAGGGAGGGACTAGTTTGTAATTGCAGCTCTTTTAAGGGTTAGGTTACAGCAGTTCCTAGCACTTTTAGCAGGCAGGTCTGTGCTTTATATAGACAAATAGGTCAACTTGGGACAGTGACTATTTGTAATTGCAGCCCTTTTGAGGGCTAGGTTACATCAGTTGCTATCACTTTTTGCCAGCTCCACCAGCGTTGAAATACTCATAATTTTTTGCTGCATCTTGCCTGTAATATAATTGTGGGCATAGTAGCAGTCTGTGGTACTCATTGTATTAGGCCATCTATACAAAGCTCCACCAGCGTTGAAATACTCATAATTTTTTGCTACATCTTGCCTGTAATATAATTGTGGGCATAGTAGCAGTCTGTGATACTCATTGTATTAGGCCATCTATACAAAGCTCCACCAGCGTTCAAATACTCATAATTTTTTGCTGCATCTTGCCTGTAATATAATTGTGGGCAGATTAGCAGTCTGTGGTACTCATTGTATTAGGCCATCTATACAAAGCTCCACCAGCGTTGAAATACTCATAATTTTTTGCTGCATATTGCCTCTAATATAATTGTGGGCAGAGTAGCAGTCTGTGGTACTCATTGTATTAGGCCATCTATACAAAGCTCGACCAGCGTTGAAATACTCATAATTGTTTGCTGCATCTTGCCTGTAATATAATTGTGGGCATAGTAGCAGTCTGTGGTACTCATTGTATTAGGCCATCTATACAAAGCTCCACCAGTGTTGATATACTCATAATTTTTTGCTGCATCTTGCCTGTAATATAATTGTGGGCATAGTAGCAGTCTGTGGTACTCATTGTATTAGGCCATCTATACAAAGCTCCACCAGCGTTCAAATACTAAGAATTTTTTGCATCCATCGTTTTTTGTGCAAACAACTCCAGAGTTGTCAATTAGGTAATCACCAAAATAAGTGGCAAAAGGCCTGCTGCTGGTGGAAAGGGGAAGGGAAAAAAATGTTGTGTCCGTGGGGTAGGTGTTAAAGCAACAGTAATATCTGCAAAAGAAAGACCATCTTCCAGCCAAACTAACATGTCTACTTCTTTTAGTGGACAATGTGGTACGATCCCTTTCTTACTGGCACGCCCATCGCTACAAATTCCAGATGAGGCACAAAAACAGCAGGTGCTTCAACAGATATCAAGTGCTCCTTTAAGTCGTCTCTCCTCCACCTCAACTTCAACATCACAAAAACTCCAGTCCTCAGAGGTGTCACCCCAATCGCACTTGCTTCCTCACAGCTCCCAAGTCTCCAGCTGCCCGTCTGAGTATGGGGTAGAACAGATGTTGAGTCTGCAGAGCTGTTTACTCATACTATAGCCTGGGAATCAGAGGTCGTCTCCACAGCTTCTGTGAATCCAGACGAGGAAATGATCTGCACTGATGCCCAGAATGTTTATGAGTCGGATCCAGGACCAGATGAAGAAGTTTCTGAGCATAATGTAGACCCTCGTTCCCAAACTGTAACTCCTGTTGGTGGAGACAATGAGGAAGACGATGATGAGACTCAAATACCTGATTTGAGCGACAACTTGAGTTTTGCGTCAGGGCAGGAAGAGGTTGGCTCTGAGGACGACGGGTGTGAGAACACACAGGGTGATGACGAGGTTGCAGATCCCACATACTGTCAACCCACAGTCAGACAGTCGATGAGGTCAGCAGAGGAGGTGGAGGACGATTCGAGTGACGACGAGATCAGGGTGCGCCTTCCTGGACAGAGACGTAGTACTGAAAGCGCGTCACCAACTGCATCCTCAACCACAACTCTGACTACAAGTCAAGGTGGCTCTTCAGGTCGCATGGGTTCTAAGCCTTGCATAGCCTGGGCATTTTTTAACATCGATAAGGATGACCCAACTCGTGTTATCTGTAACATTTGTGACCAAAAGCTAAGTAGAGGCCAAAAAATCCATAGTTTGAGTACTTCATGCTTGAACCGTCACATGGATATGAAGCATAAGTTGCAGTGGCAAGCTCAATGTGCTACAATGCGGCCTAGTAGGCCGGCCCAACCACCGTCTGCCCCATCTTGTGCATCCGCGACCGCGGCCTCTTCATCCTCTATGACTGGGGTGACAGCAGTCAGACCTGTTTTGAGACTGACCTGGCACCTCTTTACCCGCAACAGCCAGTCTGATTGGCAGGTCATCAGTTCATTTGGAAGTGGAAACACCAGCTGGTGTTGAGCGCTCTCCGACATCGAGAGCACCACTTTTGGATCAAGGCAACCTAACTTTTGCGCCTGCATCTTCCTCACAGACCGTCAGTTGTCCGGGGACACCCTACTCAACCCCGTCTACGCACAACAGCCAGCCCTTGGTCCCTCAGATGTGGACAAGTAAAAGACCATTTCCTCCTAGCCATGAGAAAGCTAAGAGGTTGAATTTCACCATCTGCAAGCTCTTGGCTTCAGAAATGTTGCCTTTCTGCCTTGTGGACACAGAGGATTTTCGAGACCTTATGTTCGTCGCAGTGCCCCAGTACCAGATGCCCAGTCGGCACTACATCTCAAAGAAAGGTGTGCCTGCGCTCCACCAACATGTCGCACACAACATCACCGCTTCTTTGAGAAACTCAGTGTGTGACAGGGTGCATTTCACCACAGACACTTGGACGAGTAAGCATGGACAGGGGCGTTACATGTCGCTGACTGGGCACAGGGTAACTATGGTGACAGCAGGACAAGGGGCTGCTGTCCAAGTCTTGCCGTCCCCACGAGTTGGGCGTCAATCCTCTTTATCTCGAAGTTCCTGCACTGTTCTGCCTCCTCAAACTCCTCTCGGTCCTCCACCTGCACCCAAAGCCTGTCTGGTCATGCCAAGGGCTTTCGAACTGCGCAGAAGGGATCCTGCACACCTCCTTGCTATGCTGGCAGAAGGGCTCAAAGTAATTAGGCGGTTTTTACGTTGAAATGTCTGGGAAATGTGAGTCACACAGCTGAGGACTTGTGGTCAGCTCTGGAGAACCAGTTTCATGAATGGTTGTCTCCACTGGACCTGCAACCAGGGAAGGCCGTGTGTGACAATGCCGCAAACCTGGGTGAGGCCCTTCGCCGGGGCAATGTCACACACGTGCCTTGTATGGCTCACGTGTTGAACCTGGTTGTCCAGCAATTTTTAGCCCACTATCCCGGACAACATGGCCTTCTGCAGAGGGCACGGTCGCTGTGTGCTCACTTCCGTCATTCGCATCCCGCAGCTCAGCGACTTACATCTCTACAGAAGTCGTTGGGCCTGCCACTTCACCGGCTAAAATGCGATGTGCCAACACGGTGGAATTCAACTCTGCACATCTTGCAGCGACTGTGGCAGCACCGACAAGCCCTGGTGCAATATGTTCTGAATTATAGCCTGGGCCAACGAGATCCAGAGGTGGGGCAAATCACGCTGGAGGAGTGGTCTCAGATCAGGGACCTATGCACCCTTCTGCACAGTTTTGAAATGGCCACGAAGATGTTTAGTGCTGACGATGCCATTATCAGCATGACTATTCCGGTGATTTACATGCTGGAGCAGATGTTAAACAGAATTCGGAGTCAGGTGGTGGAACAAGAGGAGGTGGAGGAAGTAGAGGAGGAGGAGTTGTATACGGAAGGGCTAACATCTGCAAGGTCCAGACGGTCGGCAGCACCAAGGCGGCTGGCATGGGAGGGTGGGGGAGAGGGATTAACCAGGGCGCATGGTAGCAGCCAAACTAGTGAGGAAGGTGCAGGAGAGTAGTATAGGAACTGTATTATTCGTCAAACTCAATTTGACAGGTCGACACGCCCCCTATCATTTAATCCGTCTCCCTGGGATTTGATCTGGCTGGACTTTGATCAGGCTGGGAAATCTGAGCTGCTGGATTTGTGAATTTCAATCAAAGTGATTTATTCATCTCTATTTATATTTTATTCAGTGACTTTGATTAGTCTGTGGTGTTTTAGTGTATTAAAGAGGGATTCTTGATTTTATAAGTCTCAGGAAGAAACTTTTAAGGCCCCAGTAAATGTATAAGGAGTTCTAGTTAAATACAGACTTCTGTATATAACTAGTATATAAGGATTTTTAGTGAATTAAAGAGTGAATATTGATTTTATACTTTTTTGTGGAGAGAAACTTTTAAGGACCCAGTAAATGCATGTAAAGCACTACTGTGGTGGAAAGCTGTATCAAGCTGGTAAAAGGTGTTTATTTTTTAGTATTATCCAGGTTATAAGTTTTAAACTACAGCTGCAAAGGCAATTTAATTTGAAGTATCACCTTATAACACATTTGGAATTATGACGCTCAACTTATAGTTTTATTCAGAGTTTATATATTCATTTGCTAGAAGTCTTATGAAATAGCCTGCCACTGTATCTACACTTATCTCAGCAATTCATTGTATACTAAGAAGAATCTTGGCATGGTTTGTTACAGATAGGTAACTTATTACCAAGGGGTGTGTACCTGTCTTGTGTTGTTTTAGAAGTCTAATACAATTGCGTGAAGTTTGATGCTATTTATATATAGTAATTCAATTGCTAGAAACCACATATAGTAATTAGTGTTGTATTGTGTATAGCCAGTGGGTGTTCGGTGATCCGTCTATTGTGTGGGAAAAGTCAACGCGAGCTCACATTATGAGTTGGTCATATTATGTACATGCAGATATTACAATATTACAGAATGCATTATTCGTATTTTTTTAAAAAAAAAAGCAATGACACGATATTGTAAAACAAGATTACAAGATTTTTTTTGTAATAAATAAATACATCTCAAAGACATTTCAGGCATTGAACTAACTGTGACACCAAAATGACTTATTAGCAGCAGTGTTGACATGAATTGTCATGACTATATAAGCCTCTTTTAAGGCCAGGAGATCTGTGTACTGTTAGTCTGTAACTAAAATAAAACTATTTCACAAACTTTTTAACATACCTGTGCGGTGCCATGTACTCTAGTCCATAATAATCGATTTTGATCATCATGTAACAAAAAATTGAGGCATGCTGAGCCGTGTGTTAGTAAGTTTAGAGATGCTCAGTTTAAAATGAACAGGACAATTGGGAGAATGTGTGAAGGTCGATGTTAATTAGGTTTGTTACAGATAGCTCACTTATTATCAGCATTGTTGACATGTCCAAAAACCAACACATTTATGTGTGTTCTTCTAGCACTGACCATAAAACCGAAGGTTTCTAGCAAACATAATAGATATAAGTTTTAAAGGACATCTGCTGGGAGAATCACTGAATATATGGTGTGGAAGGACACATTGTTAGCAAGTTTAGAGGACAGGAGTTTTTATGGCTTAATACTGATAGACATATTGTGAACTGACATATAGGGTCCATGTGAGACACCATATTTTTCAACATTTTTGCTCCTTCACAGATTTATTTTGCATTATATTTTTTATTTTTCAACATTTTAGCTACTTCACAGAATTATTTTGCATTATATATTTTTTTATTTTGCTTAAGGATCATGTACAGAGGAGTTTTTATGTTTTAATACTGATAGACATATTGTGAACTGACATATAGGGTCCATGTGAGACACCATATTTTTCAACATTTTAGCTCCTTCACAGAATTATTTTGCATTATATATTTTTTTATTTTGCTTAAGGATCGTGTACAGAGGAGTTTTTATGTTTTAATACTGATAGACATATTGTGAACTGACATATAGGGTACATGTGAGACACCATATTTTTCAACATTTTAGCTACTTCACAGAATTATTTTGCATTATATATTTTTTTATTTTGCTTAAGGATCGTGTACAGAGGAGTTTTTATGTTTTAATACTGATAGACATATTGTGAACTGACATATAGGGTCCATGTGAGACACCATATTTTTCAACATTTTAGCTCCTTCACAGAATTATTTTGCATTATATATTTTTTTATTTTGCTTAAGGATAGCGTACAGAGGAGTTTTTATGTTTTAATACTGATAGACATATTGTGAACTGACATATAGGGTCCATGTGAGACACCATATTTTTCAACATTTTTGCTCCTTCACAGATTTATTTTGCATTATATTTTTTATTTTTCAACATTTTTGCTCCTTCACAGATTTATTTTACATTATATTTTTTATTTTGCTTAAGGATCATGTACAGAGGAGTTTTTATATTTTAATACTGATAGACATATTGTGAACTGACATATAGGGTCCATGTGAGACATGCCTGGACAAGTCTGGGCATGTCCGGGCATGCCTGGACAAGTCCTGGTCACCGGACAGCCGTGGAAAAAACAATACTGAAATTCACAAACCCTCTCAAGGCATGTTGAATGTTAACGTTCCCGCTATGAACTACACACATGACCAACTGTATAGCCTGGGATGCGTAGCGTTCTTGTTGCACAGGCCTGTTTTTAAAGACGCTAAGCCCCATCAGATATAAAAGACAGGCATGTTGGGACGTGTCCCGGACTATTTTGGCACAGAACCACACCTATGCAACGATTTTGATCAGCATTCAACAAAAAATTGCGTGCAAACTTTTTAGCATACGCGTCACACACAAGGCGACGACACCTCGGGCTAGCACATTTACCGGTAGTTTTCAAAAACCACTGCCTTAACAATAAAGTAAGAATCGTGGTGACCTGCATTGTGGTCTATCAATGTATAGTCTGAAAAGTTTGCACGCAATTTTTTGTTGAATGCTGATCAAAATTGTTGCATAGGTGTGGTTCTGTGCCAAATAGTCCGGGACACGTCCCAACATGCCTGTCTTTTATATCTGATGGGGCTTAGCGTCTTTAAAAACAGGCCTGTGCTGCAAGAACGCTGCTCATCCCAGGCTATACAGCGGGTCATGTATGTAGCGCATACCGAGAACATTGGCAATCACCACGCCTTGTGTGTTTTGTGAAGCAACTCGCTCAATATTTTCTAGATGACTGTGCGTGTGTTAACGGACAGCCCATAGTTTTTGAATTTCAGGGTTGTTTTTTCCATGGCTGTCCCTCGTGTTATAATGAAAATGATGCAGATAAGGTCACAAAAAAGCGCTAGCTGCAGCGGTGCTGGTACACCATAAGAGTGCTGTGGGTGCATGAGTGACGTGAAAAGTTTAAAAATGATTCAGAGGATCACCACCATCTATGAGATATGGTATTTTCCAAACACCAGCGATGATCTGTTTGCCACCTACATTAAACTACACTGTAGGGGCGAGCTGTAGAGGCCCGGGACTTGTCCGGGCATGCCCGGAATGTCAGTTCCGAAATAACGAATTTGCTCTGAATTTGTCATCAAGTTGCTGAAATCGTGTTAGTAATCAAATTAACACATCTTGGTTCGCTACAGTATTCGTATGGTAACTATTAAAAAAGCAGCTGAGAGCCAGAAACACAGCTATGCTAAAAAGTTTGTACCCGCTTTTGCTGGATGGTGGTCAAAATCGTTGCATAGGTGTGGTCCTGTGCCAAAATAGGCCGGGACACGTCCCAACATGCCTGTCTTTTATATCTGATGGGGCTTAGCGTCTTTAAAAACAGGCCTGTGCAACAAGAACGCTACGCATCCCAGGCTATACAGTTGGTCATGTGTGTAGCTCATAGCGGGAACGTTAACATTCAACATGCCTTGAGAGGGTTTGTGAAGCAACTCGCTCAATATTTTCTAGATGACTATGCGTGTGTTAACGGCCAGCCCATAGTTTTTGAATTTCAGTATTGTTTTTTCCACGGCTGTTCCCCGTGACAGGGACTTGTCCAGGCATGTCTCACATGGACCCTATATGTCAGTTCACAATATGTCTATCAGTATTAAAATATAAAAACTCCTCTGTACATGATCCTTAAGCAAAATAAAAAATATAATGTAAAATAAATCTGTGAAGGAGCAAAAATGTTGAAAAATAAAAAATATAATGCAAAATAAATCTGTGAAGGAGCAAAAATGTTGAAAAATATGGTGTCTCACATGGACCCTATATGTCAGTTCACAATATGTCTATCAGTATTAAAACATAAAAACTCCTCTGTACACTATCCTTAAGCAAAATAAAAAAATATATAATGCAAAATAATTCTGTGAAGGAGCTAAAATGTTGAAAAATATGGTGTCTCACATGGACCCTATATGTCAGTTCACAATATGTCTATCAGTATTAAAACATAAAAACTCCTCTGTACACGATCCTTAAGCAAAATAAAAAAATATATAATGCAAAATAATTCTGTGAAGGAGCTAAAATGTTGAAAAATATGGTGTCTCACATGGACCCTATATGTCAGTTCACAATATGTCTATCAGTATTAAAACATAAAAACTCCTCTGTACATGATCCTTAAGCAAAATAAAAAAATATATAATGCAAAATAATTCTGTGAAGTAGCTAAAATGTTGAAAAATAAAAAATATAATGCAAAATAAATCTGTGAAGGAGCAAAAATGTTGAAAAATATGGTGTCTCACATGGATCCTATATGTCAGTTCACAATATGTCTATCAGTATTAAAACATAAAAACTCCTCTGTACACTATCCTTAAGCAAAATAAAAAAATATATAATATATATGATAAGCTGATCAGAATAGCTAGCATCATGAGTCCTGCTATGGTTGGCAAAAATGTATAATATTCGTTTTCTTGATTTTATTATAAGGTTTGTTTTATATGTATCTTTTAGGCTGGCTGCCACAGGGGACATCACAGCTATATTGTGTATAGCCCCAGGCATGTTGGGGCATGTTTAAAACTGACGAGACTTATAACCGCCGTCTCATTGTACGGGCATATTATGTATAAGAATTTAAGAAAAGTTTGACAGCCTAATAGGAGATTATTCTATAGTATTATTTAGTATATAAGGCTTGTTTTATATGTATGTAAAAGTTTGGAGGAAATACAGACCCCTGTATATAAGAATTTAAGAAAAGTTTGGAGATATTTAGCAGGACTGACACATGGGGACATCTCAGCTATATTGGGCTAATTAACAAGTACATAGGCTACATAATTAAAGAGCGAATCTTGGCAGGGTTTGTTAAAGATAGCTTACTTATTAGCACTGGGGTGTACTCTTGTGTTGCATTGTGTATAGCCCCATGCATGTTGTGGCATGTTTAAAACTGACGAGACTTATAACCCCGTCTCATTGTACGGGCATATTATGTATATGGCCGTGTTACAATATTACAGAATGCTTTATTCGTATTTTAAAAAAGCAATGACACGGTATTGTAAAAACAAGGTTACAAGATTTTATTGTAATAAATACATCTCAAAGACATTTCAAGCATTTAAAAGTATATACAGAATGATATAAAAAGTGTCACATGCACAATTAACAAATAGCATCACACACACGATAAAATAGATAATTAACAACTACATAGGCTACATCGTGAGCCACATGGCTGGCAGTATCGGTAGAGACCTTTTTTTAGGTAGCAGAGTTCCCCTTGTGGTGCCTAATGACGGCGAGTGCAGAGAATGAATTGTACGGGGCGGGTGGTCTAACCTCATTGGTGTAGATACACCATCGCTGGAGGCCATTTTTAATTCGTCTAAATGTTGTCTAGTAGTGGGATTACCCACAACAGTAGAGGGTATATTCAGCTCGGCCATAGCTCGCATAAACGATTCCCAACCCCTAGGTAAATTCCTGACGGTCAGAGCGTGACTCTGCGTTGTACTACGTACTAAATCCAGTAAGTTAGACCCTGGTATTACAGCGCCTTTGAAAATAAATTCGTCTTTATCATTCCAGTCTGTCACACTCTTATTCTGGAGTAACCTGTTTAGTAAAAATTCAGCATTCTTTTTATATCTTTGGTTTATATGCCCTACAATTTCAGCGATCTCGTGATTTTTTTTATCGGTGTCGGTATTTGGAGACTGTTGATGCTCAGGAGTCTGAGGGCTAACGAGATTTAAAGTTGTTAATTCTTTCGAGTTGCGTTTCGTATGTACCAAGTAGCGCTCCAGCACTGTGCTATACATTTTAATTTTCACATCGTCGGTGATGTCGCGGCGCTGTAAAACGGAGTTAATTTCATCATCGAGGCGTCGAATAACAGTTTCGCGTATGCTCTCGTTGTTTGGTGGCCTTAGCTTGTGTAGCTCCTGTTTGGGGACTAGATACATTTTCTCAGCATGCTCCATTATTTGCCCGTGAGCAGACTCGTTATTATGGGTATTGCAAAGCCTAAAAGAGGACCGATAAAGCCACCGGTCTGATTCAGGACCCGTTTCTTTTTCTTTATGGACTGCGCTCTATCGCTCATGGTTCTTATAGCTTTACGCCACTTCTTCAGTATGCCTTTTTGGCGCTCTTTCAACGGGATTCTGCCTTTCAAGATGTTTAAAGCAATCTCACCTATAGCTGTGATTAAATCCACGCTCGCATTGCGCAAAATAGATTTCCGGACGGATGGGGTTGCCTTCACCAGGGTTTTTAAGAGAGCCCAGTTACGCCGGAGTCTCTCGGACATCTTTACAGCCCAACGCATACAGCGTGGAATGTGCGAGCCCGCATAAAATTCACTCTTTAATTCACTAAAAATCCTTATATACTAGTTATATACAGAAGTCTGTATTTAACTAGAACTCCTTATACATTTACTGGGTCCTTAAAAGTTTACCCACAAAAAAGATCAAGATTCGCTCTTTAATTCACTAAAACTCCACAGACTAATCAAATCCACTGGATAAAATATAAATAGAGACTTATAAATCACTTTGATTGAAATTCCCAAATCCAGCAGCTCAGATTTCCCAGCCTGATCAAAGTCCAGCCAGATCAAATCCCAGGGAGACGGATTAAATGATAGGGGGCGTGTCGACCTGTCAAATTGAGTTTGACGAATAATACAGTTCCTATACTACTCAGGAGCCCAGGAAGAAGTGGAGGACGAACTGGCGATGGGCATGGAAGACTCATCAGATGAGGGAGACCTTGATCACATTTCTGTTGTGCGAGGTTGGGGGGAGAGGGCAGAGGAAGGAAGCATGATTGGTACCTCGCCACCAACACAACAGGGACTTGGTGCTCCTGGATGCACAAGACACATGAGTGCCTTCTTGCTGCACTACCTGCAACATGACCCTCGAATTGTCAGAATTCGAAATAATCCTGACTACTAGGTAGTCACACTGTTAGATCCCCGTACAAAAGTAAATTTGCCAAAATAATTCCTGCCATAGAAAGGGATTCACGCATGCAGGAGTATCAGCAGAGACTGTTGCAGAATCTTACATGTGCTTTTCCACAAAACACCAGTAGTGCACGTAGTGAATCTCACAGTTCTAACTTGCCAACCATGGGACTGTCGAGTCTTCAGCTCTCAAACCATAATAGAAACACAGTATCTGCTGGTGTTAACAGCAATTTTGCGGAATCCTTTCACCAGTTTTTTAGCCCATCCTTTGCAAGGCCACAGGAGAAAAGAAGTCAGACACATAGTCAACGCCTAGAGACAATGGTACAGGAGTATCTCCAACTGAACATCGAAGCCATGACTGTGTCACTGGACCCTTGCTCTTTTTGAGCTTCCAATCTGGATAAATGTCTGGAGCTCGCCACTCACGCCTTGTTGGAGATCTTGTCATGCCCCGCAGCCAGCGTTCTCTCTGAACGTGTGTTCAGCGCTGCTGGTGGTGTGCTGACAGATAAGCGCACGCGGCTGTCCACTGAGAATGTAGACAGACTCACGTTCATAAAGATGAACAAATCATGGATCAGCAAGGACTTTTCTACCCCTGTGTCATCCTGGGGAGAGTAAAAGCTTGAGGATTTGGTAAAATCACCTCACCAACCGCTTTAAGCTTTCAAATTACTAATAATTTTTAGCTGCATCTAGGCCGGAAAATAATTTTGGGCCTGTAGCAGTGTGTGGTACTCATTCTATTAGGCCATCTATACTAAGCTCCACCAGTTTTCAAATTAATAATAATTTTTAGCTGCATCTTGCCTGGAGTGAGAAAAAATGCTAATGAGCAATGGCAAAAGCATAGTACACACAAAAAATCTACACATACTATTTTATATTATAACGCTGTGCCATATAGGACCAAACTAAATGGATCTATCGCAAAAAACGAAGCAAGGATTGGTGGTAAAACCACAAAAAAACGACCACAGATCCAAGTATATATAAAAGTTGGAAAATCTTTATTACATCGAATATAACACAGGTAGAAAAATGATGCATGCAACAGTACATAAAATGTCGGCGCCACCATGTAAGATCACACAACAGCGCTGGAAAAAACTGGAGCAAAAATATCCATATATCTAAACATCTCGACAATATTATATTGAAACATATTTACATAGAAAAATATTTGCATGTGCAATAATCAGTGCTCCATATACGTATAGGGGATCCTAATCCGGACAAAGATTGCATACTATCAAGGCATATACCAAATTAGCCAGAATCATGTCCATATACAATAACTCACAATCATTGTGATTACATATCTATAAAGAGTATTGTATATAGGTCCTACAGGACAACAAGTATCGATTTCCCCATAGTATATCCACACCGATAGGCAGTGTATAGCTCATTGGCAAATGCACAGAAACGCCATCCATATATGTGTATATATACCTATTCAGGGTGTAGTATTGGCGTGCTCCAGAACGACCAGCGCGGTGTGCGTCTGCCCCGACGCACGTTTCGGATTTCTCCTTCGTCAGGGGGCATGCCTGGACAATAATTTTGGGCCTGTAGCAGTGTGTGGTACTCATTCTATTAAGCCATCTGTTGTGAATATGCTGGAGGCGGCTTCTGAGCTGGGACTCCCTCCGGTGGTTGCTGAGGGTAATGAACTGATTACCGAATGGCCTTCAGCTGGCGCTGAATGGTAGGATATAAGTGGCCTGAGTTCCCAGCAGCCTTGCCGGTTATCAATTGTTCCTGCTGGTCTTGCTTGAAGCACTGCTAGTTTCCTGCTCTCCTTCAGATAAGTGCACTTTTGCTTTGCTCCTTTGTTACTTTTTATTTGCTGAATAGCGTTTTGTTACACCAGAGATCTGATTTAGGTGGCTGAGATCGTGTGATCTCAGGTTTTTTGGCAATCAGAAGTGTTGGTATTTTTGTTAGGGTTTTTTTTGGATTGCAGTCAGAATTCTTTCCTGTACTTTTCTGTCTAGACAGATTGGGCCCCAGGGTTTGCTCATTCTATTTTCTGTATATGTCCGTGCTTTCTTCTTGTCTAACCCCATTACATGTTTGGGGGCTTCCTATTTTCTTTGGGGATCTGCTCCGGGCAGATAGCTTTCATCTTTCTGCCTTTAGGTGTAGTTATCTCTCAGGCTGTGATGAGGCGTCTAGGATCACCGTAGGAACGCTCCATGGCTACTTCTAGTTGTGTGGTTAGTTCAGGTTACTGCAATCCAATAGGCTCTGGAAGGGTGTCAGGAGGATAAACCTGAGCGCTGCCCTATTGGGAAATTGTTTGTCCCAGACCAGTGGAAGAAGAGTGTGATGTCTGAGATTCATTGTTCCACGTTGGCTGGTCATCCCGGGATTTTTGGTACCAGAGACTTGGTGAGTCGGTCCTTTTGGTGGCCTACTTTGTCTCGTGACGTCAGGGACTTTGTGCAGTCCTGTGGGACTTGCTCTCGTTCCAAGCCTTGCTCTCGCTCTAGTGGTTTGTTAATGCCATTACCTGTGCCCAAGAGGCCATGGACCCATATCTCTATGGATTTTATTTCCGACCTCCCTGTCTCTCAGAGAATGACCGTTATCTGGGTAATCTGTGATAGGTTTTCCAAGATGATACATCTTGTGCCATTACCTAAGTTACCTTCCTCCTCCGAGTTGGTGCCTTTGTTCCTTCAGCACGTGGTTCGGTTACATGGCATTCCGGAGAACATTGTGTCTGACAGAGGAGTCCAGTTTGTTTCCAGATTTTGGAGGACATTTTGTTCTAAACTTGGTGCTCAATTATCTTTCTCCTCTGCATTTCATCCTCAGACCAATGGACAAACCGAGAGAACAAACCAGACCTTGGAGACTTGTTTGAGATGTTTTGTGTCTGCTGATCAAGATGACTGGGTCTCTTTTTTGCCTTTGGCTGAGTTTGCTCTTAAAAATAGGGCTAGCTCTGCCACCTTGATGTCTCCATTTTTCTGCAATTCTGGGTTTCACCCTTGATTTTCTTCGGGACAGGCGGAGGCTTCTGTCTGTCCAGGTGTTGACTCTGTTGTGGAGCGAATGTAGCAGATTTGGGACCAGGTAGTGGAGAGGTTGTCTCTCTCTCAAGAGAAGGCCCAGCGGTTTGCCAACCGGCATAGGACTGATGGTCCTCGGTTTAAAGTAGGGGACTTGGTTTGGTTGTCCTCAAGAAATATCCCTATGAGGGTTGCATCTCCAAAGTTTAAGCCTAGGTTCATTGGACCTTATAAGATCATGGAGATTCTTAATCCGGTTTCCTTCCGTTTGCTTCTTCCAGGGACATTTAAGATCCATAACGTGTTCCACAAGTCCTTATTGAAGAGGTTTGTCGAGCCAGTGGTTCCTATGGCTGCGCCTCCTGACCCTGTTTTGGTTGAGAGCAATCTGGAGTATGTGGTTGAGAAAATATTGGATTCTCATTTTTCTAGACAGAAACTCCAGTATTTGGTTAAGTGGAGCGGTTATGGTCAGGAGGTCAATTCTTGGGTGTTTGCTTCGGACATCCATGCTAGGAGACTGATCCGTGCCTATCACCGAGCTCATCCTGATCGGCCTGGTTGCACAAGTGAGGGTTCTGTGACCCCTCCTCAAGGGGGGGTACTGTTGTGAATGTGCTAGAGATGGTTTCTGAGCAGAGGCTCCCTCTGGTGGTTACAAACAGTACTGAACCTTCCAGCGAGGAATGGCAATCTGGGATTACTGACTGGACTGATATAAGGGAGGTTCCCTCCCATGATGGTTGCCGGTGATCATTTGTTCTTGTCTCAATTGTGGTTCCTGGTTCATTTGGAAGTTTGCTGGAGTCTTGCCTGCGTCTGCTGCTTTCAGATAAGATATTTTTGCTTTTCTTTTTGTGCTTGCTTTTTGCATAGTTTTCTGCACTTTTGGAGTTCAGCCGGGTCCTCTCCTCGGACCTGTGCTCCTCTCAGTTTATCTGTAGCCACTGTTATTTGTTCATTTGCTTTTTCCTGTTTTTTCAGTGGCTGCGGCTTGGTTTTGTTACACCAGAGATCTGATTTAGGTGGATGAGATCGTGTGATCTCAGGTTTTTTGGCAATCAGAAGTGTTGGTATTTTTTAGGGTTTTTTTGGATTGCAGTCAGAATTCTTTCCTGTACTTTTCTGTCTAGACAGATTGGGATTGTAGATTGTAGAATCACACTGAAGGCATCAAAACTATGAATTAACACATGTGGAATTATACATTACACTTTATAAAAAAGTGTGTAACAACTGAAAATATGTCTTATATTCTAGGTTCTTCAAAGTAGCCACCTTTTGCTTTGATTACTGCTTTGCACGCAGAAAAGGTGAACGGATGGACTCTACATGCCTGGTTCCCACCGTGAAGCATGGAGGAGGTGGTGTGATGGTGTGGGGGTGCTTTGCTGGTGACACTGTTGGGGATTTATTCAAAATTGAAGTGGTGAGCGGTCCAGCTCACCCCAAACCATCTCGATTGGGTTCAGGTCTGGTGACTATGGAGGCCAGGTCATCTAGTGTAGCACCCCAACACTCTCCTTCTTGGTCAAATAGCCCTTACACAGCCTGGAGGTGTGTTTGGGGTCAATGTCCTGCTGAAAAATAAATGATTGTCCAACTAAACGCAAACCGGATGGAATAGCATGCTGCTGCAAGATGCTGTGGTAGCCATGCTGGTTCACTATGCCTTCAATTTTGAATAAATCCCCAACAGTGTCACTAGCAAAGCACCCCCACACCATCACACCACCTCCTCCATGCTTCACGGTGAGAACCAGGCATGTAGAGTCCATCTGTTCACCTTTTCTGCGTGCAAAGCAGTAATCAAAGCAAAAGGTGGCTACTTTGAAGAATCTAGAATATAAGACATATTTTCAGTTGTTTCACACTTTTTTGTAAAGTGTAATGTATAATTCCACATGTGTTAATTCATAGTTTTGATGCCTTCAGTGTGACTCTACAATTTTCATAGCCATGAAAATACAGAAAAATCTTTAAATGAGAAGGTGTGTCCAAACTTTTGGTCTGTACTGTATAATAATAATAATAATCTTTATTTTTATATAGCGCTAACATATTCCGCAGCGCTTTACAGTTTTGCACACATTATCATCGCTGTCCCCGATGGGGCTCACAATCTAGATTCCCTATCTGTATGTTTTTTGAGTGTGGGAGGAAACCGGAGTACCCGGAGGAAACCCACGCAAACACGGGGAGAACATACAAACTCCTTGCAGATGTTGTCCTAGGTGGGATTCAAACCCAGGACTCCAGCGCTGCAAGGCTGTAGTGCTATCCACTGAGCCACCGTGCTGCCCTGTATATATATATATACACAGGGGCGGAACTATCGTGGAAGCAGGGGAAGCAGCTGCCATAGGGCCCGGGCTAGCAGGGGGCCCGTCCCTGCTGCAGCTGTCTCCCCTGCGGCTGTGTTCCGCCGCCCATGGCCTGAGAGTCGGCGGTTCCCTGTGCTGGCTGTCATGCTGACAGCCGGCGCAGAGAAGCTGCTGCGTGCCGTCTCCCAGGAATCAATTGCACTGGTGTCTATACAGACGCCAGTACAATTGAAGCTCTGACCGCCGGGTCAGAGTGACGTCTGCAGCGTGATCATGTCATGTGATCACGCTGCTGACGTCACTCGTCGGCGGCGCCCAGAAGGGTGAACACTGGTGGTGAGTGTGCTCCACTGTGGAGCTGAAGATACCACCGAAGATTAACGGGGGCACATACTGTGTGAGTGATAACTCTGCATTCTTGGCTGCATTACTACTTGAGGGGCACATTACTACTGATGGGAGAATAAGAGGGCTTATTACTAGTTATGGGGGCATAATGTGCCTGCATTAATAGTTATGCGGGACATGGTTACTAGTAATGGTAGCATAAGGGGGCTGCATTGCTACCAGTCCATTATATTATATTGTGTTTCCATAATGTCTGCTTTAAATACAGCTCTGATTTGGGCAAAAAGCTGGCCGTTATGAGACTGAAGAGTATTTTTTGGGCCTAGAGAATTGCTGTGATTTGCTCCGCCCACTGCTATTGGCTCCGCCCACTATCAGAACCCCGCCCCCCCGCCGCCCGTTTGGGAGAGGGGGCCCCGTTCAAAATTTTGCTGTGGGGCCCCGCCATTTCTAGTTACGCCACTGTATATACATATATATATATATATACACACACATACATTATTTTGCTTAAAAAAAAGAAACGGACACAAAACGTTCATTTTTTAATTTATATTTTGTTATCTAATATCACAATCAACATTAACGTTAAAGAATGCCAATAGGCACTGAAATCAAGTGTTATAACAGTGTTTCTACTATGCCGCCCTGGCAATCTGAGCTCTTGGTATCTGTGCAAGTCAAACACTTAAGGGAAAAACTATTTCTTAAGACTAGATAAGTACCTCATTGTTAGAATATTCCCTATGAGGAAATGCCACCGGCACAGGTGTGGGCAATGTGTACACCTTAGTCCTAAAATCTAAGGAAACAAGATGGAGAAGAAGATTTTGCAAAACATGGAAATTCACTAAATGAAAGTCAACGTAAAGCAATGACATAATGACGTACAATGTTTTTAACGTTCCACATTCCAAGCTCAGGCCTTCTATAATAGTTATCTCCTAGATGGCGCAATTTTATTCTTTTAAAATTTTAATAGGACAGTAGCTCCTACCTAGAATGATAATGTATGCAGATACATATGACCTCTTCTTTGGTTTCATTGTTTATGTTTTTTTTTGTTGCTGTCATGCTGGGGTAGAGAGATGCCCGGGGAGTAACACAAAGGTAGAGGTGGAAACAGGTAAAAAAAGGCCCTATCGATAGCAAGGGTGGGAGATGGTGACCCTTCAACACTTACCTAATGCTGAACCCTGCGCTCCCTATCATCCTAAACGGTTCCTTCCCCTCGTGCATCGTCACGTACCTAAGCTTGGCCCTGGATAGTGAGAAGGGCAGCAAGACACTGGTCTTACTACTATGACAAGACATCACAGGGAAGGAAACAAGCGGGGGAAAACACACAAACAGAACTTCACAGCATAAATGGAAGACACAACAGCTTCTCCTAGGAACACCTTCTCAGGATAGACTCAGGATAGAAGCTCTATTGCTGGCATGGAAGGAAGTCAGGAGTAGGTTTAAATAATGAAGGGGGAATACTCTCAATGAGCAGCAGCTGAGACCAGGGCCGGCTCCAGGTTTTTGGGGGCCCCGGGCAAAAGAGCCTCAGTGGGCCCCTTTAACACAGACCATGATTCATGATGCACAGATACAGCGGAGAAATATATATATATAGATAGTACAAGGCCAAAGATTTCACTTCTTACATTACATGAGTGATATCTATTGTAAATTCTACAGTAGCTCAGAAACCGGCGAATCCTCGCAGTGCACAGTACAGACCAGATAGTATAGTCCTCCATACAGTATTATGGGCTCCACATAGTCCTCCATACAGTATTATGGGCTCCACATAGTCCTCCATACAATATTATGGGCATCACATAGTCCTCCATACAGAATACTGGTCTGGTCCCCATATAATGCTCCATACAGAATACTGGTCCCCATTTAATGCTCCATACAGAATACTGGTCCCCATATAATGCTCCATACAGAATACTGGCCCCCATATAATGCTCCATACAGAATACTGGCCCTCATATCATGCTCCATACAGAATACTGGCCCTCATATCATGCTCCATACAGAATACTGGCCCCCATATAATGCTCCATACAGAATACTGGCCCCCATAAAATGCTCCATACAGAATACTGGCCCTCATATCATGCTCCATACAGAATACTGGCCCTCATATAATGCTCCATACAGAATACTGGCCCTCATATAATGCTCCATACAGAATACTGGCCCTCATATCATGCTCTATGAAGAATACTGGCCCTCATATAATGCTCCATACAGAATACTTGCCCTCATATAATGCTCCATACAGAATACTGGCCCCCATAAAATGCTCCATACAGAATACTGGCCCTCATATCATGCTCCATACAGAATACTGGCCCTCATATAATGCTCCATACAGAATACTGGCCCTCATAAATGCTCCATACAGAGTACTGGCCCTCATATCATGCTCCATACAGAATACTGGCTCCCATATAATGCTCCATACAGAATACTGGCCCTCATATCATGCTCCATACAGAATACTGGCCCTCATATCATGCTCCATACAGAATACTGGCCCCCATATAATGCACCAGTCAGGCTGTGCTCCTCATATAATGCCCCATGCAGGATGACAGGCTGTGCCCCTCATATAATGCCCCATGGAGGATGTCCCTCCCCTCTTTATAGTGCCCCATGGAGGATGTCACTCCCCTCTTTATAGTGCCCCATGGAGGATGTCACTCCCCTCTTTATAGTGCCCCATGCAGGATGTCTCTCCCCCCCATAAAACGCCCCACGCCACCTCCATACATTAAAAAAAAAAAAATAAATAAATAAATAAATAAATACTCACCTCACTGCTCACCTGCTGCTACCGCTGCCGCTGCTCTGCTCCAAACTCCAGTGTCGCTGCCTGGCGTCTTCCCGCTCTGCACTGTGACTGCTCAGCAGAGGCCCTCTGACCTGAGACGTCACAGTCAGGAGACGCGGAAAACACAGGACCTGCAGCGGAGGCACGGGGAGAGGTAAGTATTGTGCCGGGGCCCTGAGCAAGCGTGGCGGCGCTGGCACTGCACTCCTCAGCTGACTGGCGCCACAGGGCGCCAGGGTGCCCGACGGCGAGTGGGCCCCCCCGCCTGCTCAGGGCCCCGGCTCTTGCCCGGGTATGCCGGGTGCTGACGCCGGCCCTGGCTGAGACAAAAGCCAAATGGAATCTCAGAAGATTAACCTCTTAAGCACTGAATCACATTGTACATTAATGACCGAGCCTCATTTATTAAAACTGACCACTGTCACTTTATAAGGTAATAACTCTGGAATGCTTCAGTGGATCCCGCTGATTCTGAGACTATAGTGGTAAAATTTCTTCAATATGACTTGCGTTTTTTTGTGAAAAAAAAACATTTCCCACATGTCTACTCTACATCTGCATCATTTTTTAACCATAATTTTTTTTTTTGTTAAGAAGTTATAAGAGTTAAAAGTTGACCAGTGATTTCTCATTTTTCCAACAAAATTTACAAAACATTTGGTTTTAGAGACCACATGAAGTGACTTTGAGGGGCATATTTGACAAACAATACACAAAAGTGACACCATTCTAAACACTGCACCCCTCAAGATGCTCAAAACCACATTTGATAAGTTTATTAACCCTTCTGGTGCTTCATTGGGACTGAAGTAATGTGGAAAGAAAAAATGAACATTTACCTTTTTTTTCACAAAAATTTTACTTTAGATCCAATTTTTTTTATTTTTCTAAGGATATCAGGAAAAACTTTACAACAATATTTGTTTTGTACGCCGATACCCCAAATGTTGGGGAAAACCACTGTTTGGGTGCATGTCAGGGCTCGGAAGGGAAAGAGCACCATTTGAATTTTTGAATGCAAAATTTGCGAGAATCTTTAACGGATGCATTTTGAGAGCCCCTGATGTGCCTAAACAGTGGAAACCCCCCACGAGTGACCCCATTTTAGAAAATAGACCCCGCAAGAAACATATCTAGATTTTTGGTGAGCACCTTTAATCCCCAGATGCTTCACAGAAGTTTAAAACGTAGAGAGACCTGAAAATAAAGAATCTAATTTTTTCCACAAACATGATCTTTTAGCCTCAATTTGCTATTTTTACAAGGGTAACAGGAGAAAATGAACCCCAAGAATTTTTGTGCATTTTCTACCCAATTTGTGGAGGAAAACCACTGTTTGGGCGCACGGCAAGGCTCAGAAGGGAAGGAGCATTAATTGACCTTTTGAACGCAAAATAAGCTACAATTGAGAGCAGATGCCATGTCGCTTTTGAAGAGCCCCTGATGTACCTAAACAGTGGAAACTCCTCATCAGTGACCCCATTTTGGAAACTAGACCCCTCAAGGAACTTGGCTAGATGTGTGGTGAGCATCCTGATCCCCAAGGTGCTTCACAGAAGTTTATAAAGTAGAGCTGTGAAAATAAAAAAAATCACATTTTTCCACAAAAATGATCTTTTAGCCTCAAATTTTTTATTTTCACAAATGCACAAAGGAAACAGGAGAAAACAGACTGCTAGAATTGTTGTTCAATTTCTCTTGAGTACACAGATACCCCATATGTGGGGGAAAACTACTGTTTGGGTGCATGGTAGTGCTTAGAAAGGAAGGAGCACCGTTTGACTTTTTGAACTCAAAATTGGCTGGAATCATTTGCAGACGCCATGTCGCGCTTGGAGAGCCCCTGATGTACCTAAACAGTGGAAACTCCCAACAAGTGTCTCCATTTTGGAAACTAGACCCCTCAAGGAATGTACTTAGATAAATGGTGAGCACCTTAAACTCTCAGGTGCTTCATAGAAGTTTATAACGTAGAGCCAAAAAAATATAAAATCACATTTTTCCTACGAAAAAATTCTTTCAGTCCTAAATTTTTATTTTTACAAGGGCAACAGGAAAAAATTGACCCCATAATTTGTTGTGCAATTTCTCTCTCCTTAGTGCATCAATACCCCATGTGTAGGGGAAAACTACTTTTGCGGCACAGTGCAAAGCTCAGAAGGGAAGAAGAGCCATATTTGAGTTCACATTTTGCTGGAATGGTTTGAAGGTGTCATATTGGAATACATGATTGGAATACAAGGCTAGAAGGATACAACTTATTTGCAAGAAACAGACTTGATAAACGAGGAGGAGGTGTTGCATTGTATGTTAGAAAAGCGTATATCTGCACAGAGATTGACGCTTCAGAGACTGGGAGTTCTGTGGAAACTGTTTGGGTAAGAATACAAGGACAGAACAATGGAAAGGACACCATTGTAGGCATTTACTACAGGCCGCCTGTGCAAGCTGAAGATATGGATGAACTCTTTATGCATCAAATGGCCAAGTTCTCCAAAAAATATGACATAGTGGTCATGGGAGATTTCAACTATCCAGACATTTGTTGGGAATCTCTCTCAGGCAAAACTAACAGGTCCAGGAAATTCTTATCCTCTCTTGCTGACAACTTTATCTTCCAAAAGGTAATGGAGAAAACAAGGGGATCTGCTACCTTGGATCTAATCCTCATAAACAGGGAGGAAATGGTGGAGGAGGTAAGAGTGGCTGGGACTCTAGGAGGTAGTGACCATGCTATTTTAGAATTTTGGATAACAAGAGGAGGAAGACCTGTGAAGACTCAGACGTCAAGGTTAGATTTCAGAAAGGCAGATTTTAAGGAACTCAGAAAGAGAATTGGAGGGATCCAATGGCTGGATATCCTTAAGGACAAATATGTCCAGGAAGGATGGAAAATCTTGAAAAATGAGATTCTCAAAGCACAATCGTTAACAATTCCGAAAAGAGGGAAGAATGGGAAGCATTTAAGGAAACCAGGATGGATGAACATAGAACTTAAACACATGCTAAAAAGGAAGAAAGAAATGTTTATCAAATGGAAAGAGGGAGGCATATCTAAAGAAGAATATAATGCCGTCTGCAGAACCTGCAGGGCACAAATCAGATTATCTAAAGCTGACAATGAATTAAGGCTTGCAAGTGACGTCAAAAGCAACAAAAAAGGATTTTGGGGATACGTCAAAAGTAAAAGAAAAGTCAAAGATGCTATAGGATTTTTACAGGATGAAAATGATGAAATGGTAAGTCAGGATGTTGAGAAGGCTGAACTTTTAAATTCCTATTTTGCATCTGTTTTCTCTCAGAAAGGAAATGTAACATCAACTGATCTTCACTGTCCTATTAAAGGAATAGAAGAATCCAGGATATCTATAAACAGAAAGACAGTGAGGAAACACTTAGCTAACATAAATGAATTCAAGTCTCCAGGTCCAGATGAATTACACCCCAGGGTACTGAAGGAGATAGCAGAAGAAATTCTTGAACCACTGTCCATAATCTTTGAAAATTCTTGGAGAACAGGAGAAGTCCCAGAAGACTGGAGAAGAGCAAATGTTGTTCCTATCTTCAAAAAGGGGAAGAAGGTGGACCCAGGGAACTACAGGCCGGTGAGTCTGACTTCTATACCAGGAAAGATCTTTGAACAAATTATTAAAGAACATGTATGCAAGTACCTGGATAAGAATGAAGTGATTAAACAGAGTCAGCATGGGTTTGTAACTAATAAGTCATGTCAGACTAACTTAATTTCCTTCTATGACAGAATCACTGACTGGGTGGATCAGGGAAATGCTGTAGATATAGTATATCTTGACTTCAGCAAAGCATTTGACAAAGTATCTCACACAATCCTTATTGAAAAAATGACTAAGTATGGAATGGACAAGGCAACTGTTAGGTGGATTCATAACTGGCTTAGTGATCGGACCCAAAGAGTGGTTGTAAATGGCTGCACATCCAGTTGGAAGAATGTCTCAAGTGGGGTACCACAAGGCTCTGTTTTGGGCCCTGTATTGTTCAACATCTTTATCAATGATTTAGATGAAGGAATTGAGGGTAAACTGATCAAATTTGCTGATGACACAAAGCTAGGAGGGGTAGCTAATACTAGAGAAGAGAGAGAGAGGATTCAAAAAGATATACATAAACTGGAGCAGTGGGCAGCAACTAACAGAATGGATTTTAAGAGGGAAAAATGCAAAGTACTACATCTGGGCAATAAAAATGAAAAAAGCATATACAAAATGGGAGGAATAGGGCTAAGTAACAGCACATGTGAAAAAGACTTGGGTATACTAATTGATCACAGACTTAACATGAGTCAACAGTGTGATGCAGCAGCAAAAAAGCAAATGCAAATCTAGGATGTATCAACATAAGCATACAGTCTAGATCACGTGAGGTCATTATTGCCCTCTACTCCTCTTTGGTCAGACCTCATCTGGAATACTGTGTCCAGTTTTGGGCACCACATTTTAAAAAAGACATCAACAAACTGGAGCAAGTTCAGAGAAGAGCCACCAGAATGGTGACCGGTCTGCAAACCATGTCCTATGAGGAACGGTTGCAGGATTTGGGAATGTTTAGCTTGCAAAAAAGAAGACTGAGAGGAGACTTAATAGCTGTCTACAAATATCTCAAGGGCTGTCACATTGTAGAAGGATCATCTTTATTCTCATTTGCACAAGGAAAGACTAGAAGCAATGGGATGAAACTGAATGGGAGGAGACACAGATTAGATATTAGAAAAAACTTTTTGACAGTTAGGGTGATCAATGAGTGGAACAGGCTGCCACAAGAGGTGGTGAGTTCTCCTTCAATGGAAGTCTTCAAACAGAGGAAGGATAGACATATGTCTGGGATGATTTAGAGAATCCTGCTTTGAGCAGGGGGTTGGACCAGAAGGCCCAGGAGGTCCCTTCCAACTCTACCATTCTATGATTCTATGATTCTATGATTCTATTGGCAGAGACCCTGCGATGCCAGAATAGCAGAAACCCCCATAAGTGACATCATTTTAGATACTACACCTCTCAACAAATTCATTAAGGGGTACAGTAATCATGTTGATACCATATGTGCTGCACAGAAATTATACCATTGGGGCGGTGAAGAAAGAATAACTATAATTTTTTCACTAAAATGTTGTTTTAGCCCCAAATTTTTACATTTTATAAGGGTTAATAGGAAAAAATGGACCTGTCAGTTTGTTGTGCAATGTCTCCTGATTATGCCAATACCCTGCATGTAATCAGGGACTATATTTGATGCATAGTGGAAAGCTCAAAAGGAAGGGGCACCATATTATTTTGTATATTTTACTGTTATAGTTGCGGGTGCCATGACCCACTTGGAGAGCCCCTGATTTGCCAGAACAGTAGAATGTCACACTCTGACGGTCTTCGGTAAAGAAGGGGGGCCTCAAACTGTCCCTGGAACTGGGACCCTAACTATCCCTGTCCCGGGGGTACTCTTGAAGGTAGAGAGGCCAGAGTCTCCACCCTTACTATGCTCTTGTTAAACCCTGGTCTGTCCTCTCCCCCACCCGATATGGCCTGGGACAGAGACATAAGGTAAACAAGACACATAGATAAAAAGGGGATAACAGAAAACCTCCATCATAAAAAGCCACTAACCAACAATAGGAAGGAGGATAGGGACAGGGAGCAATAAACTAAAAGCAATGACCATTTTTTATAGGAAGAGTTAATGGCCAAATCAAAAGCAACTGAAATGGAGATCTATGTTTCTCACCAGCATAGAAAGGGTCATTAACCTCTTAATCACCAGAGGAAACTAAATCTGTTTAATATAGGGCACAAATCAACCATCTCTAAAGAAGACCTGCAATTCATTACCCGACGTGACCTCTAACTCCAGGTTTTCCAGGGGGACATGACACCCTTGTGACACTCATGCACTAATAAGCAGTAGTAAGTAGTTGATGCAATATATACAATAATAAGCATTATTTTATTGATATTACCGCCATATGGTGACATATAGTGGTAGATACCAGTCCTACACAACATACAAGTGATTTCAGTACAGTTATATAAAGGATGACTTTCTTTCTGATGGTGTTGTTCACTTTTCCTGTTTTTTCCAAGTAGACGAGATCCTAATGACAATGACGACATGGCAGAGCTTAAGACCCTACCCAAAGTCCCGCCCCACAGGCCTGCCCCAATGCATGGAGACCAAAATTTTAATGATAATTTTATAGAAAAAATACTTTTCAAGTGAAAGTATGTATTAATTGAGTATACCAGCGCAGTTATGGTAGTGCCTTTAGTTAATATGTGTAACAATTATGACAGGTTCTCTTTAAACCTCAAACTTTATAATGGCCCTAAATTAGGTCCTATACTTTGTGATAGCCCCACATTAGATCTATACTGTATACTGGGGCAACATTTGCAGTGAAAAGATGGCTTCTCTTTCAGTTCATTTCCATTGTAAAACCACTTTCATATATTCAGTAATTTGAGGCTTTTATTTTTCGCTTCTGGTTTTGAACTAGGAGAAAAAAAGAAAGTGCATTTCACTTCTTTGAAGCTGCTCTCTTTATGAAATCCGCTCCAAAAAAAAAGTTTTATTATCTAATCAAAAGGCTTCAAAAAGTGCTTCAGAAATTTTTTTCTAAAATGCTGCGAAAACTCTTCAAAAACACTTCAAGAAACAAAAATTTCATCCAAAAACTCCCCAAAAAGGGGCCTTTCCTGAAACAGTTACCGCTTGAAAAAGAGAATCATTGTTTTTCAGTGCCTCAAAAAATTTTGTAGCCTTAGGGTATATGCACACGGTGTCTTTTAGATGAGGTGTAACAGCATCTTTTTTGCTATAAGGAGAATGAAGGTAAAACCCTGGCGGTTTTGAAGCCGCTTTGTTGACAGGTTTGTGACAGCTCTCAAGAAGAAGCTGCTTGAAGAATGGACCAGTCACTTCATTTAGCTGCTTCATGGCTTTCAAAGCTAGGAGCACTTAAAAAAGTTCCAGGTGGAATCTGTCCCCCTTCACATGTTCGTTTTTTATGTCTGTATGCGGTCTGTTTTTAAGGATTCCAAATACGGACATAGACACACCCATTGCATTCAATGGTGGTGCGCACGTCAGGTTTTCAAACGGACCCTCCCTGACTTTAAAGTATCACACGCAAAATGTGTGCTGGGCATGTGCACGCTGATGACACATAGATGACATCCGTGTGTCAACAGTGAAACACGTAGCGGCGCCTGTGAAAAAGCAGTACAGTATGCGCTATTTCTAGGCACTAGGTGCTGAATACAACTCTCATCATCCTCAGCTGGTCTCCCTGCAGTCAGCGAGACCAGGCTAGTCTGATTGCAGTTGTAGTCAGTGGTCGCCCTCTGTGTCCAGCGCTGACTACAACTGTCATCATTGTCGCCTGGTCTCCCTGCTATCAGTGAGACAGTGTGCATCTGATGATAGATGTAGTCAGTTGTACTTTAATTGAAGTAAACATTCAGACTCCTTCATTTTAAATACAAACTCCTGGTGCAGGAGAAGAGAAGACCCTGCCTGCAAGGGCTTACAGTCTACAAGGGAAGGGTGAGGATACAGTAAGTGAGGGCAGAGCTGGTCGTGCAGCCGTATGGAGGAACGAGGATCACTGCAAGTTGCAGGTTTGTTGGAAGAGGTAGGTCTTCTGATTCCTTTTGATAGTTTCCACGGTAGGCGAGAGTCTGATTTGTTGGGTTACAGAGATCCAGAGTAGGAAAAATGCACAGGAAAAATCTTGTTTGTAATTGTGGGAAGAGGAGATAAGAGAGGAGTAGAGAAGGAGATCTTGTGAGGATCAGTGGTTGTAGGTAAGTATCAGGAGATTAGGTCCCAGATGTATGGACGTTTTCCGATGGCTTTGTATGCCATGGTTAACGTTTTGAACTGAAGTCTTCGGGCAATGGGGAGCCAGAGAAGGGATTGACAGAGAGGAGAGGACCAGAAATAGTGGGGGGACAGGTGGGTTAGTCAGGCAGCAGAGTTTAGGATAGATTGACGGAGTGCGAGAGTGTTAGAAGGGAGTCCACAAAGCGGGAGTTGCAGTAGAGACGGGAGATGATGAGGGCATGCACTAGTGTTTTTTCACATTCTTGATTAACCCCTCTCTGACATCAGACGTACTGTTCCGTACATGTGCCCTGGGCCTGTCTGACCATGTGTTCTGTCCCCACATGAGGCGAATGGAGGTGAAGTTGAATGGGGCTGGGAGAGTTTTCCTACCATCCGCTTCCTCATGCAGAACAGACAGGACCAGTGCTGTTCAGCGTCCAGAGAGACGCCCAATGGTATAAAATTCTGTGACACACCCATGGTGTCAATATGATCTCTGCACCCCTAGATGAATTGATTGAGAGGTGTAGTTCTTAAAATGGAGTCACTTATGGCTGTTTTGGCACCTTATGGGCTCTCCCAGTGGGATATGGCCCCTACAAACTATAACGGTAAAATCTGGTGCTCCTTTCCTTCTGAGCTCTGCCATGCGCCCAAACAGTGGTTTACCCCACACATGGGGTATCAGTGTACTCAGGACAAATTGCACATAACTTTTGGGGTCCAATTTATTCTGTTACCCTTGGGAAAATAAAAATTGGAGGGCGAAAAGTTAATTTTTGTGGAAAAATTATGATTTTTTATTTTTACGGCTCTACGTTATAAACTTCTGTGAAGCACTTGGGGGTTCTAAGTGCTCACCACACATCTAGATAAGTTCCTTAGGCGGTTTCCAAAATGGTGTCACTTGTGGGAGGTTTCCACTGTTAAGGCACATCAGGGGCTCTCCGAATGCGACATGGCGTCCGATCTTAATTCCAGCCAATTTTGCGTTGAAAAAGTAAAACGGCACTCCTTCTCTACCAAGCTTTGCCGTGCGCCCAAACAGTGGTTTACCCCCATATGTAGGGTATCAGCATACTAAGGACAAATTGCACAACAAACTTTGTGGTCCAAATTCTCCTGTTACCCTTGGTTAAAATAAAAAAATTGGATCTGAAGTAAATTTTTTGTGAAAAAAAGTTAAATGTTCATTTTTTTTTAACATTCCAAAAATTCCTGTGAAGCACCTGAAGGGTTAATAAACTTCTTGAATGTGGTTTTGAGAACCTTCAGTGGTGCAGTTTTTAGAATGATGTCACTTTGGGCATTTTCTATCATATAGACCCTCAAAGTGACTTCAAATGTGATGTGGTCCCTAAAAAAAAATGGTGTTGTAAAAATGAGAAATCACTGGTCAACTTTTAACCCTTATAACTTCCTAGCTAAAAAAATTTTGGTTCCAAAATTGTGCTGATATAAAGTAAACATATGGGAAATGTTACTTATTAAGTATTTTCTGTGACATACCCTGTGATTTAAGGGCATGAAAATTCAAAGTTGGAAAATTGCAAAATGTTCAAAATTTTCACCAAATTTCCACTTTTTTCACAAATAAATGCAAGTAATATCAAAGAAATTTTACCACTATCATGAAGTACAATATGTCACGAGAAAACATTGTCAGAATCACCAGGATCCATGGAAGCGTTCCAGAGTTATTACCTTATAAAGGGACAGTGGTCAGAATTGAAAAAATTGGCCCTGTTCATTAACATGCAAACCACCCTTGGGGGTAAAGGGGTTAAGGAATGTGTGGATCTGGGAAATATTTTGAAGTTGAGGTCAGCAGGAAGTGGAAAGAGCTTGGATATATGGTTTGATGGAGATATCAGAGTCAAGGGTTATCCGAGGCAGCGAGCTTACGGGACTGGTGAGAGTGAGCAGCCATTGACTTTGATGGATACGTTTATTGGGGGGTTGAGTGAGATGAGGGAAAGATGATGAATTCTGTTTTGTCCATGTTAAGTTGTAGAAATCTAGCATAGAAAAAAAGATGAAATAGCAGACAGACATTGTGAGATTCTGGTTAGTAAGGAGGTGATATCGGGTCCAGAGAGGTGGATCAGAGTGTCATCAGCATAAAGCATGATGTTGAAAGACATGGGACTCTATGAGCTGTCCCAGGCCCGAAGTTGTGGATGAGAGCAAGTAGGGGTCCTTGAACTGAACCTTCGGGGACACCGACAGATAGGGGGTGAGATGAGGAGGTGGTGTGTGATTGGGAGATGCTCAGTTTCCGATCTGTTAGGTATGAAGATATCCAGGATAGAGACAAGTCTGTAATGCCAAGAGATGATAGAGTCTGTAGTAAGAGGTTATAGTGCACTGTGTTGAAAAGCTTTCATGGCTAGTTTATGAGGGATACATGTATATAATGAAACAACATCACAACATAGCCATGAAAAATTATTTTGCCACATTTTTTTTAGAGAAGCTGTATTTAAATCATGTTTGTCATGGAAGTACAATTTCCTGTTGGACATTGAGAAATCCCTGTTCTAATTTTCCCTTCAGCAGGCTTCAGTTCACAACTTCTGGTAGAAAAATTGGATACTATTCTTTACATAAAACAAGAGGTACTACCAAAAAATTATGGGGTCAACTTGCTTAATTGTTGACAATAACAGTAATTTTGAGCAGGGGTGTCCAAGCATTTACATACCACTGTACAAGTCAACAATAGTTTACTCCAAAACTATCATTTATTTTTTTTTAGTCACCCAGATATGGACTGCTTCTTGTGCTTTGGACTAGTGTCTTGCTGTATAACCTTTTTCTTGCTTAGCTTTGGATCACGGGCTGCTGATTGGACATTATTACCCAACTCATGTTTCTGATAGGTATGTTAAGATACCCAGGCCCTGCAGCAAAAGAGCATTTTTACACTATTACATTCCCATAATCCTTGACTTCAGGTATAATATGCTTCCTGTGGAACACTTAATGGATTTCACAAAAGATGAAATAAGTCCTAAGTCTTTCCAAAAAGTTCCACTATGGAATCATCAGCCCAAATAGCATTATTTAAAAAATAAGGCGTCATCAGAGTGTTTAGCGCAGTTTTGATGAGCCTTTATAATTATGCTTTCTTGCTTTGCATTGTTACCATATTTCTTTGGATGTTTGTTTCAGTTTTTATGCACAGTTGGCAGGATAGCCACTTCTGAGATATTTCAATAACTTTCTTTAGCAATTTTATTTGATCCTGGCACAGTATATTTAAGTTGAAATAGTTTAGTCTACTGCAAATTACTGGAAAAGTTCTAAAGATAATCATAAGGTTTTGCAGGACCTTGGGCCACATCAGTAGTAAATAACTGCCGGCCAGAGCCCTGAGAACATCTGTGTGGCCCAGCTGCGCTTGGTACACACATGTTCCAGGAGTATGTGCTGAAAGGTAATTGCAAAATCTGATATTCATTCACACTTCACATTTCCCAGGAGCCACCAGAGGGAGCCCCTTAGATTCAGGTATTTAGGGGCGTGGAGAAATGCAGCAGTAGGCATTCTAGCCAGACAGCTATTCTAGTTGTTGGTTTTACCTCAGAGAAGAGATCAGAACGGCAGTTACCTCAGACAAGCTGTGAGGGACAGATGAGTTCTCCTCAGGACACCAGAGTGAGAGGATTCCTGTCAGAGCTCAGTCTGAGCTAGAGAGAGGAGAGACAGAAGACAGGGAAGGAAAGATTGCAAGCTGTTACTCAGAACAGACAGACTGCTAGTATCCCATGAATGTGGAAAGTGACTCTCGGAGCAAGCGTGTATTCAGTCTGACGGAACGTCCTGAGAGCTGCTCTGGACAGAGTCTTTGAAGGAAAGAAGGAAGGGGACTACAGTTTGCAGAACATCGAGTTAACTGAGAAAAGTCAGTGAGCTGGAAAGTAAGAAAGCTGACAACTACACCTACTGCTACCCGTGCTTATGTTAAGGGTAAGAGTGAGGCGACGGGCGAGTGGTGACCTAAGAAAGGAGTGACTTCGGTGACAGATCACCTTCACTTGACTAACCGGACACCGGGGTCCGAAGTATTGCTAGAACCTTTACGGCTAGTGAGAGAAACACCGGAATCCTTGCTGGACTTCAAGTCACAGAAGGTAGCCCTAAGTGTCGATACGTAACAGGAGTCAGGGGGAACAGGACGGAGTCGGCCTGATCAGCCACAACGGCTTAGTTCTTTCCAACATCTGGTCACCAGAGATAGAAAAGGCTCCACCACAATGTCGACCGGGCGTAGCTGTTATACATAGAGTTGAACTTCGCTTCACGCAGGTTGGAAACTCACACATTAAAGGGAAAGGAGGCCTTAACCTCACTCAGCGATTACCTGAATGTGCATTCTTCACCCTGACCAGCTTCCCGGGAAATACCTGCAACCTTCAACAGTAAAGGTATGGAAAGAGACCAGCTTGTGTGTGTTTGACTTATTACTTGCACCCTGCAACACCATAGACTTTGAGGGACTAGTCCCACCTGTGGGGGACTTAACATCCAGCTGCCCCATAACATCCCCTCAGAAGATTCATCTTGCAGCGCTGGTCAAATTGATCAGAAACCACAGGTGGCGTCACGAACTATTACTAAAATCCCTGTAAATATTCCCCCCATTGTATGAGCGCCCAGGGCCACGGACCGAGCTCTGCTGCCAGTGACATCCCCCATAGACTTCCATGGGCTCGGTGCCGAGTATCCCATAGCCCTGGTACCATGTGCGCATCACATCCTCCTATTTTGCAAGAATCCCTGGCACCTCTTCTTAGAACATAAAGTCGTGGCGAAAAGTGTTGGCACCCTTGAAATTGTTCCAGAAAATGAAGTATTTTTAACAGATTTTGCTATACACATGTTTATTTCCTTTGTGTTTATTGGGACAGCATAAAAAATCAGAGAAAAAAAAGGCAAATTGGACTTAATTTCACAAAAAAAAAAATGGGCCAGACAAAATTTTGGCACCTTTCAAAAATTATGGGTAAACAAATTTTTTCAATTCTGATGCTTATTCAAACTAACCTGTGGCAAGTAACAAGAACATAAAACAATTTTAAGGATGCCAAAACTTTCGGCCATGACTGTAGAGACAGCATTGTTATGGCTTGACACAGACTTGACGTCAAGCTGGGCCTACTAATCAGAAGAGACAACAGAGATGCCAGCAAGTAGGAAGAGGATTGCATGGCTCTGGTGAGTAATCATGGATTTCAATGTGGCCGCTGGACCAAATATCTGCAAATCTTTTTGCTCAACTTTAGTTCTACTCGTGTAATGTTTTGATTCAGTAGTGCCAGAAGTAATAAAGTTTGAGTTTTTATTTAAGTTAATCTGCGTGTAGCCAAAAGCCGCGCTGACTTGCAGTATGGTTTTCAACTAGGCCTTGGAAATCAAGGTCCCAGAGTCTGGATGAAGAGCGGAGAGGCCACAATCCAAGCTGCTTGAGGTCTAGTGTGAAGTTTCCACAATCAGTGATGGTTTGGGGAGCCATGTCATCTGCTGGTGTACTGTGGGGGAAATAAGTATTCGATCCCTTGCTGATTTTCTAAGTTTGCCCACTGACAAAGACATGAACAGTCTATAATTTTAAGGGTAGGTTAATTTTAACATTGAGAGATAGAATATCAAAAATAAAATCCAGAAAATCACATTGTATAAATTATATAAATTTGTTTGCATTTTGCTGTGAGAAATAAGTATTTGATCCCTCTGGCAAACAAGACTTAAAACCTGGTGGCAAAATCCTTGTTGGCAAGCACAGCAGTCAGACATTTTTGTAGTTGATGATGAGGTTTGCGCACATGTCAGGAGGAATTTTGGTCCACTCCTCTTTGCAAATCATCTCTAAATCATTAAGATTTTGAGGCTGTCACTTGGCAACTCAGAGCTTCAACTCCCTCCATAAGTTTTCTATATGATTAAGGTCTGGAGACTGGATAGGCCACTCCATGACCTTAATGTGCTACTTTTTGAGCCACTCCTTTGTTGCCTTGGCTGTATGTTTTGGGTCATTGTCTTGCTGGAAGACCCAGCCTTGAATCATTTATAATGTCCTGGCGGAGGGAAGGAGGTTGTCACTCAGGATTTTACAGAACATGGCTCCATCCATTCTCCCATTGATGCAGTGAAGTAGAACTGTGCCATTAGCAGAGAAACACCCCCATAATATAATGTTTCCACCTCCATGCTTGACAGTGGGGATGGTGTTCTTTGGGTCATAGGCAGCATTTCTCTTCCTGCAAACACGGAGAGTTGAGTTAATGCCAAAGAGCTCAATTTTTGTCTCTTCTGACCACAGCACCTTCTCCCAATCACTCACAGAATCATCCAGGTGTTCATTGGCAAACTTCAGATGGGCCTGCACATGTGCTTTCTTGAGCAGGGGGACCTTGTGGGCACTTCAGGATTTTAAACCTTTATGGCATAATGTGTTACCAATGGTTTTCTTGGTGACTGTGGTCCCAGCTGCCTTGAGATCAGTAACAAGTTCCCCCTGTGTAGTTTTAGGCTGATCTCTCACCTTCCTCATGATCAAGGATTTCCCACGATGTGAGATTTTGCATGGTGCCCCAGATCGATGTCGATTGACAGTCATTTTGTATTTCTTCCATATTCTTACTATTGCACCCACAGTTGTCTCCTTCTCACCCAGCATCTTACTTATGGTTTTGTAGCCCATTCCTGCTTTGTGCAGGTCTATGATGTTGTCCCTGACATCCTTATAAAGCTTTTTGGTCTTCCCCATGTTGTAGAAGTTAGAATCTGACTGATTAATTGATTCTATGGACAGGAGTCTTTTATAAAGGTGACTATGTAAAACAGCTGTCTTTAATGTAGGTAATGAGTTGATTAGGAACGTCTAACTGATGTGTAGGAGCCAAAACTCTTAATGGCTGGTAGGGGATCAAATACTTATTTCTCAATGCAAATTGCAAATAAATTTATATAATTTATACACTGTGATTTTCTGGATTTTATTTTTGATATTCTATATCTCAATGTTAAAATTAACCTTCACTTAAAATTATAGACTGTTCATGTCTTTGTCAGTGGGCGAACTTACAAAATCAGCATGGGATCAAATACTTATTTCCCCCACTGTAGGTACACTGTGTTTTATCAAGACCAAAGTCAGCACAGCCGTCTACTAGGAAATTTACCTGGCTTGCAAACAACAGTATCACTGTGCTTGATTGGCCAGCAAACTTGCTTGACCTTAAACCCATAGAGACTCTATGGGGTATTGTCAAGAGAAAGATGAGAGACACCAAACCCAACAATGCAGAGGAGCTGAAAGCTGCTATCAAAGCAACCTGGGCTTCCATAACACCTCAGCAGTGCCACAGGCTGATCGCCTCCATGCCATGCCGCATCAATGCAGTAATTGATGCCAAAGGAGCCCTGACCAAGTATTGAGTGCATTTACTGACCAGGCCAGACCGCATATCAAATATAAGGGTTGGGGGTCACTTGGGTAATAGTGATCACAAAATAATAAGCTTTCATGTATCCTTTAATAAGATGTGTAGTCGAGGGGTTACAAGGACACTAAACTTCAGGAAGGCAAATTTCCAACGGATGAGAGATGATCTTGGTGCAATAAACTGGGACGATATCCTGAGACATAAAAATACACAAAGAAAATGGGAGACGTTTATTAGTATCCTGAATAGGACCTGTGCACAGTATATACCCTATGGGAATAAACATGCTAGAATTAGGAGGAAACCACTATGGCTAAATAGAGCTGTAAGGGGCGCAATAAGGGACAAAAAGAAAGCGTTTAGGGAATTAAAGCAAGTAGGTAGTGAAGAGGCATTAAATAAATACAGAAGACTGAATAAATTCTGTAAAAAGCAAATCAAGACAGCAAAGATTGAGGCAGAGAGACTCATTGCCAGAGAAAGTAAAAATAATCCCAAAATATTCTTTAACTACATAAATAGCAAGAAACTAAAAAATGATAGTGTTGGTCCCCTTAAAAATAGTCTGGGTGAAATGGTGGATGAGGATGAGGAAAAAGCCAATATGCTAAATGACTTTTTTTCAACTGTATTTACACAAGAAAATCCCATGACAGATAACATGATCAGAGATAAAAAAATTTCTCCATTAAATGTCACATGCTTAACCCAGCAGGAAGTACGGCGGCGTCTAAAAATCACTAAAGTTGACAAATCCCCGGGCCCGGATGGGATACACCCCGAGTACTGCAGGAATTAAGTACAGTTATAGATAGACCTTTATTTTTAATCTTTAAAGATTCCATAATAACGGGGTCTGTACCACAGGACTGGCGTATAGCAAATGTGGTGCCAATATTCAAAAAGGGGGCAAAAACTGAACCTGGAAATTATAGGCCAGTGAGCTTAACATCTACTGTGGGTAAAATCCTGGAGGGTTTTTTAAGGGATACTATATTGGAGTATCTGAAGCTGAATAACCTCATGACACAGTATCAGCATGGGTTTACGAGGGACCGTTCTTGTCAGACTAATCTGATAAGCTTTTATGAAGGGGTAAGTTCAGGACTGGACCAAGGGAATGCAGTGGACGTGGTGTTCATGGACTTCTCAAAAGCTTTTGATACAGTGCCACACAAAAGGTGATACATAAAATGAGAACAATGGGGATAGGGGAAAATATGTGTAAGTGGGTTAAGAACTGGCTCATGGATAGGAAACAAAGGGTGGTTATTAATGGAGCACACTCGGACTGGGTCACGGTTAGCAGTGGGGTACCACAGGGGTCAGTATTGGGGCCGCTTCTCTTTAACATATTTATTAATGACCTTGTAGGGGGCATACAGAGTAGTATTTCAATATTTGCAGATGACACTAAACTCTGCAGGGTAATAAATACAGAGGAGGATAATTTTATATTACAGGAGGATTTATGTAAACTAGAAGCTTGGGCTGATAAATGGCAAATGAGCTTTAATGGGGATAAATGTAAGGTCATGCACTTGGGTAGAACAAATAAGATGTATAATTATGTGCTTAATTGTAAAACACTGGGCAAAACTGTCACTGAAAAAGACTTGGGTGTATGGGTGGACGACAAACTCACATTTAGTGGCCAATGTCAGGCAGCTGCTGCCAAGGCAAATAAAATAATGGGATGCATTAGACGAGGCATAGATGCTCATGAGGAGAACATAATTTTACCTCTATACAAGTCACTGGTGCGACCACACTTAGAATACTGTGTGCAGTTCTGGTCTCCGGTGTATAAGAAAGACATAGCTGAACTGGAGCGGGTGCAGAGAAGAGCGACCAAGGTTATTAGAGAACTGGGGGGTCTGCAATACCAAGACAGGTTATTACACTTGGGGTTATTTAGTTTGGAAAAACGAAGGCTTAGGGGTGATCTTATTACAATGTACAAATATATGAGGGGACAGTACAAAGACCTTTCTAATGATCTTTTTACTCTTAGACCTGTGACGGGGACGAGGGGGCATCCTCTACGTCTGGAGGAAAGAAGGTTTAGTCATAATCAGACGCAGATTCTTTACTGTAAGAGCAGTGAGACTATGGAACTCTGTGCCGTCTAATGTTGTAATGAGTGATTCCTTACTAAAATTTAAGAAGGGACTGGATGCCTTTCTTGAAAAGTATAATATTACAGGCTATATTCACTAGTTTCCTAGATATTGCGTTGATCCAGGGAGCTAGTCTGATTGCCGTATGTGGAGTCGGGAAGGAATTTTTTTCCCCAATGTGAAGCTTACTGTTTGCCACTTGGGTTTTTTTTGCCTTCCTCTGGATCAACATGTTAGGGCAGGTTAGGATAGGATATGGGTTGAACTAGATGGACTTAAAGTCTTCCTTCAACCTTAATAACTGTGTTAATAACTGTGTTACATTTCAGGAGGCCAACATTTTGGATTTTGAAATCATTTTTTCAAGCTGGTGTTATAAAGTATTCTAATTTACTGAGATAATGACTTTTGGGTTTTCACTGGCTGTAAGCCATAATCATAAACATTAACAGAAATAAACACTTGATATAGATCACTCTGTCTGTAATGACTCTATATATGAGTTCACTTTTTGTATTGAAGAACTGAAATAAATTAACTTTTTGATAATATTCTAATTTTGTGAGAAGCACCTGTATATATGAGCCGAACATAAGAAACACATGTCATAAAGTTATATACATGGAATGTAACATGCAAAGACATGAATGATGACCTATAATATACCACCTTAAAATACAAAAACTATGAAAGGCTAGAGAAATCCCCCTAACCAAGAGATAGTGGTGTAACATATATGCTAGAAAATAAATAGCCTATACATAAAGCAATCAGCATAGCTGAGATGGTTTGAAAGGGAAGAGGGCACCAGCCATGTAGAAGGTCATTAAGGCTGTAGGTTGCATGTTATGGAAAACTCAAACTAGAGGGCAAGGTGGAAACGCAGGATGTCAAGTAGAGGTAGATAGGTGGAGTGGCATTACATTAATGGTACACAGACACCTGAAACGCGTTGATACGGGTCATGTGAATTTGTATTGCTGACTAGTGTTGAGCGATACTGCTCGATATCTAAAAATATCGGATCGGAATGGTATCGCCGATATCACTAAATATCGGCGATATCCGATTCCGATACCGGAAGTCCCATGTAAGTCTATGGGAACAAAATATCGCAACTAAAAAAACCTTTATTTCCTTGTAAACACTAAATATACACACATGGAATACATATATATATATACATGTCATTGTGACATATATATATACATATATGTATAGTTTATACACTTCTACATAGTAAAATATCCTCTGATTCAATTGCCGGGTAAAGCCGGCTTCTGTGAAAAGACAGAAGCACCCGACATGAAATGACACTTGGTGTACATAGGGTTAACCATGTCTTTTCATGTCCTTTGCTATCTGATTTGCACAAACAATTACATCAGTCTATGTGTGCAAAATTTCACACCTGTAGGGGTTAATTAAAGGTGTAAATTCGTTGTAAAAAAAACGGACTTTTTTGCTACGAATTTACACCTTTAATTAACCCCTACAGGTGTGAAATTTTGCACACATAGACTGATGTAATTGTTTGTGCAAATCAGATAGCAAAGGACATGAAAAGACATGGTTAACCCTATGTACACCAAGTGTCATTTCATGTCGGGTTCTGCATTTTCACAAAAGCCGTCAATTGAATTAGCGGCTATTATACTATGTAGAAGTGTATGAACTATAAATATAAATATATATATATGTGTCACAAATTCAATGACATGTATATATATATATATATGAGGTGTAAAATTGTTTAAAAAAATGCGTGGGCTCCCGCCCTATTTTCGCAACCAGACAGACAAAGCCAGCGAATGGGGGCAGATAATAATAGCCCAGAGAGGGACCATTATTTTTGCCCCCCCCCGGCTACTAACATCTGCCCCCAGACACCCCAGAAAAGACAAATCTATAATTAGATTCGCCCTTTCTGGCACTTTGCCCGTCTATTCCCATTGCCCTGTAGCGGTGGCGAATGGGTTAATATGGGGTTAAAGCCACATTGCAATTGAAAGGTGACCTTAAGCCAGGTTAATAATTGAGAGCTGTCAATTAGACAACTATCAATTATTAATCCTATTGCATGAAATAAAAATAAAACACACACACTTTAATTAAAAATCATTTTAATGAAATAAAGACACATGTTTTTGACCATCTTTTATTTGACTGCAAAAACCATTTCCTGTAATAAAAATAAAATAAAAAAGCAAAATTATTCTTACCTATCCCATGCACAGTCAGGTCCCACGGTGTAATCCTTCAGAAAGGGTTAATGTTTACTGCAGGGACCACAGCTAATGCTGCAGCCTCACAGTAAACCCCCAAATGAATGAGTTCCTCTCCTGGCTCACAGGAGAGGAAGTGGAAATCTTAATTGATTGCTTTCCACTTTCACTTCAGGTCAGCCAGGGACACAATCAGTGACGTCAGAGGGAACTGATTAACAAAAATAGGGGTTCCCTTCGAATAAAAAATGGCGTCGGGTCCCCCCTATTTTTGTTAACCAGCCAGATGAAGCAGACCGCTGAGGCCTGGATTTTCAGGCTGTTAAGGAGCCAAGATCCATGGACCTTGCCAGCCTGATAATACCAGGCCACAGCAGTCTGCATATCTTGGCTGATTAACAAAAATAGGGGATCCCCTCGAAAAAAATTGGCGTGGGGTCCCCCCTATTTTTGTTAACCAGCCAGATGAAGCAGACCGCTGAGGCCTGGATTTTCAGGCTGTTAAGGAGCCAAGATCCATGGACCTTGCCAGCCTGATAATACCAGGCCACAGCAGTCTGCATATCTTGGCTGATTAACAAAAATAGGGGATCCCTCGAAAAAAATTGGCGTGGGGTCCCCCCTATTTTTGTTAACCAGCCAGATGAAGCAGACCGCTGAGGCCTGGTTTTTCAGGCTGGTAAGGATCCAATATCCATGGACCTTGCAAGCCTGACAATACCAGGCCACAGCAGTCTGCTTAGCTTGGCTGGTTAACAAAAATAGGTGATCCCCTCGAAAAAAAAAACGGCGTAGGGGTCCCCCTATTTTTGTTAACCAGCCAAGTAAAATGCAGACTGCTGCGGCCTGGTATTAAAAGACTGTCAAGGCCCATGGATTTTGGCCCTCAACAGCCTGATAATACCAGGCTACAGCAGCCCCACATTTGGCGCATCAAAAGATGTGCCAATTGTGGCACTTTACCCGGCTCTTCCCACTGCCCTGTAGCAGTGGCAAGTGGGGTAATAAGGGGTTAATGTCACCGTTGATTGCACGGTGACAATAAGCCCGGTTAATAATGGAGAGGTGTCAATAAGACACCGATCCATTATTAATCCCAAAGTTATTAAATGTATAAAAAAAAGACAAAGCAAGAAAAAAGTCTTTTAATGAAATAAAAGAGACAACACAGTTTTCATTAATTTTATTATACACTCATTCCTGCGACGCCATCGATCTCCTGTAAAAAAAGAAAAAAAACAAACCAACAGTATACCACCTGTCCGACGCAGTCCATAGTAACGACAGTCCCACGACGATCCAGCTCTGCTACATCGCAATGACAGGCAGAGCCTGTCATCGCGACGCAGCACAGCTGATTACCTGCTTCCCCGGCGGTGACGTCATCGGACTGACTGCTTTACGGCCGGGATTACCCAGCAGTCACTGCAGTTATCGCGAGAAACTGCATGTGACCGCCGGGGAAAGATGATGGCGGCCATGAAGCAGTCCAGCCCGTGACCGCCGGAGATCTTCTGCCAGAACTTAAACACATGCTAAAAAGGAAGAAAGAAATGTTTATCAAATGGAAAGAGGGAGGCATATCTAAAGAAGAATATAATGCCGTCTGCAGAACCTGCAGGGCACAAATCAGATTATCTAAAGCTGACAATGAATTAAGGCTTGCAAGTGACGTCAAAAGCAACAAAAAAGGATTTTGGGGATACGTCAAAAGTAAAAGAAAAGTCAAAGATGCTATAGGATTTTTACAGGATGAAAATGATGAAATGGTAAGTCAGGATGTTGAGAAGGCTGAACTTTTAAATTCCTATTTTGCATCTGTTTTCTCTCAGAAAGGAAATGTAACATCAACTGATCTTCACTGTCCTATTAAAGGAATAGAAGAATCCAGGATATCTATAAACAGAAAGACAGTGAGGAAACACTTAGCTAACCTAAATGAATTCAAGTCTCCAGGTCCAGATGAATTACACCCCAGGGTACTGAAGGAGATAGCAGAAGAAATTCTTGAACCACTGTCCATAATCTTTGAAAATTCTTGGAGAACAGAAGAAGTCCCAGAAGACTGGAGAAGAGCAAATGTTGTTCCTATCTTCAAAAAGGGGAAGAAGGTGGACCCAGGGAACTACAGGCCGGTGAGTCTGACTTCTATACCAGGAAAGATCTTTGAACAAATTATTAAAGAACATGTATGCAAGTACCTGGATAAGAATGAAGTGATTAAACAGAGTCAGCATGGGTTTGTAACTAATAAGTCATGTCAGACTAACTTAATTTCCTTCTATGACAGAATCACTGACTGGGTGGATCAGGGAAATGCTGTAGATATAGTATATCTTGACTTCAGCAAAGCATTTGACAAAGTATCTCACACAATCCTTATTGAAAAAATGACTAAGTATGGAATGGACAAGGCAACTGTTAGGTGGATTCATAACTGGCTTAGTGATCGGACCCAAAGAGTGGTTGTAAATGGCTGCACATCCAGTTGGAAGAATGTCTCAAGTGGGGTACCACAAGGCTCTGTTTTGGGCCCTGTATTGTTCAACATCTTTATCAATGATTTAGATGAAGGAATTGAGGGTAAACTGATCAAATTTGCTGATGACACAAAGCTAGGAGGGGTAGCTAATACTAGAGAAGAGAGAGAGAGGATTCAAAAAGATATACATAAACTGGAGCAGTGGGCAGCAACTAACAGAATGGATTTTAACAGGGAAAAATGCAAAGTACTACATCTGGGCAATAAAAATGAAAAAAGCATATACAAAATGGGAGGAATAGGGCTAAGTAACAGCACATGTGAAAAAGACTTGGGTATACTAATTGATCACAGACTTAACATGAGTCAACAGTGTGATGCGGCAGCAAAAAAGGCAAATGCAATTCTAGGATGTATCAACAGAAGCATACAGTCTAGATCACGTGAGGTCATTATTGCCCTCTACTCCTCTTTGGTCAGACCTCATCTGGAATACTGTGTCCAGTTTTGGGCACCACATTTTAAAAAAGACATCAACAAACTGGAGCAAGTTCAGAGAAGAGCCACCAGAATGGTGACCGGTCTGCAAACCATGTCCTATGAGGAACGGTTGCAGGATTTGGGAATGTTTAGCTTGCAAAAAAGAAGACTGAGAGGAGACTTAATAGCTGTCTACAAATATCTCAAGGGCTGTCACATTGTAGAAGGATCATCTTTATTCTCATTTGCGCAAGGAAAGACTAGAAGCAATGGGATGAAACTGAATGGGAGGAGACACAGATTAGATATTAGAAAAAACTTTTTGACAGTTAGGGTGATCAATGAGTGGAACAGGCTGCCACAAGAGGTGGTGAGTTCTCCTTCAATGGAAGTCTTCAAACAGAGGCTGGATAGACATCTGTCTGGGATGATTTAGAGAATCCTGCTTTGAGCAGGGGGTTGGACCAGATGACCCAGGAGGTCCCTTCCAACTCTACCATTCTATGATTCTATGATTCTATGATTCTAGGTAAGTGCCGCTGACTCCTGACAGACCCGACCGACGGACACTGACAGTGACAGTGACAATCCCGATTCCGGTATCCGATAAGACGAAAATATCGGAACTAAGTATCGAAAGGCCGATAGAGCTAATATCGGCCGATACCCGATACTTGCGGTATCGTATCGCTCAACACTATTGCTGACTGTATGTCCTCTGAATTGGTTATGTGAATAAAGAATCACAGTTTATGGTCTCTTGTTAAACACTTGCATCCTATTATACCCAAAATCAACATCAGTATAAAAAAGTAAACAAGAAACAAGCAGAGAACAAGTAAGAATAGGAGGCACCTGTATATTCAGTAACGTGCCAGCGCTTAGTCACAGATTCACTTCCTGTTAGGCTTTCCCAACTACACCCTGTTGAAAAGGTTTCTGTCTGCACTCCCAATCCACAGCCCCAAGGCATCACATGAAATCATTGCTGGATTGAAGGATTTGAATAGAAAAAAATGTAATTGTATGCTATTTATAAAAATGAAGATAAAACTATATTAGGTGCTCCCAGGTCATGGTGCAGGAGGGGGCCCAAAATCATCTCTACCAAATAAGAAGAATCCAGTTTTATAAATCACACATCACATGTTAGGGGTTGTGTTACATTTTGTGAATTTCAGGGGATATCACATCTTCTATCTTCAGAGTGTGCCGCAGCTTCCAGCTTCCCTTCTCGAGGATGGAGCGCTCCTATTGATTGACAGTTTGGACCAGCGGTATGGTTGTGTCACTGGCCCGATCTCTGCGCTCAATAACAATCTGCAAGCAAAGGCAGCTATGCTTCTGCAGCATTAGACATAGAGAGGCACCGGATACGGCCAGCATCAAAGCAGCCCTTGTGATGTCTGTAGCAGAGACCTTGTAGCACTGCACTCATTACCTATGAGAATAGCCACCGCTCATAGATTGCAGAGATAACAAGGCAATGGTGGCTCAGTAGTTAGCACTGTAGCCTTGCAGTGCTGGGGTCCTGAGTTCAAATCCCACCAAAGACAACATCTACAAGGAGTTTGTATCAGTGGCGTAGCAACTGTTTGTGGCGCCCGGGGCGGCAAATTTTAGGCCACACCCCTAGCCACACCCATTTCACTGGTCACACCCATATCCACACCCTGACCACACCCACTTAGCACTGCTGATCACACTGTTTCATAAACAATAATTATAAGCACATACCTCTCAACCGTCCCGGTTTCAGCGGGACAGTCCCGATTTCGGGACCCTGTCCGCTGTCCCGGCCAGGCGGTTTACTTTCCGCATTAGAATCGTACATACGGAAACCCCGGGACCTCCCACACATTCTGGCAGCCACAAGTCACGTTCCATCGCTGACCTCATTTCCCCAGGATGTGGGGATCTCACCAGCTATGCAGCGCTCCATTCAATACCCGGCTCTCACTGAGCGAGACAGGCAGGATCTGGGGATCTCTTCATCTGTTGAACAGATCCCATGTTGAGATCCCCACATCCTGCTTGTCTCGCTCAGGGAGAGTCGGGTATTGTATGCAGCGGTCCGTACAATACCCGGCTCTCACTCCAACAGATCCAGCGGCTCGATGCGTCGCCGTTCTGAAGACTCTCCCGAGAACGAGTTACAGTACCTGCTGCTGTAAGCTGACCGCCGGAAATGAGGTCAGCGGTCATTTCCAGCGTTCAGCTGACTTACAGCACGTCACCTCCGGTGGAACGTGACATGTGGCTGCCAGAACGTGTGGGAGGTCCCCGGGTTTCCGCATGTACGATTCTAATGCGGGAAAGTAAACCTCCCGGCAAGGACAGCGGGACAGGGACCCAGCCCTACACAGATAACAGCATTCGCTCCGTAATGACACGCAGACCCATGCACATAATGGCACCCATCCTTCCCCCCTGCAGCCCCCAAGCACACAGATCCCGCAAGTAACAGGACCCTTGTACATGCGCGGCTCCGCTCTTTGTGGCCCTGTACACACACGGCTCCGCTCCACACACCTCACACGCACAAGGCTCCGCTCCGTACACCTCGTACACACACGGCTTCGCTCCGTACACCTCGTACACACACGGCTCCGCTCCGTACACCTCGTACACACACGGCTCCGCTCCGTACACCTCATGTACACATGGCTCCGCTCCGTACACCTCATACACACACGGCTCCGCTCCGTACACCTCGTACACACACGGCTCCGCTCCGTACACCTCGTACACACGGCTCCGCTCCGTACACCTCGTACACACACGGCTCCGCACACACACGGCTCCGCTCTGTACAGGCTCCGCACACCTTGTACACACACGGCTCTGCTCCGTACACCTCGTACACACACGGCTCCGCTCCGTACACCTCATACACACGGCTCTGCTACATCCACACTGTAAACCCAAGTCCCGACCCCCACACACACACACAAACTTACCCTAATCCAGCACCATGACAACATCACAGCAGAGTCTTGCACACAAGGGGGACACTGATCATCTGACCCCTGACTCCTCCCATCCTGTGACCTCATCACAGGTCCTGTGGGCACAGAAGACTATAGCAATAGCACTGGAGGACACTGATCATCTGACCCCTGACTCCTCCCCTCCTGTGACCTCATCACAGGTCCTGTGGGCACAGAAGACTACAGCAATAGCAGCGTCATTGCTAGCTGCTGTGAGGCTAATGCTGTAGAGACGGAGGGCAAGGAAAGGGTGCCGCCCCCACACACACGTGCCGCCTGGGGCGGACCGCCCCCTCCGCCCCCCCCACGCTACGCCACTGGTTTGTATGTTCCACTCATGTTTGCGTGGGTTTCCTCTGTGTTCTCCAGTGTCCTCCCACATTCCACTCTGCTGGATGACAGTCTGTATAGTTGCATCATACAACCATGCAGTCTGCCATCTAGCTGTAGCAGAGCTATACCCATCGTGGGACAAATGGATTATCATCTCTTTGGAAAGGTGAGGAATATGGTTGTTTCATCTTTTTAACTCTTTTGTAGAAGACGATGGCTTCGGTGGAATGGACGAGGTCGTAAGTATGGGTTAATTAAGATTTATTAAAAGAGTCTGTGTCATTCTTTCAATTTAATGACTTTTTCTTGGTGTCTGTGTTTTCTTACAATGTGACTGTGGGGTTAGTAATCGGGGCGTCTTATTGATGTCCTCAATTACTAACCTCGGGGCTTGATGTCACCTGACAATACAAAGGTGACATCAACCCCCCAAGTATCACCCCACTTGCCACCACTACAGGGCAAGTGGGAAGAGTGAGGATAAGTGCCATAATTGGCCCATCTTATAGATGCGCCTTTCTAGGTCGACTGAGAGCTGACATTTTTAGCCTGGGGGCCCAGTATACATGGCCCTTTCCTAGGCTATTAATATCAGCCCGCATCTATCTGCATAGCCTTTGCTGGTTACTAATTACAAGGGGACCCTATGCCATTTTTTTTAGGGTTCCCCATTTTAATAGCTATTAAAGGCTAATTATACAGCTGTGAGCTGATATTAATAGTCTGGGAAGCTCCATTGGTATTAACCCCTTCCTAGGCTATAAACATAGTCCCTTAGCCGTCGTCTTTCCCTCTGCTGGTTAAAAAATTATGCGGGAGCCCACGCCATTTTTTCAGAAAAATAATCTTTTATTAATTAAATACAAGTACAGTAAGCTGCACACACACTGTGCTAATTGTATTTGTCACTGACATCTATATATCTACCTATTCTATGTGTATTTGCTGTATGTAATTCATCTCTTCTATCCTGTCGGTTCCTGCTGTGATTTTACACTACACGGCTGCTGAATTGCGGGCTTTTCTTCTATCTATGTAATATATATACATATATACAGCTCTGGCAAAAATTAAGAGACCATTGAACAGTTTTATAAAAATCAGCTTCTCTACATTTCTGGCAGCCATTCCATTCAAGTGTCAGTTGAAATCCAACCAGAGTACACCTCATTCTTCTTAATGTGCTTCTGATTAGGTGATCACCTGAACCAAATCTTATTTCACAAAGGAAAGTATAAAAAACACTGCTGTGGTGTTCACAATCCTCTTGCAATAGGACAAGCTGGATGGCAAGACAAGTACTAGTAATATCCCAAAAGTAATAGGAATTAAAAAATAACTTTTAACCATGCCAAAGGAGTTGAAAAGAAAAGTCTTGAGTGAGGAAAAGAAGGGCTCAATTCTGGCTTTACTAGCAGAGGGATACAGTGAGCGTCATGTTGCCTCCATCCTTAAAATTTCTAAGATGGCAGTCCATTACAACAAGGTCAAGCAGCAGACATTGGGGACAACAATGCTACAGACCGGCAGAGGGAGAAAACGACTCTCCACTGACTGGGATGACCACCAACTTATTCGAATGTCACTCAGCAACCGCAGAATGACATCAAGTAACCTACAAAAGGAATGGCAAATGGCAGCTGGGGTGAAGTGCATGGCTAGAACAGTTTGTAACAGGCTCTTAAAGGCAGGGCTCAAGTCACGTAATGTTAGAAAAAAGCCTTTCATCAATGAAAAGCAAAGGAGAGCTAGGCTGAAGTTTGCCAATGACCATAAGGATTGGACCATAGAGAACTGGAGTAAGGTAATCGCTGATGAGTCTAATTTTCAGTTTGTCCAACACCTGGTCATCTAATGGTTAGACAGAGACCAGGAGAGGCGTACAAGCCACAGTGTCTTGCACCCACTGTGAAATTTGGTGGAGGATCGGGGATGATCTGGGGATGCTTCAACAAGGCTGGAATTGGGCAGGTTAATATTTGTGAAGGATGTATGAATCAAGACGCATACAAGGTTATCCTGGAAAAACAGTTGATTCCTTCTGCTCAGGCAATGTTCCCCAACTCTGAGAACTGTTTTTTCCAGCAGGACAATGCGCCATGCCACACAGCTAGGTCAATCATTGTGTGGATGTAGGACCACCACATCAAATCCCTGTCATGGCCAGCCCAATCTCCACACCTGAACCCCATTGAAAACCTCTGGAATGTGAGGAAGATGGATAGTCACAAGCCATCAAACAAAGAACTGCTTAAATTTTTGTACCAGGAGTGGCATAAGGTCACCCAAAAGCAGTGTGAAAGACTGGTGGAAAGCATGCCAAGATGCATGAAAGCTATGATTAAAAATCACAGTTATTCCACAAAATATTGATTTCTGAACTCTTCCTGAGTTAAAACATTAGTATTGTTGTTTCTAAATGATTTTATGAACTTGTTTTCTTAGCATTATTTGAGGTCTGCAAGCACTGCATTTTTTTTATTTTGACCATTTCTCATTTTCTGAAAATAAATACAAAATGTATTGCTTGGAATTGGACATGTTGTCAGTAGTTTACAGAATAAAAGAGCAATTTACATTTTACTCAAAAAATATACCTATAAAGAGAAAAATCAAACTGAAAATTTTGCAGTGGTCTCTTAATTTTTTCCAGAGCTGTATATATACACGTATGTGTCACTGACATCTATATATCTATGCATTCTATGTGTATATATCTATTCTATCTATTCTAACCTGTCACTCTGTGATTTTACTGAACGCGGCAGGTTCTATCTATCTATCTACTAAAAAAAAGAAAAAACAGAGCAGCACAAAGAAAAAACAGACTCCGGGTGCAGAGTTCCCGAGGCAAATAGCAAACCTCAATTGTAGGGATCCAAAAATCAGGAGCAGCACACCGTTTTTAGTGAAAAGAGAGCTGTTTTATTTAGCCCATAATGGCGACGTTTTGGTCCAAAGATGTGAACTTTTTTCAAGCCTTGGAAAAGGTTCACATCTTTGGACTGAAACGTCGCCATTTTGGGCTAAATAAAACAGCTCTCTTTTCACTAAAAACGGTGTGCTGCTCCTGATTTTTGGATCCCTATCTATCTATCTATGTGTGTTTTGAAGAATATTTCCTTTATCATAGAATCATAGAATCATAGAATGGTAGAGTTGGAAGGGACCTCCTTGGTCATCTGGTCCAACCCCCTGCTCAAAGCAGGATTCTCTAAATCATCCCAGACAGATGTCTATCCAGCCTCTGTTTGAAGACTTCCATTGAAGGAGAATTTACCACCTCTCGTGGCAGCCTGTTCCACTCATTGATCACCCTAACTGTCAAAAAGTTTTTTCTAATATCTAATCTGTGTCTCCTCCCATTCAGTTTCATCCCATTGCTTCTAGTCTTTCCTTGCGCAAATGAGAATAAAGATGATCCTTCTACAATGTGACAGCCCTTGAGATATTTGTAGACAGCTATTAAGTCTCCTCTCAGTCTTCTTTTTTGCAAGCTAAACATTCCCAAATCCTGCAACCGTTCCTCATAGGACATGGTTTGCAGACCGGTCACCATTCTGGTGGCTCTTCTCTGAACTTGCTCCAGTTTGTTGATGTCTTTTTTAAAATGTGGTGCCCAAAACTGGACACAGAAAACGATGTGCATGTAACACCTGCACATGGAACTGTCAGAGCAGCTACTGGTATACTGGGATTTACAGACACTAAGAAGAGTTTTGCAGCTGCTGTTAAACAGGGACCTTCAGACATTAATGGTTTTTTCCCTGAGCTGCGGGGGACTACAATTCCCATGGACCCTTGTTTCAGTCAGATGACACAGCTTGGAGGGATAGGAGGGAGGAGGAACTTGGGGGAGGGAGCTGGAGAGGAAGTGAAAGAAAGTGAGAGAGCGGATGGTTCATGTAAAAGATGGAGCGCTGTGGACTTGTATTCCTCTAAAGAGCGGAGCGTTCCAGTCCCCTCTGATATACCTGCGAATCTGGAGAGAGCGCAGCCCGGTCATCAGGTGAAGCAAGCAACATTAAGGACTCGGAGAGTTCTACCGGCACTCCCACCGTATAAAGGCCTGAATCCTGCCGCCCCCAGTTGGGGTCCAGGGAAAACTACCACCGGTGGAGACGCACCGTGAGTGCCCCTTTTCGAGACTTGTGGTTCAACCAGCCCGTTACAGTGAGTACACTACGCCCCAGACTATTTACCTTCGTGAGCATCTAAGTGCACCAAGGTTATAAATTTGCGCGCCAACATCCGCGGCAACTGGGCCCCAACGTTTGGACTGGGTTAATACAAGAAAAGGGGAACCCTGCTACGTTATATTTGCAGGGTTGGGGAAAGAATTAGGTTGTGATGTGTATATGATTTTTATAGAGCACCGTTACCTGTATTGCATGTTGTTTCTTTAAATACACTTCATTTCTGCTGCATATCCATAAACCAGTTAAACAGTTTTACTCCTGTTTTGGGTGAGTGTGTACTGAGCTATAGGCAGGGGTTTCCCGAATCAGTCCCTGGCAGAAGATAACAGTCCTTCTGCAGTCCTAGAGAGAGCTCCAATCAAGATTCAGGTGGAGGCACTGCGCCCTAAAGAGGTGAGACCCCCCATAACACCCAGCGTACCGTGGTAGCCCTGAAGGGGTGTTACATGTAAATGACATAGAGAACTGCTGTATGTAAAAGCTCATGTTAAAGTCGCATTGCAGTCGGATAGCAATCACACTGCATTCAGATGTAAATTAGATGCTAGGTGTGAAAAATCGGATTGTACTCGCATGACACTCCCATGGCACTTGCATTACACTCGTGCGACTCTCGGCAGGGAGAATCTGACCCATTTTTCATAGGTTTAGTGAGACTCCTGCCTAAGCTCAGGAGCTTCCAGTTAAACCTCTGCTATTTAAACTAAGGCTATGTCACATTACATTTTAAGAACACATGCGGAACATGCACCATGAAAGCTCCTAGAGTATACAGTAAAGGTATCCATAGATATTACTGTGCCCCAGAGAGCGTCCATTTGACTTCCCTTCAAGCCCTCACTTCATCTGTATACTCAATTATCTTAGAAAGAAAAACAGAAAATCTTTCTGACCAATTTCCATGATTGAAGTTTGAAAATAATCTGAACAAAACATAATAAGTTTAGTAATGGAAATACTACAGCTTAATATTTCCCATCAAACCATATCACATTTATAGCCAGCAGCTTTTTTGACCAAAAGATTTGTTAAGCCTGCCACCACGACAAGGTAGACTCTTTTGGCAGGGCCCTACACTACTCTAACCTATTAAACATTTCTTAAAATATTCAATATTTTTTTAATTATATTTTTATTTATTTTTCTTTAAGGGAATATGTCACATCCTTTTTAAAACTAATTGAAACCAGATTGTGATTTTTTTTTTTATAATCTGTATTTCTGATTGCAGATTATTGTATTCTGTTTCCTTTATATTTATGGATACTTCTCTCTTGTCTATTTGTAGATATGGACATTGGACATATGTACGTATCTATATATCATAAGGCATTATAGGGAACTCTATTTCCTTGGGAGAGTTTTCTATTCATGTTCTCATGTTTAGTAAAATTCAGCTGTCATTGTATAGGAAGGGGGAAGAGGTGAGCTGTGACACCACCTACTGTGAATGGTGGATTCTGTTATGTCTCATTGTAATCCTGCTTGTTGTGATAATGAAGTGACTAAAAAACATTTCTTCTAGACATGTCCGTGTATTAGAAAAGCAGTTTCTTTTTATTATTTTGTGATATAAGGGGTGACAAACTGTTAAGTAAATTCTTCCAAAACTTTACACTATGATTAAAAGTATTGGCCATTTTCTGTTTATTGTTGACGAATGTGTTTGAGATGATAAGGCTGTTACTAATACTGCCTTTCTTGATTTTCGTCACCAAATGTGAAATATGGGAGATAGAAATATAGGCTATGCCTAATTTCTGCACTTGAGTGCCTTTTAATTATCTCACAAACACATTGGTTAACATAACCAGAGTGTGGTCAATGCCCAAAACATAAAAGCTTTGTCACACTTTCCCACTAAACATTTTGCTAGCTAAATCTATTTTTAATAAGAGTCATTTAGTTAAATCTTTTGGCCAATTATGTAAAGTGCAAAATTAGCATTTAACTGTGCACTGTTGTTATGCACCTGGCATGCGGCGGTCCTGAAATGCTGCCCCTAGGGCCCGGTGAGCAGAAGCAAAGGGGGGTGGCCTGCCAGTATGTCCAGGCCCCCACTCTTTGCTTTTGCTCACCAGGTCTCATATGCTAGTAAAGGCGATAATGCCCTGATGGCCGCCCTATTTCTTGCCTATTGTGAAATGACCCCTATTGACAGCCCAATCATGAAGTATGCAGCTTGTCTGCATAGATCATGGGATTTCAGACATCCATTGCTGGCTATCTTATAGTTGCCATTTCATCTACGCATTCACACAATCTTTATTATAGCATACACACATTTATTCATGACTTATAGGTTGTAGCTTGTGAGTTGGGCCCGCACTCCTCCTGGAACTGGTGACATGTGTTGCATTGTATTGTTTTATTGTCTGTACATTTCCCTACTTAATTGTAAAGTGCTACAGAATATGTTGGAGCTATATAAATAAACTTGTTACTGTATTATTATTCTTATTATTCCTATCTATCTAATACAGGGGTGGGGAACCTCAGGCCCCAGGGCCATTTACGGCCCTCGATGACCTTTTATCCGGCCCCCGGGCAGATTCTCAGGGACTGCTATGATATTGCAGGGAGCTGTTTTTTGATTGCCACCAGCTCATTAATTTCTTCTTGCTCTGTAAGCAAACACGCAGTGTTCACTACTGAACACTGAGGGGCAGGCAATGAAAGATTATGTCCTGACACCAGTGCCAGAGTCAGGATGTACTTTGTGGGTGGAGTTTGTACGGCCCCCGAAGGATGGTATGAATATCCAAATGGCCCTTGGCAGAAAAAATATTCCCCACCCCTGATCTAATAGGATGACGACATTGTCCAGATCTGCACTAAGTTCCTGAATATTGCAAAATGACCCCTGATGACAGCACATAGTTCATGAAGTATGCAGCTAGTCTGCATAGATCATGGGATGACGACAACTGTCCAGACCTGCATCCCACCACAAAAATCTCTCCAGAGTAATCCCTGGAGAATGAAATCATCCTCAGTGACAAAGTGAGGTGCTACGCACACCTCTGTGGTCTCAGGGTATTGACTCTTTCAAGAGTTCTGCTCAACTGTTGGAGTGCAGCTGTGGGACCCTATTTTTAGAGATGATGTCCTCCACCCAAGTCTCAAAAGGCTGAAAGCGTCTTCAAAAGAGGTGGGTAGTCGAGCTGGGCTGGGCCATCAGACGGTCACCTCTGTAGCTGCAATGTCATCCTTCCTATGGTCCCAATGAGGGGTGGACAGGGTTGTACATATGGAGCAACTTGTGCGGCTACTCACGGGCCAAAGAGGTAAGGGGACCCATTTCCACTTCCAAAGCAGATAGAACTGTGCATCATAATGAGCTATTGGATTGCAAAGGGCTCATATATTGTTCTTGCACAGGGGCCCTCCTCTGTCTGTGTCCGCCAGTAGCTCATATACTGCAATGAGAAACACATCACATTAATAATTTCCAGGTAATCAAGATCAATACAATCAATCCTATCACTACCACTATGGGTTTTAGCAAATTTGAGAGTATATTATTTATCCAAACTCCAATAGACCCCATCCAGGAGAAGGGTATCCATGCCTCCTTGGTATATCTCTAGCTTTTAGTTGAAGCTCCTTTATCTTATCGATGTTTCTCTCAATTGAATCATGTGCATCCTCAATGTAGGAGCAACAATCCTCAACTATAACAGCACAAGTTCCACCTTCGATTGCTAACAGGTAGTCAAGAGCCATTCTGTTCTAAAGGCCTACCATCCCCATTCAGTGAGATTACAAGTGGAAGCTAATGGGGGACGAAACCAACAACCAAAACTTTCTGTGAAATGACAAATAAGAGCTCATGTGGGCGGAGCCAACAACCGTAGCATTCCGATTCCGTGACATCATATGAAGCATCTAATGAGGGCGGAACCAACAACCACAGCATTCCGTGACCTTATAAGTGTTGGCTGTTACTGCTGGCTTCCATTGAAGTGCATTGCTCAATATACTAGAGATTAAACTATATGAATCCTACCAATGTGGGGGAATATTTCAATAGTTTCATTATATATAGAGCTAACATGTATATACATTGGTGTTGTACAAGGATTTCCCAATATTGGTTGAATTTATATGTTCGATCAGGACTATATATTATTATATGTCTCAATAACACCAGACAATTACATAATTATCTTCAGGTTACAAGTGTTCCCTTTACAAGATATAACTTTACAAGGGTATTCCCATCTCCAAGTGGTTGCGACCAGTAGGAACTAGCTAACTTTCACTATATCAGTGGTTGTATCCATAAATACATGATTTTCTGCAATGCCTGCACATGAGGTAAGCGACATGGCAAATCAGAAAAACTATACTATATTTCTAATTGGAGGCATTTGCTAATATTATTATTATTATTACATCTACTACATATTGGGATAGAATCATTTTGCTGGGAAATCCCTCTTCTCTCAGATTTGGATGATCCTAAAATGATACATGGTCCAAAAATCGAGAAGTCGCCATGCTCCACTTCTGGCTGAGGGGATTCTCTCAAATATAACTATTGTATGGATCTGATGAGCAAGAAAGTCAGAAACCAATAAAATGTGATGGATAATGGGTAAACCATTGTCATTTCTGTACTTGGAGATAAATCCCGTGCACATCCTATATATCCCTTTACTATTGGAAGAAATGCTGCAAAACTTGGACATCACCTAATCTGAGGGATTCACTATATATTTTGGACATGCTTGTATTATATAGAATAAAGACTCCTTAATGAGTAAAAAAGAAATGAGAAATAGATGACAGAAGAGAATGAAGGACACAAGAGATGAGATAGAGCCGATTTACCTCTCTCTCCACTGTCTGCAACTGCTAAATGGAATGTTGGCTCTGCAGCTCCTTACAGAATGTGTATGATGTCATAATGCAAGGGGGCGGAGCCAAAACCCCAACATTCCATGACATCATCAGCAGGAGCAGCAGACCAGGCCATGCTACCAATTCATTACCATATAAATGAAATGGACTCTAATTATCCACCTGGACCTCTGAAACCTTTTACATAATGCCACAACGTCATTATTGCCATACAATGTAATTCCGGAATAGTTTCTACTAATTTCAACAGTGATAAATCCACAATAATAACTCATATATCCCAGTAATACAGAAGATTAGATTATATGGATGGTTGGATGGGCAGGTGGATATACTACTGTAGGATAAATGGCCAGTAAATAGGAGAGGACACCATATACAATATTACTATATACCAGGGATGGGCAATTAATTTTCCAGAGGATTTACATGAGAGACCGTGACTGTAGTGGAGGGCCAAACCAAAAGGCTAAAATCAATTCTGTTCAATATTAATATTAACATATTAATTACAATTATTATTTTATATTAATAATAATTGTATCACTTAATATTGAGCAGAATTATGTATGTTGACACCCCCTATATACCGTATGAGCCAATATACAGCCCCCTCAATTCCGTATGAGCCCGCACAGCATCCTACATAGCCCCTCTGTATACAATCTGATCTCCCACATAGTCCTCTGTATATAGTATGAGACCACGCATAGCCCCCTATATACAGTATGAGTCAGATGTGTAACTAGTAGTGATGAGGAAGCATGCTCGCGACTGTTCAATATTCGATCAAGCATCGGGGTGCTGTTATTCCATCGAGTATCAAGTCCCTGACCTGCATGTTTTATGGCTGTTACACATGTCATACTTCTTGCCAGTAGTCGCACGACAGAAGGTCCTTCCAACTTCGATGGACTTACACGCCATACATCTGCTATATTTGTAGCAGCCCGACATTCTTGTTAGTGGACATCAAGAGGGGCTGGCTATGGGGACATTACGGTCTGACTATAGGGACATGAGAGAGGCTGCTGGGACATAAGGGGCTCGCTATGGGGCATAAAAGGGGCTGTGTGGACATCACAAGACGTGCTCGCTATGGGGACATAAGGGGCTGGCTATGGGGACATTACAAGAGGGGCTGGTTATGGGGACATTACAAGAGGGGCTGGCTATGGGGACATTAAACAGGGGGCTGGCTATGTAGACATAAGGAGATGGCCATATATATATAATATATGTATATTATATTCACTTATATTTGTTTTGTGTGTGTAAACATTATATTTGAACATGGCATGTAATGATATTATGGTCTATAATGGAGAATGCAAAAGAAGAGGTTGGACAAAGAAATGACCCTCACAATTCTTTTTTTTTGTTATATAATTTATCATTATTTAGCTTACAAAAAAGCATACAAATCCGCATGAAAATCTGCATCAAATCCGTGAATCCGCGCAGATTTTTACAACAGCAAATCTGCAACGTGCGCACATAGCGTAAAGGGCTTCTCATGGATCAGAAAGAGAAGGACAAAACAAAATGTCATTATAAATAAAGTCCTAAATACTACGAATTAGAAAAATCATATTTTTTTTATCTAAGGAAAGAATCACTATCAAGCCACATTCACATGATCAATATTTAGTCAGTATGTTACCTCAGTATT
>JARQOD010000001.1:59802479-59835385 GCA_033576555.1 Oophaga sylvatica | reverse complement strand
AAAATTGCTGTTCACAGACATCTCCATACAATCTTACTAAGTTTGAGCCAGCGTGCAAAGAAGAATGGGCAAAAATTTCAGCCTCTAGATGTGCAAAGCTGGCAGAGACAGGCCCCAAAAGACTTGCAGCAGTAATTGGAGCCGCGGGTTGTTCTACAACGTATTGATTCAGGGGGGAGGGTCTGAATTCAAATGCACATTACAATTTCCATATTTATATTTTTAAAATAATTAGATAATCATTGTGGTAGAGGGGCTCACTTGGCTGCACACGGAAGTAGGCACAGGTACACTGCATCTTTAAGAACTTCCTTTGGTTTATTATACGCAGCATAAACCAAGGTGAGGTAAAGAAGTACAGCCCCCTGGGCAAAACAGGAAAGCAAAACAAAATGTAGCAGAACAAACACAGTCCTGTGAGCGGGGCTCCTCCTGTTCATGGCGAGCAGAACACACACTGTTCAGCTTTACAAGTCCATGCAACACAGCTCTGGAGTGCTCCTTCTCCAGGCACACACACTCAACACTGAAAGCCCCTTTCTTCAGCCATTTAAGCTTAGACCATGTGATCCTCCACAACATGACTGATCACATGACTGTGACCTCAACCAGGTCCTGCCAATTCTGGTGGTGGAGATATGGGGGTACACTATCCCACCTGCTCTATGAATGTCCCCCTAAAAACCAGCCCATATCATACTGCTCTATAAATGTTCCCCTAAAAACCAGCCCATAGCATACGTTAACTTAACCCTCGCAACACTTACTGCGCTGGAAGAAATAACACTCTGGATTTTATATCACTGATGCCATTAGACGTAGTGAAAACACATTTCCCCTCTATTACATTACCAGTGACTGTGCCACACCATGTATCATTTCCTTTGCACTCCACAGATACTTGGTATTTTGTGTTGGTATATCATGTAAAATCCCAATAAAATAAATTTAACTCTATGGGTGTAACGTGAAAAAATGTGGAAATGAATACTCTGTATGTGGGCTGAATACTTTTTGAAGACACTGCATGTACACCAAAATAGAAGCATTGAAAAAGCCACTCTTGCTGCACAAGTCAAGTCCCCATATTGCACCGTTGATGAACAACAAATAAAAAAGTCATAACTCTCAATAAGTGCGGCTCAAAAAAAGAAAAAAAAATCATTGCATCCTGAAGGCAGAGGTGCTGAAAACACCCAGGACATGGAACATTTTGTAATATGAAATGAAGAATAGCAGCCGTAACTGAGGTGACCTGTTATCTGTGCTACTGATGACACACAGTGAACCAGAACCCCTGTCCGCTCCCCGGCTGATATCTTTACAACTGCAGTCCAGAGAAAGTACTGGCATACTCTTAGAGTCATGGAATTGTCCAGAATTTTTTTAATCTTCTGCACTTTGCACGGTACAGTAACTTTATCACCTTACTTCTTTTATTAACCGTACCGTTAATGTGTCTAGGGCAGAAGCCGTAAACACATCAACGTCATTATTCATGTTTATGGAGAGTGGTGTTCAGAGCAGTGACCTTAGCTAAGGTGACGAGTGCTGTATATTATGCTGAGACGTCTACAGTATGTATGGCATGTGGTTTCTACATACCGTCAGGGGATACAGTTATCCTACTCACTACCAATCCCTTTTCTAGGTTCCTAAAATCAGAAATTATAACGGTACTAGGTTAAACTATGCAATTGGCAATTATTTTATTAATATTCTGTTTAATGTTCAAGAACAGACCATGTTGACCACTTAGGTTGAACCTATTCGCTGCCTTGGACAATTTTTACAATTTTGACATGCACAAAAAAAAAATATTATTATTTCAGCCATATATTAATTTGGGGACTCCGCACAGCATCAGCTAACCTGAAGTGAACTGATTAGCGTGGGAAACCAATCAATTGACAACTCTCAATTATTAACCTGGCTTAAAGTCACCTTTCAATAGCAAGGTGGCCTTAACCCATTATTAACCATTAGCCACCGCTACAGGGCAGTGGGAATAGACGGCCTAAGTGCCCGAAAAGGTGCATCTAATCATAGATGTGCCTTTTCTGGGTGGCTGGGGGCAGATATTAGTAGCTGGGGGGGCACAAAAATGCACCCTCCCTAGGCTATTATTATCTGCCCCCACTCATGGCTTTCCCTGTCTGGTGGAGAAAATACCTCGGGAGCCCACACATTTTTTTACAACGAATTTACACATTTAATTAACCCCTGCATGTATGAAATTTTGCACACATACACTCATATAATTGATAGTGAAAAACCATATATCAAACTACATGAAATGACATGTTTAACTATATGTAAACCATGTGTCATTTTATGTCGGGTTCTGTAATTTCACAGAAGCCAGCAATTGAATTAGCGGCTATTATACTATGTAGAAGTGTATTGAACTAATAAATATATTTATTTATATATGTCTCAATGACATATTATACACCATGTTCCAAATGATTATGCAAATTGGTTTTAAGTGTCATAGCGTTTTTTGTTTTTTAATTGTAAATGAAACCCATTGATGGTATTGTGTCTCAGGGTTCTTTTGATCACTGAAATCACTCTCAGATATCTGTGATAATTACATAAAGGAGAAAATAGGAGTCACTGGTGAAAAAGGATTTTTTAGCAAAAAATAGTAAATATTTTATTTATATAAATCGTATAAAAAGTAACACAAGATCATATGAAAAAGACATAAGAAACACATACATAGGACGGATGCATATGCAGGGGGAATGCGTTCCTGTTAATATCAAGTGACATTAATAACAGTGGCAGTGGAATAAACAAATGGTAGCCCCAAACAGGGAGTCATATGGAGCACCTCCCGCAGTGGGAAAAAGAAATGCGGTGCTGTAGCTACCTACATGTTAACCACAAAGTGCCTGAACCCTGCTTCAAGAAAAAAAAAAAAAATCACAAACATTGGTATATATTCAGGTCAGCAATAGACTGTGCAGCGCTGCCTAATTCAGCAAGAAGCCATGCTCACCAATACAAAAGTAACACAGGAATGCAGTCCACCCCGCTCACAGATGTCACCCCAACGCACGTTTCGTGGCTAGCATGCCACTTTTTCAAGGGGATAGTGATATAATGCACAAAGGACCTTCTTATACCTCCTCTTCCCTGATCACATGATCAGATTTAGCCAGTGGAGAACGGTGTGTCGGCGCATGCGTCGCTGGAGCCGGGCAAACCCACAGCGACGGCGGCATCATGTCTCCAGGGGTGCGCACCGGTCAAAGGGCCCGTGCGCACTCCGGACACAGAAAGACGCCCCATCACAAGCGGCAATCCCCAGATCACAGCGGGCATGCGCACTCCGGGACTCCATTTATGGCAGTAAGCACTACATACATCATGAAAAAACTGGTTTACAATCTTATTGCAGAAATACAAAGCAAGATTTTTTGCATCATATATCGATCAGAGTTGTCAAAGTGCAACAAATAGTGGGGACACAAAATTAATACATTAGAGAATCACATATATTACAGCTTTGTTCTCTCTTCTTTATTTCTTTAATATTCAGGAGGTAGAAAGCCAGATGAAAGTTAGGTTAGATAAAAACACAACTGTAAAAGATATATATTAAAAACAAATATTAAAATCAAGAAGACTCAAAAGGAACCAAAATAGGGGATACTCAGAAGGAAAAGCAATTTATAAAAAAGAGGCAAAACTTAAAAAATTTATTAAGGCCATTGGGCACCATTTTCCAACGAATGACCAAGGGCCTCCCTTTGGGCCAGGATTTTTTTATACCCCTCCCCTGACACCAAGTTAAATATCGATTCCACGAACTTTGAAAGAGGATGCTCCAGTTGTGGGTATTTATAGTGACGAGGAATGCTTTAGGTCCGAAGCCATCAGAAATGGTCCTGCTGCGCCAATGCCCCTTATGTCCCTAATACATATTTCAATTCCCTGGTGGTGAGGCCAAATATATCCTCGGACAGCCGCCGTAGCAAGTATATTACATTTGAACTCCCCAGGATATGCCTGGCGAATATCAAAAATTTATCACCACCAAGGAAGAGAAATTCTGGGGAACCAGGGCATTGGCCAAGCGAGGCAATGGCCACCGGAACAAAGCCCGCTGTAGGACCACGAGTACCAAAGACTTTTTGGAAGGGGAAGGTAGTGACTCCGAACAAGCATATCGCGTAGATTTTTGACCGTCTGGATGTCATGGATGGGTATCCCCAGCGAGCGCAGCAGAGCGGGCTCGGTTTTTAAAACATCCCAATGTTTAACTAGGATCTGTCTAATACCAGACCATTCAAGGTTAAAGTGGTGATAAATCTTATTGGTCCCTCTTCACACCCCTGACTGTCCACACGAACGGTATTAAGGAGGCAGCCACGTGGATCCTCCTTGCACGATCATATCCTTTTTTAATACACCTATTGCTGTACCCAGGAGCCCTAAAGCGCTTTCTAAGGTCCTTGGCTTTTGCCTCAAAAGCATCATTGGTAGAGCAGATGCGTTTCATACGAAGAAACTGTCCAACCGGGACGGCCCTAATGGTGGCAGGGTGATAGCTGATTTGCGTGAATTAATGCATTCACAGAGGTGGGCTTCCTAAAAACGTCCGTCCCTGAAGCGGCGGCTAGCGTCCACCTCCAACGAGACGTCCAGGAATTCCACCCTTCTAGGTATACTTATAGGTCAGATGAATGTTAAAAGAGTTCTGATTCAGCTCCACCATGAAATCCTCGAGCTGCTGCACCGTCCCGTCCCAAATCAGAATATCATCAATGTATCTAAACAGTACAGCACATGGAGGCGGCCTGCCGCCCACATCACCAAACAAAGATCTCTCCAGAACCCCAGAAAGAGATTGGCGTAAGCGGGTGCACAGGCCGCCCATGGCTGTACCACGCTCTGCAAGTAGAAAATAATCCTTGAAGACAAAAGTTTGGGTCAGGACATAGTGGCAGCTCGAGGATTAGCTCACACATAGGGCCGTCCAGGTTGGAGATTCTAAGAAGAAACGAACGGCCATCCAAGCCATGGGAATGATCAATGCAAGTATATAAGGACTCCACGTCGGCTGCCACCAGAATAGTAGAGTCATCCACAAGATGCCGTCGACCCGTGCCAGGACGCCTTAGTGTCACGAATGAAAGAAGGCAGTGTCTCCACAATTGGTTTAAGGTAAAAATCAATAAATTTACACACCATATCACATGGACCACCAATGCCTGACACTATAGGGGCGACCTGGTGGGTCAAGGGCATCCTGTGGATTTTTGGAAGTAGATAGAAAGTGGGGGTTTTAGGATTTTTTATCAAAAGGCCCTCATAGATTTTTTTAGGATGATATTTGTCATTATGCTATTATGAGTGGTGATTTCTGGTCACACACATGTGTGGTGTGACCCACATATTTCTACCAATGCGGCTGTATTTGGTTAAATTGATTGTCTCTGTGTTTTTCACAGCTTCTTTCAGCCTGATTATGGACTTCCGCAAGAGATCCACAGGCGAGCTCAGATTCACGAAACACCCAGGACGGGCAGGAGGGATCCAATGAGGGGTCTCAGAAGGAACTGCAAGAGGCTATTTTTCTTTTCAAGGATCTCCTAAAAAAGCGGACCAAGGTCTGGTGGAACCACGAGTTCCTAACAAATATATTCAAAGCAACCTAAACCTAGAGGCCTTCGAATTCAGGTGTTCCCATCATTCCTATTCAGATGATTCCATTAAAAAATCGCTGGAGGAGCTAACTAACACCTGCCTCCACTGTTTTATGAAATTATTAAAAGAAATGAATCAGAATACATTGGGAACACTTGAATCAGAGATTGATTCAGTGCAGGTCACACTACGACGAGAAATGTCTATGAAAATTTAAAAAAATTCAATGACTCTATAGATGCGGACCTACAAAAATGGGCCCTTGAAATTCAATCTACTAAATCTAAGAAGTTTAAAAACGAGATAACCAGGACAAATACTTTCAAGAGTTTACGGGGTGGCGTAATCCCACTGATAGATCACGTCCTAGATACAGGAATTCAATCGTATTCAAGATCTAGATCAACCTCACCACGCTCTAATCAATCTATGAACGAAGACCTTATCCCAAAAAAATCCATACTAATGATCTAGGTGATGTACCACTGGTGGGAAAAAGATGGTGACACTCAGACAACTAAAACTAAAATAATGGAGAGGAATCCGCCCAGCCCGCGTCACAGAGCGGATTACAGGTAGTGAATCTATCACACCATGTCCTGTCTGCCACACAATTAGAGGTTCTAAGTAGGGGTTTGACTTTTTCCCCAACTAATTCTTTTGATTTTTTTACAGTTTGAAAGACCTTCATTTATTCTCCTCGAAAGCTGCTATTAAAGAAATTACATAGCCGAGGTCAAGGCGTCGGAGCCTGGAGTGACAACATAGAGGAGGCTTTCGCAATCTTGAGAATTACTGAGGAACAGTCAGCCTCTACAACAATAGGTTCCCTACATCATTGTTACCCAGGTCAACGAAATTCCCCCCTTGTCACTATGTCCAGCTATTGATGTATTTACGAAACTGGTGACAGAAGACCTAAACAATTATCTACTAACGAGATTTGACAACTTGACTTATAAACAGCGTCAGGCTTTGTTACAATTACAATCTCTTCCTGATGTTGTCTTTAAACCGTTGACAAGGGGGGGAATATCGGATCCTGGCCTTGCAATAATATGAACAGAAGTTTTCCGTCAATTAAGGATCCCAATACGTATACCAGGCTGACATGTAGTCCTCTTTCCTCCTTCTCTTGGAATCCGGGACATCCTACACAGAGCATATGAATCTAATATCAACCCTAAAAAAATCTACAGGGGCCTTTTGATAAAAAATCCTAAAACCCCCACTTTCTATCTACTTCCAAAAATCCACAAGGATGCCCTTGACCCACCCAGTCGCCCTATAGTGTCAGGCTTTGGGTGGCCATGTGATATGGGTTAAATTTATTGATTTTTACCTTAAACCAATTGTGGAACACTGCCTTCTTTCATTCGTGACACTAGAGACGTCCTGGCACGGGTCGACGGCACCTTGGGATGACTCTACTATTCTGGTGGCAGCCACGTGGAGTCCTTAACACTTGCTTTTGATCATTCCCATGGCTTGGATGCCGTTCGTTTCTTCTTAGAATCCTCCAACCAGGACGGCCCTATGTGTGAGCTAATCCTCGAGCTGCTCCACTATGTCCTGACCCACAACTTTTCGTCTTCAAGGATATTTTCTACTTGCAGAGGCGTAGTAAAAAGCCATGGCGCGGCCTGTGCGCCCACTTACGCCAATCTCTTTCGGGTTCTGGGAGAGATCTTTGTTTGGTGAGTGGGCGCGCAGGCCGCCTCCCATGTGCTGTACTGGTTTAGATACATTGATGATATTCTGATGTTTTTGGGACGGACGGTGCAGCAGCTCGAGGATTTCATGGTGGAGCTGAATCAGAACTCTTTTAACATTCATCTGACCTATAAGTATAGCCGTACGAGGGTGGAATTCCTGGCGTCTCGTTGGAGGTGGACGCTAGCCGCTGCTTCAGGACGACGTTTTTAGGAAGCCCCCTCTGTGAATGCATTAATTCACGCAAGTCAGCTCATCACCCTGCCACCATTAGGGCCGCCCGGTTGGACAGTTTCTTCGTATGAAACGCATCTGCTCTACCAATGATGCTTTTGAGGCACAAGCCAAGGACCTTAGAAAGCGCTTTAGGGCACGTGGGTACAGCAATAGGTGTATTAAAAAAGGATATGATCGTGCAAGGAGGACTCCACGTGGCTGCCTCCTTAATACCGTTCGTGTGGACAGTCAGGGGTGTGAAGAGGGACCAATAAGATTTATTTACCACTTTCAACCATGAATGGTCTGGTATTAGACAGATCCTATTAAACATTGGGATGTTTTAAAAACCGAGCCCGCTCTGCTGCGCTCGCTGGGCGATTACCCATCCATGACATCCAGACGGTCAAAAAATCTACCGATAAGCTTGTTCGGAGTCACTACCTTCCCCCTTCCAAAAATGTCTTTGGTACTCGTGGTCCTACAGCGGCTTTGTTCGTGTGGCCATTGCCTCGCTTGCGCCAATGCCCTGCGTTCCACGAATTTCTCTTCCTCTGGTGGTGATAAAACTTTTGATATTCGCCACGCATATCCTGCGGGAGTTCAAATGTAATATACTATGCTACTGCGGCTGTCCCCAGGATATATGTTGGCCTCACCACCAGGGAATTGAGAATACGTATTAGGGAACACGTAAGGGACATTGGCGCAGCGAGGACCATTTCTGATCCTTCGACCTAAAGACGATTCCTCGTCACTATAAATACCATCACAACTGTGACGCATCCTCTTTCAAAGTTCGTGGGAAACGATATTCTACACCTTGGTGTCAAGGAGGGGACTATAAAAAAATCCTGCCCAAATGGAGGCCCGTTGGATCATTGAGTTGGACACAATGTGCCCAATGGCCCTTAATGAATCTTTAAGTTTTGCCTCTTTTTTATAAATTGCTTTTCCTTCTGAGTATCCCCTGGTTAGTCAGCTGAGATTTAGGGTTATCGATGGGGTTCCACCCCCTCAGGAGAGGTGGTGACAGACTAAGTTGCCCAAACAGAAGGAACTCCGTTGGATTTCCGTTTTGGGGGCATTACAACCAAAGGGGTTGAATATAGAATATAATTTACATATTTGTGCTAGGTAATTCTGCATCTGAATTCTGTGTTTGTTTTTAGATTATATTTTTATTTGTGTTTGTTTGTTTTTTAGGAATATAATCTGGAATGATCGGAGCACTGGTGACCTAATAATCCCTGATGATGACATCACTTATGTTTTTTGTACATTTAGTTAATCTTCCCTTTTCTGTATAAACTAGTAAGCTGCACACGTAGTTGGCTGTAATTTTGCTGGGAGTTTTCAATGTTTCCTCGCTTTAGAGTATTGAGCACTCTTCTGCTGCGGTTTGTGTTTGGTATACACTTTTAGCCAGCTCTGAATATAGTTCCGTTGGTTTTTGGACATTGATGGTCATGTGACCAGCTGAAGCCCTGGTACAACCCATTGCGCATGCGCGGTTTTTTTTTTTTTTTTTTGCCCATACAAAATCATGTGACCGGGTGTCGGATGATGCCTGTGATCACGTGATATTTTGCTTTTTGGCCGTGACTTCTTTAAATGGAGGTCTATGATGTGGTCATCATGCGACGGACCTTTGATGATGCTGGCGGTCACATGGTCGGATGTCTGCTGACGCTGGTGGTCACATGATCCACTCAGCGTTTTGCTGTGACGACCTCTGAACATGTGCTTTGTTTACCACAGAGGGGGGTGGCTAAATGTGTCTTCTGAACTGTGTTCCTGTGGCGATTGAAGAGAGCTCTGAGTAAGTGCTGATGAGCAGTACTGATTGGACATGGAGGACGATGCAGTTAGTGACACATGATTGGTACAGCATTATGATGGGTGTGTATAAGAACAGATCATCTATTGGTAGACAGATATTGTGATACTGTTTACATGGAGTAATCTCTTGAATATTATATGCTGTTTTTTGTACTTTGCAGTATTTTCTTTGTGATGTCACTACTTCTGCTTTGATCACTGTTTTAAATTGTATATTGCTGTATTAAATGTTATATATATCTATTTGCACTGTGGGCGGTTCCTGGATGGTGATTGGCTTCTCCACACCATTTAAGGACACCATTTTGCCCTATTTGTATACTTGATAAAGGCCTAACAATGCCGAAACGTCGTGTTTTATGGTGGCTGAATAAAGTTTTTTCATACTTCTACCTGGACTGGATCTGTTCCTTTTTTTCTGTTGGACTTCGTTCGTTGGATCCCCGAACTTCTGAACGTGCATCCTTGATAACTCCCAAGTGCTGTCAGTGCTTGAATATTTGGGGCGTCTTTTTGTGTCCGAGTGCGCACGGGCCCTTTGACTGGTGCGCACCCCTGGAGACATGACGCTGCCGTCGCTGTGGGTTTGCCCGGCTCCAGCGACGCATGCGCCGACACACCGTTCTCCCATTGGCTAAATCTGATCATGTGATCAGGAAGGGGAGGTATAGAAGGTCCTTTGTGCATTATACACTATCCCCTTGAAAAAGTGGCATGCTAGCCACGAAACGTGCGTTGGGGTGACATCTGTGAGCGGGGTGACTGCATTCCTGTGTTACTTTTGTATTGGTGAGCATGGCTTCTTGCTGAATTAGGCAGCGTTGCACAGTCTATTGCTGACCTGAATATATACCAATGTTTGTGATTTTTTTTTTTTTTTTTTTGAAGCATGTTCAGGCACTTTGTGGTTAACATGTGGGTAGCTACAGCACCGCATTTCTTTTTCCCACTGGGGAGGTGCTCCATATGACTCCCTGTTTGGGGCTACCATTTTTTTTATTCCACTGCCACTGTTATTAATGTCTTTTGATATTAACAGGAACGCATTCCCCCTGCATATGCATCCATCCTATGTATGTGTTTCTTATGTCTTTTTCATATGATCTTGTGTTACTTTTTATACGATTTATATAAATAAATATTTACTATTTTTTGCTAAAAAATCCTTTTTCACCAGTGACTCCTATTTTCTCCTTTATGTCATTATGCTATTATGAGTGGTGATTTCTGGTCACACACATGTGTGGTGTGACCCACATATATTCTACCAATGCGGCTGTATTTGGTTAACCTGTGATAATTAGTTTGCCATGTGAACCCAATAAAAGGAAAACTGGATGTTCCACACTATAAGCACCCAGAGTTTACAAGTAACATGGGAAAGAAAAAGGATCTCTCTGCTGCAAAAAGCATCAATAGTGCAATGCCTTAGTCAAGGGATAAAAACATTAGATATTTCCCGAAAACTTAAGCGTGATCATCGTACTGTTAAGAGATTTGTGGCTGATTCTGAGCACAGACGTGTTCGTGCTGATAAAGGCAGAATGAGGAAGGTTTCTGCCAGGCAAGTTCATCGTATTAAGAGAGCAGTTGCTAAAAAGCCATTACAAACCACAAACAGATATTTGAAGCTGCTGGTGCCCCTGGAGTCCCTCGAACCTCAAGGTGTAGGATCCTTCAAAGGCCTGCTGTGGTGCATAAACCTACTATTCGGCCACCCCTAAACAGTGCTCACAAGCAGAAACGGTTGCAGTGGCACAGACATACATGAAGACTAATTTTCAAACAGTCTTGTTTACTGATGAGTGTCGAGCAACCCTGGATGGTCCAGATGGATGGAGTATGGATGGTTGGTGGATGGCCACCATGTCCCAACAAGGCTGCGACGTCAGCAAGGAGGTGGAGGAGTCATGTTTTGGGCCGGAATCAGGGAAACAGCTGGTAGGCCCTTTAACCCCCCTCTGACATTAGACGTACTATCCCGTCCATAAAACCCGTGCCATTCTGACCATGGACGGGATAGTACGTCATAGGCGATTAGCTGCGCTCCCGGAGGGAGCGCAGCTAATCGCCGCCGGGTGTCAGCTGATTATCACAGCTGACACCCGTGACTGTGTGTCAGGAGCGGGCACGGACCGCTCCCGGCACATTAACCCTTGCACACCGCGATCAAACATGATCGCGGTGTACTGGGGGCACAGGGGAGGATCGCGCAGGCAGGGGCTCCCTGCGCGCCCCCCCTGAGACCCTCAGACCAGCGCGATGTGATCGCGCTGCTCTGAGGGCTTCCTCCCTCCCAGGACCCGGATCCAAGATGGCGCTGGGGTCCTGGAGGGAGGCGGCTTCCTCATGCCTGCCGAGAGCAGCATGAGAAGCGTCCTGCACTGCCTGTCACATCGCTGGTGTGACAGAGTGCTATGCACACTGTCACACCAGCGATCTGATGAAATACAGTGATGTCCCACCCTGGGACAAAGTAAAAAAGTAAAAAAAAGTAAAATAAACAGTGTAAAAAAAAATCCAAAAAAAAAAAAAAAAAAAATATTCCCCAATAAATTCATTACTTATTGTAAAAAAAAAAATAAAACAATAAAAGTACACATATATGGTATCGCCGCGTCCGTAACGACCCCCCCTATAAAACTGTCCCACTAGATAACCCCTTTTGTGAACCCCTTAAAAAATAAAAAATAAAACAAAGCAAAAAATCAGTGCTTTATCATCATACCGCTGAACAAAAAGTGGAAAAACACGCGATCAAAAAGACGGATATAAATAAACATGGTACCGCTGAAAAACGTCATCTTGTCCCGCAAAAAACGAGCCATCACACAGCATCATGAGCGAAAAAATAAAAAAGTTATAGCTCGCAGAATAAAGCGATGCAAAAATAATTATTTTTTATATAAAATTGTTTTTATTCTATAAAAGCGCCAAAACATAAAAAAATTATATAAATGAGGTATCGCCATAATCGTACTGACCCGAAGAATAAAACTGCTTTATCGATTTTACCACACGCGGAACAATAAAAACGCCTCACCCAAAAGAAATTCATGAATTGCTGATTTTTGTTCATTCTAACCTCCCAAAAATCGAAATAAAAAGCGATCAAAAAATGTCACGTGCTCAAAAATGGTACCAATAAAAGCGTCACCTCGTCCCGCAAAAATTAAGACCTCACATGACATTGTGGGCCAAAATATGCAAAAATTATAGCTCTCAAAATGTGGCGATGCAAAAAACTACTTTTTGCAATAAAAAGCGTCTTTTAGCGTGACAGCTGCCAATCATAAAAACCGCTATAAATAGTAAATCAAACCCCCTTTATCACCCCCTTAGTTAGGGAAAAATAATAAAATAAAAAAAATGTATTTATTTCCATTTTCCCATTAGGGTTAGGGTTAGGGTTTCGGCTAAAGTTAGGGTTAGGGTTGGCGCTAAAGTTAGGATTAGGGTTAGAGTTAGGATTAGGGTTAGGGTTGGGATTAGGGTTGGGACTAGGGTTAGGGGTGTGTTGGGGTTAGGGTTGGAGTTAGAATTGGGGGGTTTCCGCTGTTTAGGCACATCAGGGGCTCTCCAAATGTGACATGGCGTCTGATCTCCATTCCAGCCAATTCTGCGTTGAAAAAGTCAAACGGTGTTCCTTCACTTCTGAGCTCTGCCATGCGTCCAAACAGTAGTTTATCCCCACATATGGGGTATCAGCGTACTCTGGACCCCAAGAGTTATTGTGAAATTTGTCCTATTTCTTCTGTTACCCTTGGGAAAATAAAAAACTGGGGGCGAAAATATTATTTTTGTAAAAAAAATAAGATTTTTTTTTTTTTACGGCTGTACATTATAAACTTCTGTGAAGCACTTGGGGCTTCATAGCGCTCACCACACATCTAAATAAGTTCCTTGTGGGGTCTATTTTCCAAAATGGGGTCACTTGTTGGGGGTTTCCACTGTTTAGGCGCATCAGGGGCTCTCCAAATGCGACATGACGCCCCCAGACCATTCCATCAAAGTCTGCAATCCAAAACGTCACTACTTCCCTTTCCGAGCCCTGACATGCGCCCATACAGTAGTTTTCTCCCACATATTGGGTATCAGCGTACTCAGGACAAATTGGACAACAACTTTTGGGGTCCAATTTCTCCTGTTGCCCTTGTGAAAATAAAATATTGGGGGCGAAAAAATCATTTTTGTAAAAAAAAAAAGGATTTTTTATTTTTACGGCTGTGCGTTATAAACTTCTGTGAAGCACTTCGGGGTTCAAAGTGCTCACCACACATCTAGGTAAGTTCCTTGTGAGGTCTATTTTCCAAAATGGGGTCACTTGTGGGGGTTTCCACTGTTTAGGCGCATCAGGGGCTCTCCAAATGCGACATGACGCCCCCAGACCATTCCATCAAAGTCTGCAATCCAAAACGTCACTACTTCCCTTTCCGAGCCCTGACATGCGCCCATACAGTAGTTTTCTCCCACATATGGGTATCAGCGTACTCAGGACAAATTGGACAACAACTTTTGGGGTCCAATTTCTCCTGTTACCCTTGTGAAAATAAAATATTGGGGGCGAAAAAATCATTTTTGTAAAAAAAAAAAAGGATTTTTTATTTTTACGGCTGTGCGTTATAAACTTCTGTGAAGCACTTCGGGTTCAAAGTGCTCACCACACATCTAGGTAAGTTCCTTGTGAGGTCTATTTTCCAAAATGGGGTCACTTGTGGGGGGTTTCCACTGTTTAGGCGCATCAGGGGCTCTCCAAATGCGACATGACGCCCCCAGACCATTCCATCAAAGTCTGCAATCCAAAACGTCACTACTTCCCTTCCGAGCCCTGACGTGCACCCATACAGTAGTTTTCTCCTACATATTGGGTATCAGCGTACTCAGGACAAATTGGACAACAACTTTTGGGTTCCAATTTCTTCTGTTACCCTTGTGAAAATAAAATATTGGGGCGAAAAAATCATTTTTGTAAAAAAAAAAAAGGATTTTTTATTTTATGGCTGTACGTTATAAACTTTAGTGAAACACCTGGGGGTTCAAAGTTCTCACCACACATCTAGATAAGTTCCTTGAGGGGTCTAGTTTCCAAAATGGTGTCATTTGTGGGGGGTTTCCACTGTTTAGGCAGATCAGGAGCTCTCCAAACACGACATGGCGTCCAGCCAATTCTGCGTTGAAAAAGTGAGATGGCGCTCCTTCCCTTCCAAACTCTGCCATGCACCCAAACAGTGGTATACCCCCACATATGGGGTATCAGTGTACTCAGGACAAATTGCACAATAACTTTTGGAGTCTTGTTACCCTTGGAAAAATAAAAATTGGGTGAAAAGATCATTTTTGTGGAAAAAATATGATTTTTAAATTTTACGGCTCTACGTTATAAACTTGTGTGAAGCACTTGAGGGTTCAAATTGCTCACCAAAGATCTAGATAAGTTCCTTAGGGGGTCTAGTTTCCCAAATGGGGTCATTTGTGGGGGGTTTCCACTGTTTAGGCACATCAGGGGCTCTCCAAATGCAACATGGCATCCAATCTCAATTCCAGCCAATTTTGGTTGGAAAAAGTCAAATGGTGCTCCTTCCCTTCCGAGCTCTGCCGTGCGCCCAAACAGTGGTTCCCCCCCACATATGGGGCATCAGCGTACTCAGGACAAATTGGACAACAACTTATGTGGTCCAATTTCTCCTGATACCCTTGGGAAAATAAAAAATTAGTGACTAAAAGATAATTTTTGTGGGAAAAAAATAGGATTTTTTATTTTCATGCCCGGGCATTATAAACTTGTGTGAAGCACTTGGGGGTTCAAAGTGCTCACCAAAGATCTAGATAAGTTCCTTAGGGGGTCTAGTTTCCAAAATGGGGTCACTTGTGGGGGATTTCCACTGTTTAGGCTCATCTGGGGCACTGCAAACGGAACATGACCCCCATCAACGTCTGCATTCCAAAACGTTACTACTTCCTTTCCAAGCCCTGCCGTGCGCCCAAACAGTTTTCCACCCCCACATATGGGGTATCAGCGTACTCAGGACAAATTGGACAACAACTTTTGGGGTCCAATTTCCTTGGGAAAATTCAAAAATTTAGGACTAAAAAATCATTTTTGTGGAATTTTTTTTTTTTTTTTTCACACCCAGGCATTATAAACTTTTGTGAAACACTTGGGGGTTCAAAGTGCTCACAACAGATCTAGATAAGTACCTTAGGGGGTCTAGTTTCCAAAATGGTGTCACTTGTGGGGGGTTTCCACTGTTTAGGCGCATCAGAGGTTCTCCAAGCGCGACATGGCGTCCAATCTCAACTCCAGCCAATTTTAGTTTGAAAAAGTCAAACGGCGCTCCTTCCCTTACGAGCTCTGCCGTGTGCCCAAACAGTGGTTTTCCCCCACATATGGGGTATTGGCGTACTCAGGAGAAATTGCATAACAACCTTATCTGTCCATTTTCTCCTTTTACCCTTGTGAAAATAAAAAAAAGTTTGTAAAAGATCATTTTTGTGGCTAAAAAGTTAAATATTCATTTTTTCCTTCCACGTTGCTTTAGTTCCTGTGAAGCACCTGAAGGGTTAATAAACTTCTTGAATGTGGTTTTGAGTACCTTGAGGGGTGCAGTTTTTAGAATGGTGTCACTTTTGGGTATTTTCTGTCATGTAGACCCCTCAAAGTGACTTCAAATGTGAGGTGGTCCCTAAAAATAATGGCTTTGTAAATTTTGTTGTAAAAATGAGAAATCGCTGGTCAACTTTTAACCCTTATAACTTCCTAACAAAAAAAAATTTGATTCCAAAATTGTGCTGATGTAAAGTAGACATGTGGGAAATGTTATTTCTTAACTATTTTGTGTTACATATTTCTCTGTTTTAAGGGAATAAAAATTCAAAGTTTGAAAATTGCTAAATTTTCAAAATTTTCGCCATATTTGCGTATTTTTCAAAAATAAACGCAAGTTATATGGAAGAAATTTTACCACTAACATGAAGTACAATATGTCATGAGAAAACAGTCTCAGAATCGCGAAGATCCGTTGAAGCGTTCCGGAGTTATAACCTCATAAAGAGACAGTGGTCAGAATTGTAAAAATTGTCCCGGTCATTAACGTGCAAACCACCCTTGGGGTGAAGGGGTTAAGGCTCCTGAAGGTGTGAAAATGACCTCTGCAAGGTATATAGAGTTTCTGACTGACAACTTTCTTCCATGGTATAAAAAGCAGAAACGTGTCTTCAGGAGCAAAATCATCTTCATGCATGACAATGCAGCATCTCATGCTGTAAAGAATACCTCTGAGTCATTGGCTGCTATGGGCATAAAAGGAGATAACCTCATGGTGTGGCCACCATCTTCCCCTGACCTCAACCCTATAGGGAACCTTTGGAGTATCATCAAGCAAAACATCAATGAGGGTGGGAGGCAGTTCACATCAAAACAGCAGCTCTGGGAGGTGATTCTGACTTCATGCAAAGAAATACAAGCAGAAACTCTCCAAAAACTCACAACTTCACAAGTTCAATGGATGCAAGAATTGTGAAGGTGATATCAAAGGTGATATCAAAGAAGGGTTCCTATGTTACCATGTAACTTGGCCTGTTAGGATGTTTTTGGAGTTAAATAGCTTTTTTGTTCAGTGAATGTGACCTCCTAAGGGTATGTTTCCACGATCAGGAAACATTCCGGATTAGCTGCGTGTTTGACGCTGTGCGTTGGCGCAACGTCAAACACGCAGCGTCCAGATGTTACAGCATAGTGGAGGGGATTTCAAGAAATCCCGTCTCCACTATGCGTAAAAATACGCACGCGGAAGACCTGCGTTTCCGGGCATGCGGCGCGTCTTTTTAGACCGCAGCATGTCCTAGCGTCTTGCAGCCCTGCGTTCTTTCCGGATGTGTTCCGGAGGTGTCCGGAACACATCCAGAAAGAGCGCGCGTCAAAAAGGGGGCGGGACTTTGAGCGGTGCGGAATTTCCGCTCCGTCCAAAGCGCTGTGGTTCCGGACCGTGGAACCACAGCCTAATGCTGCAAATTCCACAAATGAGCATTTTCAGTTCTTTACAACATCTCAAATGTTTAGAAATTCTACTCTGCCTAATAATTTGGAACAGAGCATTTTGAGTTTTTATTCATTTTGGAGATTGTACTGTTATCATTGGGAGGTTTCTTCAATAATATTCGATGTATACTCTAACGGGTGATGACTTTTATTAAACTGACTGTCATTTGCACCGAACACTTAGGAAAATCAGAGTAAAATATCATTTGCATAATAATTTGGAACATGGTGTGTATATATACATATATATATATATATTATATATATATATATATATATGTATATATACAGTCATGGCCAAAAGTTTTGAGAATGACACAAATATTAATTTTTACAAAGTCTACTGCTTTACTTTTTCTAATGGCAATTTGCATATACTCCAGAATGTTATAAAGAGTGATCAGCTTAACAGCAATTACTTGCAAAGTCAATATTTGGCTAGAAAATGAACTTTATCCCCCAAAACACATTTCAACATCATTGCAGCCCTGCCTTAAAAGGACCAGCTAACCTCTTTTCAGTGATTGCTCCATTAACACAGGTGTGGGTATTGATGAGGACATGGCTGGAGATCAATCTGTCATGATTAAGTAAGAATGACACCACTGGACACTTTAAAAGGAGGCTGGTGCTTGGCATCATTGTTTCTCTTCTGTTAACCATGGTTATCTCTAAAGAAACATGTGCAGTCATCATTGCAATGCACAAAAATGGCCTAACAGGGAAGAGTATCGCAGCTAGAAAGATTGCACCTCAGTCAACAATCTATTGCATCATCAAGAACTTCAAGGAGAGAGGTTCCATTGTTGCCAAAAAGGCTTCAGGGCGCCCAAGAAAGACCAGCAAGCGCCAGGACCGTCTCTTAAAAGTGTTTCAGCTGCGGGATCGGGCTACTAGAAGTGCAGAGCTTGCTCAGGAATGGCAGCAGGCAGGTGTGAGTGCATCTGCACGCACTGTGAGGCGGAGACTCTTGGAGCAAGGCCTGGTCTCAAGGAGGGCAGCAAAGAAGCCACTTCTCTCCAGAAAAAACATCTGTAAGGTTCTTTGTCTCTGTTGACATGTTCCTTGAAACTCAGTTTTCCGTCGGCCATTTTGCTTTCTGTCTTTCTGCAGCTCTTGCCCTCAGTTAATATGGAGTTTCCAGTTTTCATGTTCCTGCCCTGATTCTTCCCTCTTGCTTCTTAAGCAGCCTCAGCTGAACAATCAGTGCTCCTGAATCAAGCCTCAGTCAGTCTGTGACCTGACTCCTGGAAGCCTTGGACTTGTACTCCAGCTATTCCCTACTGAGGAACCTTGGAACACTTTTGGACTCTGGAAACCTGCTGTTTGGTGAATCCATGTTTGCAGAGGAATTACGGTACAGAGAAGAGATCCTGAACCTGCTTTGGAGATTTATTGTAGTGCTTGAAGTTACTCTGGCCTGCTGTGTCTCCTGTCGCTGTTCCTGCAAACTGTGTGAACTTTCAGCATGCTTGTATGAAGTAATACAAGTCATTTCATTTCAACCTATGTCTCCTGTGTTTTCCTCGCACCCAAGCACAAGACGCTATAGGAACTGTACACTATACATAACAAGATTCAGGAGCCAATGTTTAGTGTCTGCTGGGTCTGGGAAAGCCGTGTCTGCTGTGACTGTGGATATCAGATGTCCGTTTAATACCTTATGTGATGACAGTGGTTGTGACTTCTCACAACCATTCCAGGTGAGCGCATTCCCTTAAAATTTTACTCTGGAGTGTTACCACAGGTAAACACTATTGTTTTTTTTTTTTTTTCCTTTCCTCTTCTCCTTCCAGCACCTCTGCCTTAAAAGATCTGGAAGATGGAGGCCCGCATAAAGGAACTTTGCGGAGTGACTGATACAATCCTTTCAGATGTACAGACTTTAAAAACCCGTTTTGCAAGCCTACAGGACCTCACTAATCATAATTTGCAAGTGTTTGGACAGACTACCCAGGAATTGCGAGCCAGGATTGAGGCTCTAGAGGAACGAGCCCAGGCTCCTGCCATAACCCCAAGTTCTGGGATCCCCAAATTACCTCCTTTTCGTTTGGCGGTGAACGTGAGAAATTCAGGGGATTTATTAATCAATGCAATTTATTTTTCTCTGCACATGCTTCACAATTTCCCACTGAACGATCCAAAGTGCTTACTATAATCATGTTGCTTACCAATAAGGCTTTGATGTGGGCAAACCCTCTGATTGAGACTGAGGATGATTGTTTGAATCACCTTGATGCTTTTATTTCAGCCATGGGGCAGGTGTTTGATGACCCCAATCGAGGTGCAACAGCTGAAGCAGCCATGTTAACTTTGCGCCAAGGTAAGCGTTCAGTAGCCGAATATGCCCTGGATTTCAGGAGATGGGCTCTTGATACCACTTGGGACACTTCCGCTAAAAAATCTATTTTTCGGAAAGGGTTGTCTCCACTGATTAAGGATGAACTTGCTCGTGCCGACCCTCCCACTGCGTTAGGTGACTTTATTAACTATTGTATCCGTATTGATGCTCGTCTGACTGAACGCAGACAAGAGAGATGGTTCGAAAATAATCGCACTAACCTTTTACTACCTCCCTCCTCAGCTAAGGAACCTTTGAGTAGGATCACAAGGGAACCAGAACCTGAACCCATGCAGGTGGACTCTTTACAAAGACGGGTTAGTGATGCACGCAAAGAACATCGTATAAAGGAAAATCTATGTTTCTACTGTGGTAAGTCAGGGCACTTCATTATAAACTGCCCCAGCCGTTCTCGTAAGACTACTGCAGCAGTCATTCACTGTGAGTGTTGCGAGAGGAGCTCTGTCATGTCCGAGCCTCAGGCTCCAGAGAGATCTGCTGCAAGAGATCTTGATTTCTCGGACTTAAACTCTGTTAGTTCTGGGGACGATGACGGTATAAACGCTGCAATTTTTCAAGTTTCCTCAGCGGTGTCCCAGCTGAGTTGTAAAAGAAACAATTCTCATTGCTTCCTTTCCATCAAACTCTGGGTTGACTCAGTCTGGGTGTCTAGCTCTGCTATGATCGACTCAGGAGCAAGTGGAAATTTTATGGATATCTCCTTTGCTCTGAAACAGGGGATACGTTCAGTGAAGAAGGCTACTCCAGTACAGATGGAGACTTTGGATGGCTCTCTACTGACTTCTGGACCAGTGGATCAAGAAACAGAGCCTTTGAGGGTCCTTATGGGTAAAGATCATCAGGAGAAAATGTCTTTTTTGCTTATCTCTTCTCCCCACTTTCCCATCATTCTAGGGCTACCATGGCTGCAGGCGCAGAATCCTACGATTAACTGGGAGACCAAGGAATTACACTTTCCGAGAAACAGATGAGTCAAGGAGTTTCAGCTTGCTCTGTTCCTAAAGGAACCATGTCAGTCCCTGAACTACCAGCTGTATACCAGGACTATGTGGATTTATGTGACAAGAAGAACGCTGATCAGCTTCCTCCTCACCGTCCATATGATTGTCCAATTGAATTATTGCCCGGAGCCGAGATACCTTTTGGTAAGATCTACCCCCTAGCGGGGCCCGAGCTAAAAGCTTTGAAGGATTATATAGACGAAAATTTAGCCAAGGGCTTCATACGCCCCTCTTCATCTCCCGCAGGTGCACCCATCTTCTTTGTGAAGAAGAAAGATGGATCTCTGAGACCCTGCATAGACTATAGGGAACTCAATAAGGTTACTATTAGAAACCGTTATCCATTGCCTTTAATCCCTGAGTTGTTGGAGAGAGTGCGGCATGCCAAAATTTTCTCTAAACTGGATCTCCGTGGGGCCTATAACTTGGTCCGTATTAGACCTGGGGATGAATGGAAGACTGCTTTCAGGTCACGCTATGGACACTTTGAATATCTAGTTATGCCTTTTGGTCTGAGTACCGCCCCAGCCACTTTCCAACACTTCGTGAATGATATCTTCAGGGATCTCCTAGATACATTTGTGGTGATTTATCTGGATGATATTCTAATTTTTTCTAACTCCACAGAGGAACATCATGGATATGTGAGAATGGTCTTAGAACGCCTAAGACAAAACCATCTCTACATCAAGCTTGAAAAATGTGAATTCCATAGGACCGAAATTCAATTTCTGGGGTATGTACTATCTACGCAAGGGATTAGTATGGATGGAAGCAAGACCCAAGCCATCAAGGATTGGCCAATTCCTAGAAATGTGAAGGAGGTGCAGCGTTTCATCGGGTTTGCCAACTTCTATAGACGTTTCATTAAGAATTTTTCTGAGGTAGTGTCACCTATCACCCAACTTACCCGGAAACAGTCTAGGTTCTCCTGGACCCCGCAAGCTCAGGAAGCATTTTCCTGTTTAAAGGATAAATTTACCACCGCACCTATCTTAGTACATCCCAACCCCGAGCTTGCCTTCATAATAGAGGTGGATGCTTCAGACTGTGCCGTTGGAGCTATACTCTCTCAGAGAACAGGTGAGAAGAATGTCTTGCATCCCTGTGCCTTCTTTTCCCAGCAGTTGTCTTCGGCTGAGAGGAACTACGATGTGGGCAATAGAGAATTGTTGGCCATTATTGCCGCCTTCAAGGAATGGAGACACCTTCTTCAGGGAGCTGCACAGCAAATAGTCGTCCTGACAGACCATCGTAACCTTGAATTTATCAGGTCGGCTAAGTGCCTGACTCCTCGCCAGGCTCGCTGGAATCTTTTCCTAAACCAATTTAATTTTGTCATTTCTTATAGACCAGGATCGCGCAATGGAAAGGCTGATGCACTCTCTAGGATTCATTCAGCAGAGACACGTCCACTTACTCCTCCTAAGACTATTCTTCCTGACTCTAGATTCCTGGGAGTGATTCATAATCAAGACCTACTTAAGGACATCAAGGAAGCATACCATGCAGATTCTTTGTTGGCTCAACCCCCAAGGGACGTAAGTCTTGTCTTTAAGAATGGTGTGTGGATTCAGGGACAACGTCTGTATATACCTGAAACAGTCAGATTGAGAGTATTGCAACTCATCCACGATTCCAAGATAGCCGGGCATAGGGGAATTCTAAAGACACAAGAATTTCTTTCTCGTTTCTTTTGGTGGCCCACTTACAGGAAAGATGTCTTAAACTATGTCACTTCATGTGAAGTCTGTGCAAGATGCAAAACACCTCGCTCCTCACCAACTGGTCTGTTGCAACCTCTTCCCACCCCGTCCCGCCCGTGGGGATCCATTTCTATGGACTTCATTGTGGAGTTACCAACCTCTCAAGGGAAGAACACCATTCTAGTGGTGGTTGACCGTCTAACAAAGGCAGCTCATTTTATCCCTTGTGTCGGCTTACCCACTGCAAAACAGACATCAGACTTGATGATTAAGAATGTGTTTCGCTTACATGGAGTACCGGATGAGGTCATTTCGAATCGAGGAGTGCAATTCACTTCAAGGTTTTGGCAAAATTTCTGTGCAGCATTGGACATTAAAGTAAACCTTTCTTCTGCTTTTCATCCCCAGACTAATGGACAGACAGAATGAACCAATCAGACCCTGGAGCAGTATCTCCGCTGTTTTATCTGCCACCTACAGGATGATTGGGTGGATCTACTTCCACTGGCTGAGTTCTCTTATAACAACTCTCAAAGCGCCTCCACTAAGCAGTCTCCTTTTTACTCCAATCTAGGTTATCATCCTAACATTCTTCCTCGATTTCCCATAGATACGCCCTTGCCGGCAGTGGCTGAAAGAATCACTTCTTTACAAAAGAATATGGATCTTCTAAAGGAAAATCTAGAATTGGCTCAGGAAAGGTACAAGAAAGCAGCAGATAAATTTCGTAAACCTGCACCAGCTTTCAAGGTAGGAGATTTGGTCTGGCTGTCAACCAGAAATCTTAAATTAAAGATTCCATCGTCTAAATTGGGACATAAGTACATTGGACCTTATAAGATCAATAAGATTATAAGTGCTGTTGCTTGTCGTCTTCAACTACCCAGAACTATGAGAATCCACCCTGTCTTTCATGTATCCCTACTGAAGGCTGCAACACCCAATACGTTTCCTGGACGTTCTTCTCCTTGCCCTGACCCAGTGCTGGTCGATGGTCAGGAAGAATTTATGGTGGAAAGGATTCTAGATTCCAGGTTGTACAGAAATCAGTTGCAATATTTGATTAAATGGCAGGGCTACCCAGTGGAGGACAACTCATGGGAACCAGTCAATAATGTAAATGCTCCTCGCCTGCTCCGCCAGTTTCATCAGAGGTACCCTGACAAGCCTGGTCTGAGGTCATCCGGAGGTTGTCCCTAAGGGGGAGTAATGTAAGGTTCTTTGTCTCTGTTGACATGTTCCTTGAAACTCAGTTTTCCGTCGGCCATTTTGCTTTCTGTCTTTCTGCAGCTCTTGCCCTCAGTTAATATGGAGTTTCCAGTTTTCATGTTCCTGCCCTGATTCTTCCCTCTTGCTTCTTAAGCAGCCTCAGCTGAACAATCAGTGCTCCTGAATCAAGCCTCAGTCAGTCTGTGACCTGACTCCTGGAAGCCTTGGACTTGTACTCCAGCTATTCCCTACTGAGGAACCTTGGAACACTTTTGGACTCTGGAAACCTGCTGTTTGGTGAATCCATGTTTGCAGAGGAATTACGGTACAGAGAAGAGATCCTGAACCTGCTTTGGAGATTTATTGTAGTGCTTGAAGTTACTCTGGCCTGCTGTGTCTCCTGTCGCTGTTCCTGCAAACTGTGTGAACTTTTCAGCATGCTTGTATGAAGTAATACAAGTCATTTCATTTCAACCTATGTCTCCTGTGTTTTCCTCGCACCCAAGCACAAGACGCTATAGGAACTGTACACTATACATGACAACATCATGGACAGACTGATATTCTGCAAAAGGTACAGGCAGTGGACTGCTGAGGACTGGGGTAAAGTTATTTTCTCTGATGAATCCCCTTTTCGATTGTTTGGGACATCAGGAAAACGCCTCATTTGGAGAAGACAAGGTGAGCGCTACCACCAGTCTTGTCTCATGCCAACTGTTAAGCATCCTGAAACCATTCATGTGTGGGGTTGCTTCTCAGCCAAGGGAATTGGCTCTCTCACAGTCTTGCCTAAAAACACAGCCATGAATAAAGAATGGTACCAGAATGTCCTCCAAGAGCAACTTCTCCCAACCCTCCAAGAGCAGTTTGGTGATCAACAGTGCCTTTTCCAGCATGATGGAGCACCTTGCCATAAAGCAAAGGTGATAACTAAATGTCTCAGGGAACAATACATAGAGATTTTGGGTCCATGGCCTGGAAGCTCCCCATATCTTAATCCCATTGAGAACTTGTGGTCAATCATCAAGAGATGGGTGGACAAACAAAAACCTAAAAATTCTGACAAAATGAAAGCATTGATTGTGCAAGAATGGACTGCTATCAGTCAGGATTTGGTCCAGAAGTTGATTGAGAGCATGCCAGGGAGAATTGCAGAGGTCCTGAAGAAGAAGGGTCAACACTGCAAATATTGACTTGCTGCATTAACTCATTCTAACTGTCAATATAAGCTTTTGTTATTCATATGTTTGCAATTATTATATTTCTGTCTGTGATAAAAACATCTGTCAAACACACATAAAAACCAGAGGGCAGCAGATCATGTGAAAATATAATATTTGTGTCATTCTCAAAACTTTTGGCCATGACTGTATATATATGTATTCTATGTGTATATATCTATTCTTTCTTTTATGATTTAAAAACTATCATTTGGATCTATTATATGTCGGTTTTGCTAGCCACCGACAAAATCTCGCCAGACGGATGTCAAACGGATGTGAAACGTACGCTCAGATGCAACAGAATCACATCCTCAAATTCAAATCGGATGACAGACGGATCAATGATCAGGAAACATTTGTGTGATTATCGGCCATCAAAAACGTTCCGATTTTTTAGACGGTGTGTGTGACTCCAGCCTAAAAGGAGAAAATGGACAGAAAAAGTGCAATTTCTCCTGAGTATGCCGATACCCCATATGTGGGGGAAAACCACTGTCTGGGCGCACAGCAGGGCTCGGAAGGGGAGGAGCGATGTTTGACTTTTTTAAACCAAAATTGGCTGGAATTGAGATTGTACGCCATGTCGCGTTTGGAGAGCCCCTGATGTGCCTAAACAGTGGAAACCTCCCCACAAGTGACACTATTTTGGAAACTAGACCCCCTAAGGAACTTATCTAGATCTGTTGTGAGCACGTTTATAATGCCTGGGTGTGGAAAAAAAAAATTTCCACAAAAATGATTTGTTTTGACACGGACACACAGACTGGAAAACGTCCCACACACGTGCACACGGAGAACTGTTCACACAGTCCTCCGTGTGCGTGGACGGCTGCTGGGAAACTCGCGACTACTGTATGCCGCTGTCCCTCTGCAGCTGGTGCTGAAGCCGGCTGTAATTCCCCCTGCTCTGCCTGCGAGCACAGGAGAACGAAGAGCGATGTATTAATATACTACTCATCGTTCTCCTCTGCTCGCAGGCAGAGCAGGGAGAATGATGTCTGCCGGCTTCAGCAACAGCTGCAGGGGGACAGCGGCTTACTGTAGCCGCTACTTCCCCGGCGACCGTCCTTGTGTCCGTGTGGTACTGATGCGGCACATGGTTGCCAAATGTGTGCTGCACATAGTACACACACGGACACACGGACACAGATATCTCTGGTACCGATTATTCCAGTACCGGAAATATCAGGACGTGTTAAACCGGCCTTATAACGTAGAGCCGTAAAATTAAAAAATATTTTTTCCACAAAAATGATCTTTTCACCCCAATTGTTATTTTCCCAAGGGTAACAACACCTCAAAAGTTATTGTGCAATTTGTCCTGAGTACGCTGATACCCAGTATGTGGGGGTAAACCACTGTTTGGATGCATGGCAGAGCTCGGAAGGGAAGGTGTTGTGGATACTCTGGAGGAGACTTCTGAGCTAGGGCTCCCTCCGGTGGTTGCTGATGGTAATGAACTAATTGCTGAATGGCCTTCAGCTGGCTCTGAATGGTCTGATATAAGTGACCTGAGGTCCCATCAGCCTTGCCGGTAATCAATTGTTCTTCCTAGTCTTGCTTGGAGCTCAGCTTGCATTCCTGCTCTCATTCAGATAATAATAAATAATAATAATCTTTATTTTTATATAGCGCTAACATATTCTACAGCACTTTACAGTTTGCACACATTATCGTCGCTGTCCCTGATGGGGCTCACAATCTAGATTCCCTATCAGTATGTTTTTGGAGTGTGGGAGGAAACCGGAGTACCCGGAGGAAACCCACGCAAACACGGGAAGAACATACAAACTCCTTGCAGATGTTGTCCTTGGTGGGACTCGAACCCAGGACTCCAGCGCTGCAAGGCTGCAGTGCTATCCATTGAGCCACCGTGCTGCCCATAAGTGATTTACTGTTTTTTCTCCTCTGGTTGGATTTTCCTTGCTTGTTTGCTGCTTGCAGTAGACTTCAGCCTGGTCCCCTTTTGGGGTCTGGCGCTGCAATTGTGCTCATTTTGTGTTTGCACTTTTGCTCTGTTCCTTTGTCGCTTTTTATTTGCTGAATTGCTTTGTGTTACACCAGAGATCTGATTTAGGTTGTAGAGATAGTGTGATCTCAGGTTTTTTGTTAATCAGAAGTGTTGGTATTTTGTCAGGGTTTTTTTGGGTTGCAGTCAGAATTCTTTCCTATACTTTTCTATCTAGACAGATTGGGCCCTAGCATTTGCTCATTCTATTTTCTATCTGTGTCCGTGTTTTCTTCTTGTGTAACCGCCATTACATGTTTGGGGGCTTCCTATTTCTTTGGGGGTTCTGCTACGGGGCAGATAGCTTTAATCTTTCTGCCTTTAAGTGTAGCTATCTCTCCGGCTGTGACGAGGCGACTAGGATCACCGTAGGTACGCTCCACTGCTACTTCTAGTGTTGCGGTTAGTTTAGGGTCCTGCAATCCAATAGGTTCCAGCCTCTCTGGTGTATTGCTACTTTGCTATTTCTCCTCAGCTACCAAAACATAACAGGAAGGAGCGAAGTTTGACTTTTTCAACACAGAATTGGCTGTATGCCATGTCGCTTTTGGAGAGCCCCTGATGTGCCTAAACAGTGGAAACCCCAACAAGTGACACCATTTTGGAAACTAGACCCCTTAAGGAACTTATCTAGATCTGTTGTGAGCACGTTTAACCCCTAAGTGTTTCACTAAAGTTTATAATGCCTGGATGTGAAAAATTTTTTCCAATTTCTGATTTTTCCCAAGGAAATTGGACCCCAAAAGTTATTTTACAATTTGTCCTGAGTACGCTGATACCCCATATGTGGGGGTGAAATACTGCTTGGGCACACGGCAGGGCTCGGAAAGGAAGTAATGACATTTTGGAATGCAGACTTTGATGGGTGTCATGTTCAGTTTGTAGAGCCCCTGATGTGCCTAAGCAGTGTAAACCTCCCACAAGTGACCCCATTTTGGAAACTAGACCCCCTAAGGAACTTATCTAGGTCTGTGGTGAGCACTTTCAACCCCCAAGTGCTTCACACAAGTTTATAATGCCCTGGCATGAAAATAAAAAATCCTATTTTTTTTCCCACAAAAATGATCTTTTAATCACCAATTTTTTATTTTCCCAAGGGTAAGGGGAGAAATTGGACCACAAAAGTTGTTGTCCAATTTGTCCTGAGTACGCTGATACCCTATATGTGGGAGAAAACTACTGTATGGGCACACGTTGGGGCTCGGAAGTGAAGTAGTGACATTTTGCATTGCAGACTTTGATGGAATGGTCTGCGGGTGTCATGTCGCATTTGGAGAGCCCCTGATGTGCCTAAACAGTGGAAACCCCCACAAGTGACCCCATTTTGGAAACTAGACCCCCCAAGGAACTTATCTAGATGTGTGGTGAGATCTATGAACCCCCAAGTGCTTCACAGAAGTTTATAACGTAGAGCCATAAAAATAAAAAATCATTTTTTTTCCATAAAAATGATATTTTCGCCCCCAATTTTTTATTTTCCCAAAGGTAACAGAAGAAATTGGACCCCAACAGTTATTGTGCAATTTGTCCTGAGTATGCTGATACCCCATATGTGGGGGTAAACTACTGTTTGGGCGCATGGCAGAACTCAGAAGGGAAGGCGCACAGTTTGACTTTTTCAGCGCCAAATTGGCTGGAATTGAGATCAGACGACATGTCACGTTTGGAGAGCCCCTGATGTGCCTAAACAGTGGAAACCCCAATTCTTACTCCAACCCTAACCCCAACACACCCCTAACCCTAATCCCAACCCTAATCATAACCCTAACCACAAACCTAACCCTAACAGACCCGTAACCCTAGTCCCAACCCTAACCCTAAGGCTGGAGTCACACACAACGTCTAAAAAATCTGACCGTTTTAGTCGGACGATTATCGCACAAAAGTTTCATGAACATTGATGCGTCTGTCATCCGATTTTCCGTCACTGATGCGATTTAGTCGCATGTGAGCGTACGTTTCACATCCGATTTGTGATTTTTTTGTGGCATCCTACCAAAATGGAGAAATAACGGTTTTGAGGCCTGCAAGTAATTTAAATCATCAGCCATACCCATATTTAAGGTGTCTCCAACAGCTGTGAGGCTCCCAACTTTGCAGTGGACTCATTGGGTTATTTGTGCTTAGTGCTTTATTGCTGCTTTGTCACAAACATGAGCGACAGACTGATCTTTAATACCACTGAGCGTGTGCTGTACAATTGGGTTATATCCAGACAGTTTGGGGAGCCATACCCTTTGATTGCAGCTCCCAGAATCTGCTGAAGAATGTGGGTGCATCCACTTTTGAGGCGAAGGATCAGAAAAGGGCATTTTCACCGCCTGTATTCGTCGCTGTGTACCCATCCTAACAAGTTTTTTCAGTATTGTCGAATGAGCCTTGCTACATTTGATAAGTTGCTGGAGATTGTGCGTCCTGGGATCACCTTTCAGGACACCAGGATGCGTCCAGCTATTTCTGCAGAGGAACGGCTTCTCCTAACATTACGGTATGTGTGTCAACGATATGTTGATGATCTTTTCCACAACATAGCTACTTTCCCAGTGTTGTAACTTACTTATTGTTAACATATTGTCAGGAATATTTTTACCACGCTTACCCATCTTCATTATTTGCTTGTGTGTAACCCTCAGAATGCATTGGATGTCATAGCATTTAGTGCATGATGCTTTTAGAAACTGACCCATTCTAAGTGTAGGGAATGCTGTGCTTGGTGTTTGCTGTGCTGATGTGTACATGTTTTTTGTTGTTTGTGTATTGCAGGTTCCTTTCCACTGGCCTGTCATACGCTGCTCTGCACTTAGAGTTCTTAATTGGCAAATCCACCATTTCAGGCATTGTCCGCTGTACTTGTGTCGAAATTTGGTCCAGACTAAATAAAGAGGTCATGCCTGAGCCCAAAATGGCAGACTGGTTGAGGATTGCACGTGGATTTGAAGAAATTTGCCAGTTTCCACACTGTATTGGAGCCCTGGATGGGAAGCACATCCGTGTGCGTAAGCCGCCGAACTCAGGGTCCCAATTCTACAATTATAAACAAATTTTTCTGTAGTGTTGTTGGTCTTGGTCGACAGTCAGTACAGGTTTATAATTGTAGACATTGGGGTCTATGGAAGGACTGGAGACTCCAGAGACTTCAATTCTTCCATTATGGTCGGCAGCTACGCAATAACCAATTGGACTTACCACCACCACGTCAACTTCCAGACTCCAATCTGGAACAAGTGCCTTATGTTCTTGTAGTGGATGAGGAGTTCCAATTGACCCGTAATGATATGAGGCCATATCCACGTCGCAATCTGAACCATCGGCGTCAAATATTTAATTTTCGCCTTTCACGTGCACGACGCCTGGTGGAGTGCACCTTTGGTATTCTTTGTGCTAAATGGCAGGTACTCCAATCAACCATTCAGCTGAGTGAAGCAAATGTTAATGTGGTAGTAAAAGCATGTGTGGTCCTACATAACTTCACTAGAATGCATGAATGCTCCTCACCTTGGGTCTGGTAATGTGTCTATGCCTATGAGACCACTCATCCATCCCGTCATCCCCCTTCTGGCCTTAAAGTACATGATGTGTTCACAAATTATTTTGTTTCCCCTGAGGTGCTACTCCCTGGCAAGAGGAGGCCTTATCTATGTAGTGTGCTTGTTTTGTTGTACCATAAACAAAATTTTCTTTATCTCATTGTTGTAGTGTTGTTCCTACTCTCCAGTTCCCTGTACGTTACACAGGACATCACATATAATAATAATAACAACATACAACCAATGCGACTTCACAATTTTAATAATGTGTGTCTATTTTAGCTGCTCTCAAATAAAGCGTACTGGACAAAAATGTCCAGAGGTTAAATTCACCTTTTTCTTAAACAAAAACACAACAGTAAAGTATATAAGGCACTTAGAAAAGTACTCAAACATTGAGTAACGAAATATCACTTACAAGTTATGGTAGGTGGGGGTGGTGATGGTGGACCACAAAAAAAAATTGCATGTTGGGAGCTGCTCCATAGATTAACATTGGTCCGACTGCAATGCGATATTTCATCGCTTTGCAGTCGTACGATTTTGTTGCCAGCGTGAACCCGGCCTAACCCTAACTTTAGCCCCAACTCTAACCCTAACTTTAGCTCCAACTCTAACCCTAACTTTAGCCCCAACCCTAACCCTAATGGGAAAATGGAAATAAATACATTTTTTAAATTGTATTATTTTCCCTAACTAAGGGGGGTTTGATTTACTATTTATAGCGGGTTTTTATGATTGGCAGCTGTCACGCTAAAAGACGCTTTTTATTGCAAAAAATAGTTTTAGCATCATCACATTTTGAGAGCTATAATTTTTTCTTATTTTGGCCCACAAATTCATGTGAAGTCTTATTTTTTGCGGGAAGAGGTGACGTTTTTATTGGTACCATTTTTGGGCACATGACATTGTTTGATCGCTTTTTATTACGATTTTTGGGAGGCAGAATGAACAAAAACCAGCAATTCATGAATTTCTTTTGCGGGGGGGTGTTTATACCATTCCGGTAAAATTGATAATGCCGTTTTATCCTTCGGGTCAGTACAATTACAGCGATACCTCATTTGTACCATTTTTTTTATGTTTTGGCGCTTTTATACAATAAAAACGATTATATATAAAAAATAATTATTTTTGCATCGCTTTATTCTGCGAGCTATAACTTTATTGTTTTACTGATGATGCTGTATCGTGGCTCGTTTTTTTCGGGACAAGATGATGTTTTCAGTGGTACCACGTTTATTTATATCCGTCTTTTTGATCGCGTTATTCCACTTTTTGTTCGGCGGTATGATGATAAATCATTGTTTTTTAGCCTTGCTTTTTTTTTTTTAAGGGGTTCACTAAAGGGGTTAACTAATGGGACAGGTTTATAGGGCGGGTCATTACGGACGCTGCGATACTAAATATGTGTACTTTTATTTGTTTGTTTTTTTATTTACATGAAGAAAGGAATTTATTGGGGAATATTTTTCTTTATTTATGATTTTTTTTTTACACATGTTATTTTTTTTTTTTTACTTTTTCCCAGGGTGGGACATCACTATATAACATTAGATCGCCTGGTCTGACAGTGTGCACAGCACTCTGTGAGACCAGCGATCTCACTGGCACTGCTGCAGGCTTTCTCAGCGCCTGCTCTCAGCAGGCACTGAGGAAGCCGCCTCTCCGCAGGACCCGGAAGGACCCCGCGGCCATCTTGGATCCGGTGTCCTGCAGGGAGGAGGGTCCCTCGGAACAGCGCGATGCATCGCGCTGTTCTGAGGGTCTCAGGGAAGCACGCAGGGAGCCCCCTCCCTGCGCGATGCTTCCCTATGCCCCCGGTACACTGCGATCATCTTTGGGGTTAATGTTCCAGGAGCGGTCTGTGACCGCTCCTGGCACATAGTGCCGGGTGTCAGCTGTGATAATCAGCTGACACCCGGCCGTGATCAACTGCGCTCCCCCCGGGAGCGCAGCTGATCGCATGTGACGTACTATTCCGTCCTTGGGAATTAGGTCCAGGGTCACATGGACGGAATAGTACATCTGATGGGATAAAGGGGATAACAACCAAGCCAATTTTTAAAATTCTGACCACTGTCACTTTATGGTTATAGCTCAGGAATGCTTCAACGGATCCCACTGATTCTGAGAGTGTTTTTTCGTGACTTATTGTACTTCATGTTAGTGCTAAAATTTCTTCACTATAACTTGCGTTTATTTATGAAAAAAACGGAAATTTGGCAAAAAATTTTAAATTTTTGCAATTTTCAAAATTTTATTTTGTACCCTTAAATCAGAGATTGGTGTCACACAAAATAGTTAATAAATAACCTTTTCCCACATGTCAACTTAACATCAGCAAAATTTTGGAAACATAATTTTTTGTGAGGACGTTATAAGGGTTAAAAGTTGACC
>JARQOD010000001.1:59759997-59802379 GCA_033576555.1 Oophaga sylvatica | reverse complement strand
AAAGCTATCTGCCCCGGAGCAGATCCCCAAAGAACATAGAAAGCCCCCAAACATGTAATGGCGGTTAGACAAGAAGAAATACTGACACAGACAGAAAATAGTATGAGCAAACGTTGGGGCCCAAACTAACTAAATAGAAAAGGATAGGAAGGGTACTTACTGCAATCCCAGAAAACCCTGAAAAGCACCAACTCTACTAATTTCAAAAACACCTGAGATCACAAAACCTCTACCACCTAAATTAGTTCTCTGGTGTAACAAAATCAAAACAGCAGCCACTGAAAAAACTGGAAAAAGCAAATGTACAAACATCAGTGGCTGAACTAAACTGAGAGGGCAAAAGCCCCCGAAGGGGACCCTGAAGGCCCCCACAGAAGTGCAGGACAAAATGCAAAAATCAAGCACAAAAACAAAAAGAAGAAAATGTCTTATCTGTTAGCAGGAGATGCAGACACGACACAGCAGGCTACAAAGGAAACAGGAATCAAGGATTGAGACCAGAACAATTGATCACCGGCAACCCTGATGGGAAGGCGACTCCCTTATATAAGACCAGTCAGTAACACCTGATTCCCAATCCTCACAATCTTCACTGGACAGTCCAGTACCGCTTGTAACCACCAGAGGGAGCCTCTGCTCAGAACTCATTTCAAGTCCATTCACAACAGTACCCCCCCTTGAGGAGGGGTCACAGAACCCTCACTTGAGCAACCAGGTCGGTCAGGATGAGTTCTATGATACGCACGGATGAGTCTCCTAGCATGGATGTCCGAAGCAAACACCCAAGAATTGTCTTCCTGACCATAACCTCTCCACTTAACCAAATACTGGAGTTTCCGTCTAAAAAAACGAGAATTCAATATTTTCTCAACCACAAACTCCATATTGCCCTCAACCAGAACAGGGTCAGGAGGCAAAGCAGTAGGAACCACTGGCTCAACAAACCTCTTCAACAAGGACTTGTGGAACACGTTATGGATCTTAAATGTCCCTGGAAGAAGCAAACGAAAAGAAACAGGATTAAGAATCTCCCTGATCTTATAAGGTCCAATGAACCTAGGCTTAAATTTAGGAGATGCCACTCTCATAGGAATATTTTTTGAGGACAACCAGACCAAGTCCCCAATTTAAACCGAGGACCATCAGTCCTATGCCGGTTAGCAAACCGCTGGGCCCTCTCCTGAGAGAGGGACAACCTCTCCACTACCTGGTCCCAAATCTGTTGCATACGCTCCACAACAGAGTCAACACCTGGACAGGCAGAAGCCTCCGTCTGTCCTGAAGAAAATCGAGGGTGAAACCCAGAATTACAGAAAAATGGAGACATCAAAGTGGCAGAGCTAGCCCTATTATTAAGAGCAAACTCAGCCAAAGGCAAAAAAGAGACCCAGTCATCCTGATCAGCAGACACAAAGCATCTTAGATAAGTCTCCAATGTCTGGTTTGTTCTCTCAGTTTGACCATTGGTCTGAGGATGAAACGCCGAGAGAGAAGACAACTGAACACCAAGCTTAGAACAAAAGGTCCTCCAAAATCTGGAAACAAACTGGACTCCTCTGTCAGACACAATGTTCTCAGGAATGCCGTGTAAACGAACCACGTGCTGAAGGAACAAAGGCACCAATTCAGAGGAGGAAGGCAACTTAGGTAATGGCACAAGATGTATCATCTTGGAAAACCTATCACAAATCACCCAGATGACGGTCAATCTCTGAGAAACAGGGAGGTCGGAAATGAAATCCATAGAGATATGGGTCCATGGTCTCTTGGGCACAGGCAATGGCATCAACAAACCACTAGAGCGAGAGCAAGGCTTGGAGCGAGAGCAAGTCCCGCAGGACTGCACAAATTCCCTGACATCACGAGACAAGGTAGGCCACCAAAAGGACCGACTAACCAAGTCTCTGGTACCAAAAATTCCGGGATGACCGGCCAACGCGGAACAATGAATCTCAGACATCACACTCTTTTTCCACTGGTCCGGGACAAACAATTTCCCAACAGGGCAGCGCTCGGGCCTATCCTCCTGACTGTAATACTATTGTAGGAACTCGAGGATTCTGATAGCGTGGGGCAATGAACAATCAGAGACGGGTTTCTTTGAATGCAAATAATGTATTTGTGAAACAGCAAAACACCCAAAAACAATATTCAAACAACCCGTAGTGACATGCAATGAGTCCATATATATATACACAAGTCCAGTTATATGAATCCGGATATATAAGTCCTTGAACCTCTATAGCGAGGGTGGTAAAGTTCTTACGACGGAGTCCTCACACAAATGTGACCACAAGGTAAGTCTGATGCACAGGTAACGTGGCTCGATTTACACACTGCTGGTGTGTGAAGAGTCAGATCCAGGTATGCAGAAAACACAGGGAGGTCCAGGAACAAGTTAATCTCAGTTGTGGCTTAATTCAGTGAAGTCCAACAACAAGTTCATATGTCAGTAAGGTTCCAGTAACAGTTCCAACAGCTCTCACCAGAGGTAATGCACGAAGGGTTAAACAGCAACAGTTCAGAAACACAGTTCTTATCAGATGGAGTGAACCAAGGGTTAAATTCCCAAGTCAACAGTTTAGTGATAACACAGTATGTGCAACTTACCTATGCAGAGAATGTCCAGAGCCATGGGTAGAAACTGCTGTGGCTGAGAAACACCTGAAGATAAGGTTATGCACTTTCCTGGTAAGTACACAAAAGATCTGTGAGGAACAAAGCAGCTGGGTTGCAGGGAAACGGAAGCAGAATACTCCAGCAGTGAAGCCAGCACCTGAGCCGGGTTTTAAACAAACGAACAGGAAGTAGGGCACACAAAACAGCAAACTCCATTTTAACAAAGGGCAAAATCATTGACAAAGTTACCTAGAAAACCCGGAATACTGACACTGACACCCCTCCAGAGCCAGTCTCAAATTGGGCGAGATGGAGGAAAGAACTACACCTTCTTTCAAAATAACAGAAGGATCAGATACCTCAGGAGAGTCCGCAAGGAAACTCCTCGAGAGGGCATCCGCCTTAACATTCTTAGTGCCAGGAAGAAAAGGAAACCACAAAATTAAAACGTGTGAAAAACAAGGCCCACCTGGCCTGTCTAGGATTAAGTCGCTTGGCAGATTCCAGATAAACCAGATTCTTATGGTCAGTAAGGACCACCACCTGATGTTTGGCTCCCTCCAGCCAATGTCTCCACTCTTCAAAAGCCCACTTCATGGCCAATAACTCCCGATTACCCACGTCATAATTACGTTCAGTAGGAGAAAATTTTCGAGAGAAAAAGGCACAAGGGTTACTTTTAGAGGTCTCTGGATCTCTTTGGGACAAAACGGCACCTGCCCCAATTTCAGAGGCATCAACCTCCACCTGAAATGGCAGAGAAACATCAGGCTGCCGTAGAACAGGAGCAGAAGTGAATCTCTGCTTAAGTTCCTGAAATGCAGAGACTGCCTCAGGAGGCCAATTCACCACATCAGAACCCTTTTTGGTCAAATCAGTTAATGGTTTAACAATAACCGAGAAATTACCAATAAATTTACGATAAAAATTGGCAAAACCCAAAAATCTTTGAAGAGCCTTTAATGAAGTAGGTTGGACCCAATCACAGATGGCCTGAACCTTGACCGGGTCCATTTCAATAACAGATGGGGACAAAATGAATCCCAAAAATGAGATCCTCTGTACGCCAAAAAGACACTTTGATCCCTTCACATACAGAGCATTCTCTCTCAAAATCTGGAATACAGTTCGAACATGTTTCACATGAGAGTCCCAGTCATTAGAAAAAAATCAAGATATCATCCAAATAAACAATCAGAAATTTATCCACAAAAATCCCTGAAAATGTCATTCATGAAGGACTGGAAGACAGAAGGAGCATTAGTGAGCCCAAAGGGCATCACAAGGTACTCAAAATGCCCCTCAGGGGTGTTAAATGCCATCTTCCATTCATCCCCATGCTTAATGCGAATAAGGTTATATGCCCCCCTGAGGTCAAGCTTGGTGAACCAAGTAGCGTTTTTCACCCTGGAAAACAGGTCAGAAATCAAGGGTAACGGATATTGATATTTCACAGTAATATTGTTCAAAAGACGATAATCAATACACGGCCTTAATGAACCATCCTTTTTGGCCACAAAGAAAAAACCGGCACCTAAGGGTGAAGAGGATGGTCTGATGTGACCCTTCTCCAATGACTCCTTGATATAAGACCGCATAGCGTCATGTTCAGGTACAGACAAGTTAAAAAGGCGACCTTTAGGGAATTTACTACCAGGCACTAATTCAATAGCGCAGTCATAGCTCCTATGGGGAGGCAAGGATGCAGATTTACTTTCGCTAAACACATCAGAAAAATCAATCAAAAAGTCAGGAACATCCTGAGCCTGGGGGGAGGCAGAAAAAACAGGAGTGTTGGTATTAACACATTGGCAGCCCCAACTGGTTACAGACACAGATTTCCAATCCAAAACAGGATTATGAGACTGTAACCAAGGGAAACCCAGCACGATAATGTCATGCAGATTATACAGAACCAAAAATTTGCAGCTCTCTGATGATCAGGTTCAACCCTCATTATCACCTGAGTAGAGAACTGAGGTTTATTCTCAGCCAAAGGGGTAGAATCGATCCCCAGTAGGAGAATAGACTTCTGTAGGGGTATCAAGGGAAACCCGCAACGTTTAGCAAAATCAAAATCCATCAGGTTAATAGCTGCTCCCGAATCAACGAAAGCCTGAGCAGAAAATGAGGACAGAGAGCATATCAGAGTAACAGTTAATAAAAACTTAGTCTGAACACTACCCAAGACAACTGAGCGTGCAAAACGTCTTCCCCGCTTAGGGCAGACTGAAATAGCATGAGAGGCATTACCACAGTAGAAACATAACCCATTGCGCTTTCGAAACTCATGACGCTGTGCCCCAGAAACCACTCTATCACACTGCATGGGTTCAGAAGCAGGTTCACAAGGCAACACTATTCCACGCATACTTCTCCGCTCACGCAAACGTCTGTCAATTTGAATCGCTAATGACATAGAATCATTGAGACCAGAGGGGATAGGGAATCCCACCATAACATCCTTTACATTATCTGACAGACCCTTCCGAAAAAGGGCTGCCAAAGCGTCGTCATTCCATTTGGTCAGGACTGCCCACCTGCGGAATCTCTGACAGTATAACTCAGCGTCATCAAGCCCCTGATTTAATGCCAACAAGGCTTTTTCAGCTTGATCAGTGACATTAGGCTCATCGTACAATAACCCCAAGGCCTGAAAAAATGCATCAACATCACTCAAAACAGGATCCCCAGGTGTCAGGGAAAAAGCCCAATCCTGAGGATCGCCGCGCAGGAGAGAGATGACAATTTGAACCTGCTGCGCTGCGTTCCCTGAGGACTTAGATTTTAAGGCAAAAAACAATTTACAATTATTTTTGAAATTCAGAAACTTGGCTCGATCCCCCAAAAACAAATCTGGCATGGGAATCCTAGGTTCCACAACAGGCAACCTAGCAAGATAGGTAGCAATACTCCGAACCTCAGTGGCAAGCTGATCCACACGGCCAGACAACTGTGCAAACTCCATTGAGAGAAAAAATCCTCCCCAGCACCCAGAGATACAGAGGGAAAAAAAAAATGCAACAAACAGAAAAATATCTCTGACAACTCTGACAACCTTTTTTTTTTTCACAATATTTATCCCTTCTGTGAGTACCATATAATTTTCAGTTTAGGCCGGTGATACTGTTATGATTTGGTAGCTGAGGAGTGCAGGTAAAAAAGGCAATACACCAGAGCAGTTGGAATCTATGAGATTGCAGTACCCTGACTAACCACCACAACTAGAGGCAGCCGTGGAGCGTTCCTACGTTGGTCCTAGACGCCTCGTCACAGCCTGAGAAACTAACTAATACCTAAAGATAGAAAGAGGAAAGCTATCTGCCCCGGAGCAGATCCCCAAAGAACATAGAAAGCCCCCAAACATGTAATGGCGGTTAGACAAGAAGAAATACTGACACAGACAGAAAATAGTATGAGCAAACGTTGGGGCCCAAACTATCTAAATAGAAAAGGATAGGAAGGGCACTTACTGCAATCCCAAAAAACCCTGAAAAGCACCAACTCTACTAATTTCAAAAACACCTGAGATCACACGACCTCTACCACCTAAATTAGTTCTCTGGTGTAACAAAATCAAAACAGCAGCCACTGAAAAAACTGGAAAAAGCAAATGTACAAAACATCAGTGGCTGAACTAAACTGAGAGGGCAAAAGCCCCCGAAGGGGACCCAGAAGGCCCCCACAGAAGTGCAGGACAAAATGCAAAAATCAAGCACAAAAACAAAAAGAAGAAAATGTCTTATCTGTAAGCAGGAGATGCAGACATGACACAGCAGGCTACAAAGGAAACAGGAATCAAGGATTGAGACCAGAACAATTGATCACCGGCAACCCTGATGGGAAGGCGACTCCCTTAAATAAGACCAGTCAGTAACACCTGATTCCAATCCTCACAATCTTCAATGGACAGTCCAGTACTGCTTGTAACCACCAGAGGGAGCCCCCGCTCAGAACTCACCTCAAGTCCATTCACAACAGCCTTCTCTGGGACAGAACAGTGTCTCTAATGGTTGGCCGACCAGACTCCTGTCTTCCTGACCCCGGCTATGTATCAGCACTGCAGGGCCCCTGCAACATGAAGTCCCACAGGGTCTCCGGTATCTCCTACTAGTCGTGTAGATGCTAGCAAGCTCGGACCCGGCGTCGGTAGTGAAGAGTAGAGGTAAGCGATCAATGCTGTTTCAACCTCTGTCACCCTCTTCTTTCTTCCACTCGCCTTTCGTCCTACTCTCACCCTTAACATAAGCACACATTAGCAGTAGATAGCAGCTTTTCCTTCTCTTCACCGCTCTCAAAGCGTCGGCACGCTTGCTCACTCTAAATACCTCAGTTGACTCAGTTTTGACCAGGCTAAGTGGCAATCCTTCCCACCATTACTGGACTCCACTAAATAAACTAAGTTCAAGCTGTAAACTTCGGTCTTTCAAGTACTCTCTCTCTCTCTCTCAGGCTAATCTCTCCCTCTCAGCTCATCTGAGGTGACTAGACTGACTGTCTGAGGTAATTCGAGATCTGATGTTCTCCGGTCATTAGGCTGTTCTGAGGTAACTGCCGTTCTGCTCTGCACTCACGTGCCTACACTGCCTTATATACTGCGGAAGAGCTCCCTCTGGTGGCTATAGGGAAAAGTGCAGATGTGTTGTGTGCATATGGGTCATTGTGGGTTTACCTTGGTTGCATCCTCCTGGGAACATGTGGCTCCAGACACAGCTGGGCTACACAGGGGCACATCACGGCAGACAGCCCCCAGAACTGTATTCTGTGAATATGGGGGCACATTGGGGCAGAGAGCCCCCAGAACTGTATTCTGTGTATATGGGGGCACATCGAGGCAGACAGCCTCCAGAACTGTATTCTGTGTATATGTGGGCACATCACAGCAGACAGCCCCCAGAACTGTATTCTGTGAATATGGGGGCACATTGGGTCAGAGAGCCCCCAGAACTGTATTCTGTGTATATGGGGGCACATCACGGCAGACAGCCCCCAGAACTGTATTCTGTGTATATGGGGGCACATTGCGGCAGACAGCCCCCAGAACTGTATTCTGTGTATATGGGGCACATCGGGGCAGACAGCCCCCAGAACTGTATTCTGTGTATATGGGGGCACATCACGGCAGACAGCCCCCAGAACTGTATTCTGTGTATATGTGGGCACATCACGGCAGACGGCCCCCAGAACTGTATTCTGTGTATATGGGGCACATCGGGGTAGACAGCCCCCAGAACTGTATTCTGTGTATATGTGGGCACATCACGGCAGACAGCCCCCAGAACTGTATTCTGTGTATATGGGGGCACATCGCGGCAGACAGCCCCCAGAACTGTATTCTGTGTATATGGGGGCACATTGGGGCAGACAGCCCCCAGAACTGTATTCTGTGTGTGTGGCCCAGCTGCGCTTGGTACACATGTTCCCAGGAGAGTGCACAGAAAAGGTAATTGCAAAACCTGATATTCATTCATATCTCACACTTCCCAACATTACCACTAGAGGGAATCTTAGACTATTTAAGGGTGTGGGATTGGTAGCAGTTAGATCAGATCAGACTGGGGGGAGTTGGAGACGAGTCTGAGGCAGTGTTCAGTCTGGTTCAAGCCAGATCAGTTCCTGTCAGAGCTCAGTTAGAGCTGAAGTGATTCCTGTCAGAGACAGAAGGAGAGAGATTGAAGCTGTTACCTCAGAACAGGCTATTGCTGTGTTCCCTATGAACGTGGAAAGTGACTCTCGGAGCAAGCGTGTATTCAGTCTGACGGAATGTCCTGAGAGCTGCTCTGGACAGAGTCTGTGAAGGAAGAGAAGGAAGGGGACGACAGTGTTACAACAACGAGCCAACTGAGAACAGTCAGTGAGCTGAAAGGAAGAAAGCTGACAACTACACCTACTGCTACCCGTGCTTATGTTAAGGGCGAGAGCAGGGCGACAGGCGAGTGGAGAAGAAAGGAATAGTGACCTGGGTGATAATCACCGTCACGTGTTAACCGGACGCCGGGTCCGAAGGATTGCTAGTACTTCATGGCTAGTGATAGAAAACCGAAATCCTTGCTGGACTTCAAGTCACAGAAGGTAGCCCTAAGTGTTGATACGTAACTTGAGTCAGGGAGAACAAGGACTTTTAGCAGTGCACTGCATAGGAGGACTTCGTTCTTGCCAACATCTGAGTACCAGAGACAGAAAAGGCTCTACCACAATGTCGACCGGGCGTAGCTGTTGCATTACGAGTTAAACTTGACTTTATGCAAGTTAGGACTCACATACATTTCAAAGGGAAAGGAGGCCTCAAACCTGCTCAGCGATTACCTGCATGTGCATTCTCCACCCTGACCAGCTTCCTGGGATATACCTGCCAACAACATCAGTAAAGGTATGAAAAGAGACTGACTTATTATCTGCACCCTGCATCGCCATATCACCCTGAAGGATCCATCCAGTCTCGTCTGTGGGAGACTTAACACCTTGCTGCCCCAACCCTCAGAGGATTCACCCTGCAGCGCTGGTCACCCTGATCAGAAACCACAGGTGGCGTCACGAACTATTACTACAATCCCCTGTAAATATTCTCCCCATTGTATGAGCGCCCAGGGCCACGGACCGAGCTCTGCTGCCAGTGACTTCCCCCATAGACTTCCATGGGCTCGGTGCCGAGTATCCCATAACCCTGGTACCATGTGCGACTCATCTTTGGCGTCACGAACAGGATACGAAGCTTACTAAATGTGAGTCCTGTGTTGCCTAGAATTGAACTGTTTTTGTGCAGTTTTTGTGATTTTTGGCGCCATTTTCCGCCATTTTGCCGCCATATTCGCGCCCTGAGGCGCTGGTGAAGAAGGGTGTGCCTTCGTGGGCGTACCCCCCCCTTGTGGCGCGAAAGCAATGGGCGCCCCCTCTAAATGTTATTACAATACAAGAGCCTGCCCCACTGCAAGGGAGGTCCGCCTCCTCTTCATTCTCTATGCCAAGAAGAGGAAGCGCAAGTTCCGCCTCCACGGAAAAGACCAGATTGTTCCAGATGGAAAACACAGTCTGGCCTGGAGAGAGATGGCGGAAGGACAGGAGACGCTGTGTGGAGGAACGGCGGTGCGCGGATGTCATGGGTGTATCGCCACGAGGATCGTCGCGATTACACACTCTGACTTCTCACAGCTGAGTTGCTGTTTCTTTGTGTTTGGTAATGAGGGAGTTAATTTTACCTAGCTCTTTGCTAAGACTAGGTCCAGCCTCGCCCGGCTGCTTTTGATTATGTTCTAATTAGATTCCTTCATATACCTGCCAGTCTGCTTGTTAGATGCCGGTGAAAGCATTCATGTAGTCTAGCAGACTGGATCGGTTCTGAGAATATTTAAGCTAAGAGCTCCTTAGTTGTTTTACTCTTACAGCTTATAGTTTATCTCTGAGACCTTAGGTGTTCCTACTGTGTGTGAGTGTTGTATGTAAGACTTTATTTACTTTATTTCTTGTCTTTCTTGTATGTCTTTCTGTTCATTAACCGTTACCTATTCATTCCCTTTGGTGGTAATCAGGGTCCTTCTTAGGACTAGATTACAGTTGGCAGGGATTGATAGGAGACAGGGTTTACGCTGGTGGCCTGGACCTCTATACCTTTAACAGTACCTCCAGGTAGAGGGATTAGTTAGGACCCCAGTTTAGGGTCAGCATAGACCCCGGTCACCCTCTAGCCGGAGACAGTGTATAACGGATTCCGTATTGACCCACTGGACATTGTCAGGTAATTCTATGTTATCATATATCTATGCGCATGTTATATAGGATGTTGCCCTTTTGATATAGATTACTGACATCACATATATATATATATCTGCTATACAGCGTGACAGCGGACCCCATTCCCCTGAAGAGCTACTGCCTGTGCCGGAGCCGTCCCCAGGTCGGGAGACCGACCAAACCATGAAGAAACTGGAGGAGGTGGATGCGGTGTTAAGGGACCTGGCCCGACACCGTGAAGAAATGGAGGAGATAGAGCAAAGATGGCGTGCCCGGAAACAGCGGCTGCTGTGGGACGCAACGCTCTCCCCTCCAGGAGCGCAACCATTACCTGTGTCACCAGTGCCAGCGGCTGAGGAAAAACCGGAGGCCGCCTCCAAAAGTGCTGATCCCGACTCCACCGATGAAGCGGCGGGAGAGAAGGAGGCTGAGGAGGCCCTGCCCGTTCCGGAGTACCAGCCAGGCCTGGAGGCCGCAGCGGAATGCCGATCCCCGATAGGGACACCGGAGGAGACCCAGCCGTCCGTGTTGGAGGTCGACTGGGAGGAAATGGAGTACCTGGACGACGTGGAATACGCCGCCCAGATAGAGAATGAATGGCGACGCCGTGAGCAGGAGCAGCGACGGCAGCAGGAGGAGAGAGAGGTGCAGCAGTTTCGCCAGAGGTACCAAGAAGAGACTCTCGCTGAAAAGGAAAACATCAGGCGAGACAAAGGTACGCTCCGGGAACCGCGGCGCCAGGGGACGGTGTGTGCCTCTAAGGCCCGAGGAGTTTGGATTTACATATGTGAGCCCGGGTTCTCTCCAAAGATCTATGTTCACTGCTGCGATGCGGGGTTCCACCTGTTAAAAAGGGATGTTGTCACCTACACACGACACTGTAGTCGTCAGGGGTGGTTTGCCTTAAACGTCACCCGTGTCAGCGACCCCGTCCCTGCATTCGGCAACACACCCCATAGCTCAAAATCCCAGGCTCCAGTCGCATCAGCGCCAGGCCGCGCACCTGCATCGTGTACTGAGTCCTCCCCTGCATCACACCAGCATTGTGCGACTTCAATTGAGCCACCGGATGCATCTGCGCCTTACTCAACAACGCAGCAGGAAAGTGCGTTCCAAAGTGAGCCAAATCTATACTCTGAAGAGGCACCCGTTAGGCCTCAAGTCAATCGCAGAAGTGAAGTAAGGACTGTGGCTACTCAAACACAGATCGCGGGACATGACATGTTAGTGATGCGTTCCAGATCGCACCGCATACTTCCAGCCCCAGGTATGGAAGAAGTCATCGCAATCTGCAAAGAAGAACAGTAGGACCCAGACAGGGTTTACTGCATCTGTATAAAGTTGAAGAATTTGCACTTTATTAATATTGTGATAAATGTTTTGCATAATTTGCATAATTTTGAATAGAATACCCCACTTGGGTAATGTGAAGTATTTAACATAATAGTATTATAGAAATGTGATTTTTTTCTAATTGAAATGTTCTTAAGCAAGGACTGCGTGGCTGAGGACTTTGCCAGCCCAAAAACTTTAAATGTAAATAGTTAGCACTTCGGTGCCTCATCTTGGTTTTACGTGAAAGCCATATCTACCTCTGAAGAAAAACCTGTATGGTGTGGCCTTGAGTGAGGTCTGCAGCAATGAAGTCCTGCAGCCCACCCAGGACCCACGTGGGAGGTTTTTGGTGCGGGTCCTCCACAAGAATCTTATATTGTATTTATTGAGAAAAGTACTTTGATATTTTTCTATTTTCGACATTGTACACATTGTAACGTTAAAGAGTCCTTACCTCCCGCAAGGGATGAGTTATATTGTTGATGTTATATTATAAAAATGTTTTCCTTTTCTATTTCAGCCCGGAGTGCTGATGATAACTAGGGGGGGATGTGTGGCCCAGCTGCGCTTGGTACACATGTTCCCAGGAGAGTGCACAGAAAAGGTAATTGCAAAACCTGATATTCATTCACATCTCACACTTCCCAACATTACCACTAGAGGGAATCTTAGACTATTTAAGGGTGTGGGATTGGTAGCAGTTAGATCAGATCAGACTGGGGGGAGTTGGAGACGAGTCTGAGGCAGTGTTCAGTCTGGTTCAAGCCAGATCAGTTCCTGTCAGAGCTCAGTTAGAGCTGAAGTGATTCCTGTCAGAGACAGAAGGAGAGAGATTGAAGCTGTTACCTCAGAACAGGCTATTGCTGTGTTCCCTATGAACGTGGAAAGTGACTCTCGGAGCAAGCGTGTATTCAGTCTGACGGAATGTCCTGAGAGCTGCTCTGGACAGAGTCTGTGAAGGAAGAGAAGGAAGGGGACGACAGTGTTACAACAACGAGCCAACTGAGAACAGTCAGTGAGCTGAAAGGAAGAAAGCTGACAACTACACCTACTGCTACCCGTGCTTATGTTAAGGGCGAGAGCAGGGCGACAGGCGAGTGGAGAAGAAAGGAATAGTGACCTGGGTGATAATCACCGTCACGTGTTAACCGGACGCCGGGTCCGAAGGATTGCTAGTACTTCACGGCTAGTGATAGAAGACCGGAATCCTTGCTGGACTTCAAGTCACAGAAGGTAGCCCTAAGTGTTGATACGTAACTTGAGTCAGGGAGAACAAGGACTTTTAGCAGTGCACTGCATAGGAGGACTTCGTTCTTGCCAACATCTGAGTACCAGAGACAGAAAAGGCTCTACCACAATGTCGACCGGGCGTAGCTGTTGCATTACGAGTTAAACTTGACTTTATGCAAGTTAGGACTCACATACATTTCAAAGGGAAAGGAGGCCTCAAACCTGCTCAGCGATTACCTGCATGTGCATTCTCCACCCTGACCAGCTTCCCGGGATATACCTGCCAACAACATCAGTAAAGGTATGAAAAGAGACTGACTTATTATCTGCACCCTGCATTGCCATATCACCCTGAGGGATCCATCCAGTCTCGCCTGTGGGAGACTTAACACCTTGCTGCCCCAACCCTCAGAGGATTCACCCTGCAGCGCTGGTCACCCTGATCAGAAACCACAGGTGGCGTCACGAACTATTACTACAATCCCCTGTAAATATTCTCCCCATTGTATGAGCGCCCAGGGCCACGGACCGAGCTCTGCTGCCAGTGACATCCCCCATAGACTTCCATGGGCTCGGTGCCGAGTATCCCATAACCCTGGTACCATGTGCGACTCATCATTATATGGGGGCACATCACGGCAAACAGCCCCCAGAACTGTATTCTGTGTATATGGGGGCACATTGGGGCAGACAGCCCCCAGAACTGTATTCTGTGTATATGTGGGCACATTGGGGCAGACAGCCCCCAGAACTGTATTCTGTGTATATGTGGGCACATTGGGACAGACAGCCCCCAGAACTGTATTCTGTGTATATGTGGGCACATTGGGGCAGACAGCCCCCAGAACTATATTCTGTGTATGTGGGGGCACATCGTGGCAGACACCCCCAGAACTGTATTCTGTGTATATGTGGGCACATTGGGGCAGACAGCCCCCAGAACTGTATTCTGTGTATGTGGGGGCACATCGGGGCAGACAGCCCCAGAACTGTATTCTGTGTATGTGGGGGCACATCAGGGCAGACAGCCCCTAGAACTGTATTGCCCCTATCAGCCGGGCAGTGATGTACCATAGGCATGTGTGGCGCCCTGAGGGTCCAGTCGCCACAGAGATGCTGCATCGCACCCAGTGGTGTGGCACCTGACTCAGGTAAGGAAGAAGCACCCCATTGACTCCAACCACTGCATCCATCACACACCATGCTGGCTGAGCTCAGATGGACCCTTCGGGAGGATGGTCTGACTCAGGCTGGTTAGAACAGGGTGTAGCTAGTTGGATGGGTGGAGTTTAGGCAGCATTAGTGTTATGTTTCAGTAACTGAGGAGAAATGGCAAAAAATAGCAAAAGCCATAATACACCAGAGAGGTTGGAACCTATTGGATTGCAGTAACCTGAACTAACTACACAACTAGAGGTAGCCGTGGAGCGTTCCTACGTTGATCCTAGACGCCTCGTCACAGCCTGAGAGATAACTACACCTAAAGTCAGAAAGATGAAAGCTATCTTCCCTGGAGCAGATCCCCAAAGAAAATAGGAAGCCCCCAAACATGTAATGGCGGTTAGACAAGAAGAAAGCACGGACACAGACAGAAAATAGAATGAGCAAACTCTGGGGCCCAATCTGTCTAGACAGAAAAGTACAGGAAAGAATTCTGACTGCAATCCAACAAAAACCCTAACAAAAATACCAACACTTCTGATTGCCAAAAAACCTGAGATCACACGACCTCTTCCACCTAAATCAGATCTCTGGTGTAACAAAACGCTATTCAGCAAATTAAAAGTAAGAAAAGAGCAAAGCAAAAGTGCAGACACTAACGGAGCACAATTGCAGCGCCAGACCCCCAAAAGGGGACAGGCTGCAATCCACTGCAGGCAGCAAACCAGCAGAGAAAATCAAACAGAGAAAAAAAAAACTGCAAACACTTATCTGAAGGAGAGCAGGAAACTAGCAGTGTTTCAAGCAAGACCAGAAGAACAATTGATAACCGGCAAGGCTGCTGGGAAATCAGGCAACTTATATCCTACCATTCAGCGCCAGCTGAAGGTCATTCATTAATCAGTTCATTACCCTCAGCAACCACCGAGGGAGCCCCAGCTCAGAAGCCGCCTCCAGCATATTCACAACAATTAGGCTGCGTGTGAGATTAGAGAATCCAGTTTTGAGACAGGCAGTCAGTGTGTGGGTACCAGACTGTCCTGCTGCTCCTCTGAGTCCACCTCAAGGAGCCGTGCTGAGAGAGAGAAAGGGTCCAGGGCGAGACAGCAACTGAGGCTGTGCCCCATCCTGAAGAAAGGAGGACCAGGCGAACATCGGGGAACGGTCCCTAGACTAGTGGGAAAGTTCAGCTCCACTATTAACAGCGAGAACAGTGGGTCTCTTCAAGGGGCCACTAGCCACCATAATCTCACCGTGAGGAAGCTTAGGGGTCAAGTACGTCCAGAACTTACGCCCTGGTCTGTTCTGGTAACTGAAAGGACCCAATACTCCCTCGTCCGAGGGCTCTGTGGTGGCCGGGTGCATGGAAGTTAGGAGTGTAGCACCTAGAGAAGAAGCCGGAAAGGAACATACTAAAAGGGAGTCTTTGGAAGTGCGACTAACTTACCTGAGGGTTGCTGGACCACTCTCTTGGAGGACACAGCGCACGGCTGGCATCTGTAAGGAACAAACAGACTGTGAGTAAAAACCCTGAAACTGCAACAGAACTGTTTCCTGATTATTCCAGCGACGCACACTCCCCTGTGCTACATCCTGCTGCACCATTGCTACACCTGTCCACTATCTGCCCAGGAAGGACTCCGTCTCACCTGTGGGAGACTTAACATCTAGCTGCACAACACCATCCCTTCCAGAGGATCTGCACAGCAGCGCTGGTCACCCAGACCAGGTACTACAGGTGGCGTTACGAAACAACATACAAACACTAATCCCCTGTAAATATTCCCCCATTTTTGGTGAGCGCCCAGGGCCACGGACCGAGCCATGGCTGCCCGTGACATCCCCCATAGAAGTCGACGGGCTCGGTGCCGAGTACCCCACGGCCCTGGCGGGCGGCTCACATGCAGCCATCATTTGGGCCCACAATTATTGCAGGTCTTTAATAGCATTGATCTTTTCATATAGGCCAAAGAGACATTCGGGGCCCCTTAGACTCCAGGGCCCGATGCGATTACAACCCCTGCACCTATTGTAGTTGCGCCCTTGACTGCGCTTTATCTGTCTTGCAATGTTAAATATCTGCACAGATCACAGCGTTCCTTCAGGCTTCACTGTAACAGTTTGGATTTGTGTTTGGCCTTTTTCCTTAGTTTTCCTTATGACGTGTACATTGTATTTATTATTCAAAAATCTCAGATAATAAAGTGTTTTTCATGTGACTGAGTGATAACATTAAAGGAATTGTTCAGGCTAAAAAGACAATGTTGCCGTCCTGGGGCTCGTGCACACGTCTGGTTTTCTTGCCGTCCGTGGTTTTCATGGCTGACGCCTGTGATTTCCTCGTCTCTATGATATTCTGTTGGTAAGTTCACATCTGAATTTGTTCTTGGACCAAGTGATCCACAGAAAAAAAAATCAGAGGCCGAGTGTTGGATCAAAATGAGCAATTCAAGTCTATGGGTTTGAGAAAAAAAAAATCATCGGACTGGCAGAATGGAGAAGGTATAGAAACGATTTGTTTCTCTCCACATCTGAGAAATCCTGATGCTGCTCTGAAGGCAAACGGTCTTATTATCCTGATCTGTCTGTGATCAATGTGGAGGAACCGATCGTGTGACCTTAACCCTCTCAGTGCCTGTAGACTGCTGAGCTGTGGCTGTATGCACTGCGCACACTGACGCAATTCCCCTTTAATCCATGTGCGAGCGGCCGGTCACATGACCCTATATTTACAGCTTCCGACTTCTCCCAATTCTCTTCTATTGAGAAAAGGCGAATGAGACTTGTTGGCAAGTACACAAACCGCATACATGGGGTCACTTGACTGCCCACTTGCACGAGAATTATAACAGTGTGCGCATCACACACTCTCACAGCTTGGTGGTCTGCAGTCACGTAGAATGAATGCAGACTTTTATACTTAGGCCGGCGTCACACTGGCGACAAAATCGGACGACTGCAAAGCAATGAAATATCGCATTGCAGTCGGACCAATGTTAATCTATGGAGCAGCTCCCACCATCCGATTTTTTGTCATCCGTTTTATACGTGCGAGTGAAATCGCAGCATGCTGAGATTGTCACCGATTGTGGGTCGACAATCGCCAATGCAAGTCTATGGGTGCGATGAAAAATCGGATTACAAACGGACCGCACGTGTGACTTGCGATTAAATCGCACCGGTGTCTTTTAGAAAAGCCGGCAATTCATCCCCGGCTATACTGTAAAATCACACTGACAGCTTTAATAAAAATAGAAAGAATAGATATACACACATAGAACACATATATACAGTACAGACGAAAAGTTTGGACACACCTTCTCATTCAAAGATTTTTCTGTATTTTCATGACTATGAAAATTGTAGAATCACACTGAAGGCATCAAAACTATGAATTAACACATGTGGAATTATACATTACACTTTACAAAAAAGTGTGAAACAACTGAAAATATGTCTTATATTCTAGGTTCTTCAAAGTAGCCAACTTTTGCTTTGATTACTACTTTGCACGCAGAAAAGGTGAACGGATGGACTCTACATGCCTGGTTCCCACCGTGAAGCATGGAGGAGGTGGTGTGATGGTGTGGGGGTGCTTTACTGGTGACACTGTTGGGGATTTATTCAAAATTGAAGCGGTGAGCGGTCCAGCTCACCCAAACCATCTCGATTGGGTTCAGGTCTGGTGAGTGTGGAGGTCAGGTTATCTGGCGTAGCACCCCAATACTCTCTTTCTTGGTCAAATAGCCTTACACAGCCTGGAGGTGTGTTTGGGGTCATTGTCCTGTTGAAAAATAAATGATGGTCCAACTAAACGCAAACCAGATGGAATAGCATGCTGCTGCAAGATGCTGTGGTAGCCATGCTGGTTCAGTATGCCTTCAGTTTTGAATAAATCCCCAACAGTGTCACCAGCAAAGCACTCCCACACCATCACACCTCCTCCATGCTTCACGGTGGGAACCAGGCATGTAGAGTCCATCCGTTCACCTTTTCTGCATGCAAAGCAGTAATCAAAGCAAAAGGTGGCTACTTTGAAGAACCTAGAATATAAGACATATTTTCAATTGTTTCACACTTTTTTGTAAAGTGTAATGTATAATTCCACATGTGTTAATTCATAGTTTTGATGCCTTCAGTGTGATTCTACAATTTTCATAGTCATGAAAATACAGAAAAATCTTTGAATGAGAAGGTGTGTCCAAACTTTTGGTCTGTACTGTATATAAAATATAGATATAATATATATATATGTCATAGTGACACATATATATATATATATTATATATATATATATATACATTAATATTTATAGTTCATACATTTCTACATAGTATAATAGCCGCTAATTCAATTGCCGGCTTTTGTGAAATTACAGACCCGACAATGAAATGACACATTGTTTACATAGAGTTAACTATGTCATTTCATGTAGTTTGATATATGTTTTTCACTAACAATTACATGAGTGTATTGTGTGCAAAATTTCATACAGCTAGGGGTTAATGAAAGGTGTAAATGCGTGGGCTCCCGTGCTATTTTCTCCACAGACAGGCAAAGCCAGCGAGTGGGGGCAGATAATAATAGCCTAGGGAGGGTGCATTTATTTTGTGCCCCCCCGGCTACTAACATCTGCCCCCAGCTACCCCAGAAAAGGCAAATCTATAATTAGATGCGCCCTTTCTGGCACTTATCCGGCACTTATCCGTCTATTCCCATTGCCCTGTAGCGGTGGCGAATGGGTTAATAATGGGTTAAAGCCACCTTGCTATTGGAAGGTGACTTTAAGCCAGGTTAATAATTGAGAGTTGTCAATTAGACAACTCTCAATTATTAATCCTATTGTATGAAATTTAAAAAAAACAAGCACATATTAATTAAAAATCATTTTAATGAAATAAACACACAGTTTTTGACCATCTTTTATTGTACTGGTATTCCTTCGATTCCCTCCTGTAATAAAAAAAATAATAAGCCCCCGAACGAATGAGCTTCTCTCCCGGCTGACAGGAGAGGAAGTGATTAGCTGGGAAGCTTAATTGATTGCTTCCCAGGTTAATCAGTTCAGGTCAGCCGGAGACACTGCACAGCATCAGTGACGTCACAGGGAGTCCCCGGCTGACATGAAGTGAACTGATTAGCCTGGGAAACAATCAATTAAGCTTCCCAGCTAATCACTTCCTCTCCTGTCAGCCGTGAGAGGAGCTCATTCGTTCGGGGGCTTACAGCTGAGCTGCCAGCATTAGCTGCGCTGCTTGCTGTAAACCAGTTAACCCTTTGTGAAGGATTACAGCATTGGACCTGACAGAGCGCCGGATAGGTAAGAATAATGTTGTTTTATTATTTTTTTTTTTTATTACAGGAGAACAAGGGAATCAAAGGAATACCAGTACAATAAAAGATGGTCAAAAACTGTGTATTTATTTAATTAAAATGATTTTTAATTCATGTGCGTGTTTTTTAAAATTTCATACAATAGGATTAATAATTGAGAGTTGTCTAATTGACAACTCTCAATTATTAACCTGGTGTCAGTATTCCGGGTTTTCTAGGTAACTTTGTCAATGATTTTGCCCTTTGTTAAGATGGAGTTTGCTGTTTTCTGTGCCCTACTTCCTGTTCGTTTGTTTAAAACCCGGCTCAGGTGCTGGCTTCACTGCTGGAATATTCTGCTTCTGTTTCCCTGCAACCCAGCTGCTTGTTCCTCACAGATCGTTGTGTATTTACCAGGGAAGTGCATAACCAGGTTATCTTCAGGTGTTTCTCTGCCACAGCAGTTTCTACCCATGGCTCTGGACATTCTCTGCATATGTAAGTTGCACATACTGTGTTGTCACTAAACTGTTGACTTGGGAATTTAACCTTTGGTTCACTCCATCTGATAAGAACTGTGTTTCTGAACTGTTGCTGTTTAACCCTTTGTGCATTACCTCTGGTGAGAGCTGTTGGAACTATTACTGGAACCTTACTGACTTATGAACTTGTTGTTGGACTTCACTGAATTAAGCCACAACTGAGATTAACTTGTTCCTGGACCTCCCTGTGTTTTCTGCATACCTGGATCTGACTCTTCACACACCAGCAGTGTGTAAATCCAGCCACGTAACCTGTGCATCAGACTTACCTTGTGGTTACATTTGTGTGAGGACTTCGTCGTAAGAACTTTACCACCCTCGCTATAGCGGTTCAAGGACTTATATATCCGGATTCATATAACTGGACTTGTGTATATATATATGGACTCATTGCATGTCACTACGGGTTGTTTGAATATTGTTTTTGGGGGTTTTGCTGTTTCACAAATACATTATTTGCATTCAAAGAAACCCGTCTCTGATTGTTCATTGCCCCACGCTATCAGAATCCTCGAGTTCCTACAATAGTATTACAGGATATTCCAGCCTAAAAAAGAGGATTCTGCTGGGGCAATGACGGAGACACGGGCAGACAAACTGTTCACCATAGTTAACTCCTTGCAGCAGGAGGTGTCGGCTGCACTCAATCAAATTAGAGACTTGGAGTCTCGGGTTAACCACAATGCACAGGGGTTTGGTCAGGCTCTCCAAGATCTACGTTCTAGGTTAGGAGTCCTGGAGGCCTTACCTACTGAGCCTACCTCATCCACCAGTATGCCTAAATTGCCTCCATTCCGTTTTAATGGTGACCGAAGTCAATTCCGTGGGTTTGTTAATCAATGTATATTATTTTTTGATGTACATGCCTCTTACTACCGGTCTGATAGATCTAAGGTTCTATGTATTATTATGTTGTTGACATCACGTGCACTGGCTTGGGCAAATCCTATGGTAGAAAGTCATGATACCCGTCTAAATAATTTGGACAATTTTCTGGCAGCCATGGCGCAAATGTTCGACGATCCCAACCGCCGTGCTACCGCTGAATCTGCCTTGCTTTCCTTACGCCAGGGGAAACGGTCAGTCATAGAATATGTTACTGAATTTAAAAGGTTAGTGGTGGACACCCAGTGGGAAAACAATGCTTTATTACCAATCTTTAGAAAAGGTTTGTCAATGTAATCAAAGATGAGCTAGCTCGTTCAGAGTCTCCACAGGAGTTTGAATTGTTTATACAGCACTGTGTACGTATTGATACCCGTTTAACTGAACGCAGACAAGAAAAATGGGCCGCTGTAAATCGCATTACTAATTACTCTCTTCCGTCCAGGGAAACCACAGGCAAAAACCCGCGAGAGGCTGAGGAGGTGCCTATGCAGGTGGACTCACTGCAGAGACGTGAGAATAATGAACGCCGCGAACACCGTTTCCGTGAGCGCTTATGTTTCTATTGTGGTCAATCGGACCATTTCCTCATCAATTGTCCTAAATGTCCTAGGCGACCCAACAAGGTGTTGGCGGTAGTAGGAGATTATGATAACACAGACGCTGAGTCTGAAGTTTCAGAAACCAGTCTACATCTAGATGCGGTTTTTCCCCCAATACTGATGCCGACTTCCCCTAAAGATCACGGGGAGAAATATTCACATTGTTCTCTTCCTATACAGATTCAGTGGGAGGAACAGTGGATATCAAGTTCTGCCATGATAGACTCTGGAGCAGGTGGGAATTTCATGGATTCTTCTTTTGCAGAGAAACATGGTATAAAGACACAACTAAGAGCTTCACCAATCACTATGGAAACGGTGGATGGTTCCCCATTAGTTTCTGGACCAGTAGATCGGGAGACAGTGCCTCTGGAGTGTAAGATGGAACCAGACCATCAAGAAACACTTTCATTCATGTTAATATCTTCTCCTCATTTTCCTGTAATTTTAGGAATTCCCTGGTTACGGTCACAAAATCCAATCATCAATTGGGAAACCAAGGAGATAACCTTTCTCCCGAAGTGCAGTTCTACCATCAGTCCAACTGTAGCGGCTCCAGTTACCCAGAACTTGGAAGAGGTGATACAGGTACCTACTCTCCCTCTGATTTATCAGGAATTCTCAGACATTTGTGATAAAAGGAAGGCAGATCAACTTCCCCCACATAGACCGTATGACTGCCCCATAGAATTGCTTCCTGGAGCAGCGATTCCTTTCGGCCATGTTTACCCGTTGGCGGCTCCGGAATTAAAATCTTTACGAGAGTATATAGATGAGAATTTAGCCAAGGGGTTTATCCGACCATCTTCTTCACCAGCGGGAGCTCCAATATTCTTTGTAAAGAAGAAGGATGGTACTCTAAGACCCTGCATTGACTACCGGGAGTTAAATAAGGTAACCATTCGTAACAGGTACCCGTTGCCCCTAATTCCAGAATTGTTGGAAAGAGTTCGCCAGGCCAAAGTATTTACCAAATTAGATCTTCGTGGGGCATATAATTTACTCCGTATACGGCCCGGAGACGAATGGAAGACAGCTTTTAGATGCCGGTATGGACATTTTGAATATTTGGTGATGCCATTCGGACTCTGTAACGCTCCTGCTGCTTTTCAACATTTAGCCAACGACATTTTCAGGGATTTATTGGACCAATATGTGGTAATTTACCTTGATGACATCTTAATCTTTTCTGACTCCTTACAGGAACATCAGGAACATGTCAAGACCGTACTTAGACGTTTGAGAGATAATCATTTGTACATCAAACTCGAAAAGTGTGAGTTCCATTGTTCTGAAATTCAATTTTTGGGCTATGTTATCTCGCCTCAGGGATTGAATATGGAGTCCAGCAAGATCCAGGCAATCTTGGACTGGCCGGTACCAGGAAACATTAAGGAGGTACAACGATTCATTGGCTTTGCTAACTTTATAGACGGTTTATCCGAAATTTTTCAGAAATTGTCCGTCCCATCACTCTCCTCACCAAGAAGGGGAAGAAGTTTGAATGGTCTTCGCAAGCTCAGGAAGCCTTTGATCGCCTGAAGGGTTGTTTTACCACAGCTCCAATATTGATGCATCCGGATCCTGCACAGCCTTTTATCGTGGAGGTGGACGCGTCTGACTGTGCATTGGGAGCTATCCTCTCACAACGTACCGGAGACAAAGGTTTGCTGCACCCGTGTGCCTTCTTCTCTCGTAGGTTATCTTCTGCAGAACTGAACTATGATGTGGCAGATAAGGAACTTTTGGCAATTATTTCTGCCTTTAAGGAATGGAGACACCATTTGCAGGGGGCAACTCAGCAGGTAGTAGTACTCACGGATCATCGCAATTTGGAATTCCTTAAGTCTGCCAGGTGTCTTTCTCCTCGACAAGCTAGGTGGAGTTTGTTCTTGAACCAGTTTAATTTTATTATTTCGTACCGCCCAGGTTCACGTAATGGGAAAGCTGACGCATTATCCCGAATCCATACCGTGGATTCCGTGCCTGGGACCCCGTCGAAGACCATCTTGTCGGAGGCCAATTTCGTTGGAGTGCTCCGGAACCGGGACTTGTGGCAGGAGATCAAGCTGGCCTATGACGGTGACGTATTTCTTGCAGCTCCACCTGACAATGTGAATCTTGTCCTTCGGAATGGTGTGTGGCTTAGAGATCGATGTATTTATGTCCCAGAGGCTGTAAGACTTCGAGTTCTCAGATTGGTCCACGACTCTAAATTGGCTGGTCATAGGGGGGTACAGAAGACGCAGGAATTGTTAACTCGTTTTTTTTGGTGGCCTACCTGCTTGAAGGATGTGAATGACTATGTCCGCTCTTGTGAAGTTTGTGCCCGGTACAAGGTTCCTCGTGTTTCACCTACTGGTCTTCTTAAACCGCTACCTGTACCGTCTCGCCCTTGGGGTCTATTTCGATGGACTTTATTGTGGAGTTACCCACCTCTGGTGGTAAAAATACTATTTTGGTGGTAGTAGATCGTTTAACGAAAGCTGCTCATTTCATTCCGTGCGCTGGTCTTCCCTCAGCTACAGAGACAGTAGATCTAGTTATCCAGAACATTTTTCGGCTGCATGGGGTACCAGATGACATCATTTCTGACCGGGGAATACAATTTACCTCTAGATTTTGGAAAGGATTTTGTTCTGCGCTCCACATTAATGTTTGCTTGTCTTCTGCATACCATCCTCAGACCAACGGGCAGACCGAACGGACAAATCAAACTTTGGAGCAATATCTACGCTGTTACGTCAGTCATTTGCAGGACGATTGGCTGAAGCTACTTCCTCTAGCGGAATTTTCGTACAACAACTCCCAAAGCAGTTCCACGAAGGTAACGCCTTTTTTTGCCAACCTGGGTTATCATCCAAATATTTTGCCTAGGTCTCCGGTTACGATTTCGGTACCAGCGGTTGAAGACAGAGTGACGGCGTTGCAACGTAATCTTGAAGTTTTGAAGGACTCCCTGACCACAGCACAGGAGCGTTACAAAAAGTCGGCCGATAGATTCCGGAAACCAGCACCTATGTATAAGGTAGGAGACTCAGTTTGGTTGTCCACCAAGAATCTAAAATTGGGTGTTCCTTCGCAGAAACTGGGACAGAAATTCATCGGTCCATTCAAGATCACGGGGATTGTGAGCTCTGTTGCCTGTCGGTTGAAGCTACCACGGACTTTAAAGGTACACCCAGTATTTCACGTTTCCTTATTAAAACCAGTCTCTCCTAACACATTTCAGGGACGTATCGTACCTCCCCCTCCACCAGTGTTGGTTGATGGCGAAGAACAATTCGTGGTACAGGATATTGTTAATTCGAGACTTCATAGAAACCGGCTTCAGTATCTAGTTAGATGGCAAGGTTACTCTCCTGAAAATGATTCTTGGGAACCAGTAAGTAACATCAATGCGCCTCTGAAGATTGCTCAGTTTCATCGGAGATACCCGGACAGGCCTGGTCCAGGACCGTCCGGAGGCCGTCTTTAGGGGGGGGAGTAATGTCAGTATTCCGGGTTTTCTAGGTAACTTTGTCAATGATTTTGCCCTTTGTTAAGATGGAGTTTGCTGTTTTCTGTGCCCTACTTCCTGTTCGTTTGTTTAAAACCCGGCTCAGGTGCTGGCTTCACTGCTGGAATATTCTGCTTCTGTTTCCCTGCAACCCAGCTGCTTGTTCCTCACAGATCGTTGTGTATTTACCAGGGAAGTGCATAACCAGGTTATCTTCAGGTGTTTCTCTGCCACAGCAGTTTCTACCCATGGCTCTGGACATTCTCTGCATATGTAAGTTGCACATACTGTGTTGTCACTAAACTGTTGACTTGGGAATTTAACCTTTGGTTCACTCCATCTGATAAGAACTGTGTTTCTGAACTGTTGCTGTTTAACCCTTTGTGCATTACCTCTGGTGAGAGCTGTTGGAACTATTACTGGAACCTTACTGACTTATGAACTTGTTGTTGGACTTCACTGAATTAAGCCACAACTGAGATTAACTTGTTCCTGGACCTCCCTGTGTTTTCTGCATACCTGGATCTGACTCTTCACACACCAGCAGTGTGTAAATCCAGCCACGTAACCTGTGCATCAGACTTACCTTGTGGTTACATTTGTGTGAGGACTTCGTCGTAAGAACTTTACCACCCTCGCTATAGCGGTTCAAGGACTTATATATCCGGATTCATATAACTGGACTTGTGTATATATATATATGGACTCATTGCATGTCACTACGGGTTGTTTGAATATTGTTTTTGGGGTTTTGCTGTTTCACAAATACATTATTTGCATTCAAAGAAACCCGTCTCTGATTGTTCATTGCCCCACGCTATCAGAATCCTCGAGTTCCTACAATAGTATTACACCTGGCTTAAAGTCATCTTCCAATAGCAAGGTGGCTTTAACCCATTATTAACCCATTAGCCACCACTACAGGGCAATGGGAATAGACGGGATAAGTGCCAGAAAGGGCGCATCTAATTATAGATTTGCCTTTTCTGGGGTGGCTGGGGGCAGATGTTAGTAGCCAGGGGGGGGCACAAAATAAATGCACCCTCCCTAGGCTATTATTATCTGCCCCCACTCGCTGGCTTTGCCTGTCTAATGGAGAAAATAGCGTGGGAGCCCACGTATTTTTTTTCAACGAATTTGCACCTTTAGTTAACCCCTACATGTATGACATTTTGCACACATACACTCATGTCATTGTTAGTGAAAACCATATATCAAACTACATGAAATTACATGGTTAACTGTATGTAAACCATGTGTCATTTCATGTCGGGTCTGTAATTTCACAAAAGCCGGCAATTGAATTAGCGGATATTATATTATGTAGAAGTGTATGAACTATAAATATATATATACATATGTGTCACAATGACATGTATATATATATATATATAAATATATATATATATATATGTATTCTATGTGTATATATCTATTCTTTCTTTTGTGATGTAAAAACTATTCATTTGGATCCATTATATGTCGGTTTTGCTAGCCACTGACAAAATCTCGCAAGTCGGATGTCAATCGGATGTGAAACGTACGCTCAGATGCGACTAAATCGCATCATCGCAGTACAATCGGATGACGGACGGAGCATGTTCATGAAACTTTTGTGCGATAATCGTCCGACTAAAACGGTCCGATTTTTCAGACGTTGTGTGTGACCCCGGCCTTAGACTGAAATATCCCTTTAAAGGGAATCTGTCAGCAGGTTATTACTACTTCGTCTGAGAGCCTTATAATGTAGGAAAAGAAACCCTAATTCCAGCGATGTGTCACTTAGATTACTGGGTGCAGCCATTCTGATACAGAATGAAACAGAAAGAGGGGATTGCAGATAATGTTACTTACCCATAATAGGGGAGGATCAAGATGGCCCAACAGCACAGTTTCGCTTGTAGCTTTTTCAACACCTCCCTATTATCTGCAATCCTCTCTTTCTGTTCCACCCCCTTGCACATAGCCATTGTGTCTCGACCACGCACCACAATTGTGGGTTTCCAGAGCAATGGGGTACTCAGAGCCGAGCCCATGGAAGTCTATGGGTTGTCACAGGTAGCGGTGGCTCGGTCTGTGGCCCTGGCGGTCAGGCGTATGTTGGGGGGAATATTTACAGGGGATAGGTATATATACAGTTCGTGACGCCACCTGTAGTTCTCTGATCACTAAGACCAGCGCTGCTGTAGATCTCTGAGGGGATGGTGAGGCAGCTAGATGTCGGGTCCCCTACAGGTGGGACTCTTCCCTCAGGTCGATAGTTATGGTGGGGTTGTGCAGGGATGCAATCAAATAACTCAGTCTCACACATAGAAGCGTCTTCCCATACCTTTTACTTGTCAGATGATAAGGCAGGTCCCAGGGAGGCTGGTCGGGTGGAGGATGTGCTTTGAGGCAACAGCTGAACAGGTTATGGGCCTCCTTAACTTTCAAAATGGTGAGTTCAACCAGCATAAAGCGTAGTTCACTCCAGAATCTCCAGCTTCTCCAAGCTGTACTGCCCGGTCAGTTTTGTGGCCAGAGTCTTCCTTTGAGAGAGCTGGGTTACTAATGTGGTCCTGCAGTGACTCCAAGTTCCCACTCTCCCTGACCCCTGTTACGTACCGACACTCCAAGGGCTGCTTGCTGCTACCTAAGGTCCAGTAAGCCTCTGGTTTTTCTATCACTATGCCTGGAGCTATAGTGACGCTTCGGTCCCCAGTGACCGGTGACAATGTGCAGGATAATCCAATCCTAAGGCACTTCTGAATCCTTCCACTATGCCTTTCGCCCTGTCCGCGCTTGTAGCATAAGCACTCCACACTTCCAAAGGCTATGCAGACTAGTCCCTTTTCTTCCTTCTTTCCAGAGCTTGCTAACAGGTGCTCAGTAATCTTCTTGTTCAGGAGCACGTCTCTGAACTCCACTGTCCTTGGGACAGGAGACTGAAGGTCCTGATGCTCACTCCTCTTTCCAATCTGTCTGTCTTCTGATTAAGCACAGCTCTGACTAGGCTGAGGTGAACTGGCTCACCCTTACTAGCCTCCACTTTAAGAACTGCTGACAGGATCTGGCTGAACTTCTTCCTCCCTCCACGTCCAGGCTAGACTGCCTCCTCTGTCTTCCTGACAGGAAACTTCTCTCACTGGCTACATCTCACTAGCTTTTATATCCTAGGGGTGTGTCTAAGTGTGTGATGGAGTGAATGTTTATTGAGCATTAAACTGTTACCTCTCCACACATCCTCCAGGGTACTGCGTGTGCCTTCACACCAGGGCTACACATTCCCCCATGGTAAAATACAGCACTCCCGGGCTGTGAAATACAAGAAGAAAGAAATTTTGTTTTTGCATCAAACATAAACATTAACTCTTCCCATCCGGGAGGTACGGATTTCTTGAACGTTGCAGTATAACAATAGGCATAGAAAATTACAAAATACTACATAGACATTTTCATATAAATATATACAATATTCTTGTGAAGGACCCGCACCAAACCTTCAACGTGGGTCCTTGGTGGGCTGCAGGACATCTGAATGCAGACCTCACTCAGTGCCTCACCATACGGGTTTTATGTTCAGAGGTAGTTGAGGTGGTTTCATGTAAAACCAATTTAATGCACCTTAGTGCAACTATTTACAGGATAAGTTCTGGGCTGGCACAGTCCTCAGCCTCAAAGTCCATTGTCATAATAAGAGACATATAAATATACATATTTCAAGTATGCATCATTCTTCTATAACTTTTACTTTACCCAACAGGGCATTTTATGTAAAACTATACATTCAATTTTTCAAATCTTCATCTTGTACCCAACCGGGCATTCTACTTATTATAATAAAACTATGTAAACATTATGCATAACCATAAAGTGCAAAACAGCAAATATTCCTTTTATCAAAACTTTCTACATCTTCTTTGTTGCGGTAAACCCTGTCTGTGTCCTACCGTTCTTCACATTTTCTTGCAGGCTTCCATTATACTTTCCATCCCGGGGGCTGGAACAATACGATGATCCTTAGATCCCATGACCAACAAGTCGTGACCTGCTATCAGAGTTTGGGTCGCTACAGTCCTTGTGCGAACCACTAGGGGCGCGCCGGGTGCTTCCGCTTTGTGAGACGCTGTCTGCGTCACTGTAATAGCCACTTTCTCTCGCGATGCAGAAATAGTCGCCGTGCGTGACGTTGTGTAGACTGCTGATTGCGATGTGGAATGGGTCGCAGGTTGCGATGTAGAGTAGGTCGCCGATTGCGATACGAAGATGTACGCAGGGGCGATGCCGATGCACAATGCTGGTGTGATGCAGAGCAGGAAACAGGTGTGCGCAATGGCTCAGTTGGGAACGCACTAACCTGCTGCTGTCGCTGCTCCATCACAGACGGCTGGGTTTCCTCCGGTGTCCCTACCGGGGATCTGTAATCTGCTGCGGCCTCCTGGCCGGGCGGGCGTTCCGGAACTGGCGGTACCTCCTCAACCTCCCTCGCTTCCACCGCTTCCTCGGTAGGTTCAGGGTCGGTCCTTTTGGGGGTAGCCTCCGGTTGCTCCTTAGCCTTGGGCAGCAGAAGTTTCGGTAACTCGAACCGTGGGGGGTCGTCGAGGGGAGAGAACACCGCGTCCCACAGCCGCCGCTGCATCTGGGTACGCCGGCGTCTCTCGATCTCTTCTTCGCCAGGTTGTTGCAAAACCATCTTCTTCAATCTCATATTTTCCTCTTTAATCTCCAGCAATGCTTGCTGCAGGTGCAGGACCATGGATGGTTCCGGTTCCAGTGGCAGCTTGGCTGGGGAACGGGGCCTGCCTTCCTCCGCTTCCCTGCTCGGCTGCACACGTCCTGCTTCCATGATGTTCCAGAACCGTCTCTCTCCTTCTAGAGCCGTCCGGTCTCTTCCGTGGAGGCGGGGTTTGCGTCTCCTCCTCTTCGCAGGGAAGGTGAAGAGGAGGCGGACCTCCTTTGCTGTAGGGCAGGATCGCATATTGTAATAGCACTTTGAGAGGGCAGGCATTCTCTTCGCGCCACAGGGGGGCACACGCCCACGAATCCACGCCCACCTTCTTCTCCAGCGCCTGAGGGCGCGAATTTGGCGGCAAAATGGTGGATTTTAGCGCCAAAAATAGCAAACAGTCCTTTCTCACAAAAACACCTCCACAGGCACACAGGGCTCGCAATTTTGCGAGTTTCGCATCCTGTTCGTGACGCCAAGTTTGTCTCGACCACGCACCACAATTGTGTGTTTCCAGAGCAATGGGGTACTCAGAGCCGAGCCCATGGAAGTCTATGGGGTTGTCACAGGTAGCGGTGGCTCGGTCTGTGGCCCTGGCGGTCAGGCGTATGTTGGGGGGAATATTTACAGGGGATAGGTATATATACAGTTCGTGACGCCACCTGTAGTTCTCTGATCACTAAGACCAGCGCTGCTGTAGATCTCTGAGGGGATGGTGAGGCAGCTAGATGTCGGGTCCCCTACAGGTGGGACTCTTCCCTCAGGTCGATAGTTATGGTGGGGTTGTGCAGGGATGCAATCAAATAACTCAGTCTCACACATAGAAGCGTCTTCCCATACCTTTTACTTGTCAGATGATAAGGCAGGTCCCAGGGAGGCTGGTCGGGTGGAGGATGTGCTTTGAGGCAACAGCTGAACAGGTTATGGGCCTCCTTAACTTTCAAAATGGTGAGTTCAACCAGCATAAAGCGTAGTTCACTCCAGAATCTCCAGCTTCTCCAAGCTGTACTGCCCGGTCAGTTTTGTGGTCGGAGTCTTCCTTTGAGAGAGCTGGGTTACTAATGTGGTCCTGCAGTGACTCCAAGTTCCCACTCTCCCTGACCCCTGTTACGTACCGACACTCCAAGGGCTGCTTGCTGCTACCTAAGGTCCAGTAAGCCTCTGGTTTTTCTATCACTATGCCTGGAGCTATAGTGACGCTTCGGTCCCCAGTGACCGGTGACAATGTGCAGGATAATCCAATCCTAAGGCACTTCTGAATCCTTCCACTATGCCTTTCGCCCTGTCCGCGCTTGTAGCATAAGCACTCCACACTTCCAAAGGCTATGCAGACTAGTCCCTTTTCTTCCTTCTTTCCAGAGCTTGCTAACAGGTGCTCAGTAATCTTCTTGTTCAGGAGCACGTCTCTGAACTCCACTGTCCTTGGGACAGGAGACTGAAGGTCCTGATGCTCACTCCTCTTTCCAATCTGTCTGTCTTCTGATTAAGCACAGCTCTGACTAGGCTAAGGTGAACTGGCTCACCCTTACTAGCCTCCACTTTAAGAACTGCTGACAGGATCTGGCTGAACTTCTTCCTCCCTCCACGTCCAGGCTAGACTGCCTCCTCTGTCTTCCTGACAGGAAACTTCTCTCACTGGCTACATCTCACTAGCTTTTATATCCTAGGGGTGTGTCTAAGTGTGTGATGGAGTGAATGTTTATTGAGCATTAAACTGTTACCTCTCCACACATCCTCCAGGGTACTGCGTGTGCCTTCACACCAGGGCTACACATTTGCGTGTTGTTATTATGATGGATGCTCCCCACCTTTTGCCCTCCTTATTTGACACATTATGCTAGTAACCCCTTTCTGACATTGGGTGTAATAGTACTCCTACTTCGAAATCCCTCCCTTTGATCTGGGCTCCGGCGCTGAGCCCACATCTTTCCCAGCACGTCAGCTGTTTTGAACAGCCGACATGAGTCTCTAACAGACGCGGGGTGAAATCCCACCCATTGGTGACCCCGTCACGTAGAGTTGAGCGATACTTTCCGATATCCTAAAGTATCGGAATCGGAATGGTATCGCCGATATCACTAAAATATCGGCGATACCCGATATCGATACCGGAAGTCCCATGTAAGTCTATGGGAACAAAATATCGAAATTAAAAAAAACCCATTCTTGCCTTGTTGGTTAATTGTACATGAAGGAAAACAAGAAAGAGTAATGTAGAATGTATTGTGGAAGGTTGAGGAGACATTAAAGGCATAGATGTTTAACCCAATCAAATGGAATAGCATAAATATTTTTTTTTTTAAAGATGTTCGGATTGACGAAGAAATTGACAATGTTAACGTTTTTTATATTTTGGCAAATATGTATATTACACAACTTCCATGCTCTTCATCTTCACCTTTTTAACTTTTCACACACTTTCTCCTTCATAATCTTCTGCAGCATCATCTTTTTCATCAAATTATTCTTCATCTTCACCTTCTTTATCTTCTTCTTAAACTTCTTGCTATTCATCTTTGTTAACATTACTCATATTCTTCTTATTAAACTATTATTCTTATTCATATTCTGCTTCATCTTCTTCATCATATTCTTATTTGTGACAGAGAATCCTGTACTTGTAATCTGTCAAAGTATGAATTTTTCATCCTTCCGTTCTTGCTGTCACAAAAGATTTAAATTACAACAGTATTTGTCCGTGTTCAGTTTAGCCTGCAGCAGCAGGCATTTTCCAGGGGCACCACGAGGAGGAACGGACTCACCCCCATACACTGCTTAGTCTTCTTCTGCTTAGAATTTAGAGCATATATTTTGCTCTTCATTTTGGTCTTATACTTCATGTTCTTCTGCTTTTAGATCTTCTGCTTATTGTTCTTGTGTCTCTTGTTCCGTATCTTGTATTTGTAGCACAATCTTGTACCAGCTGATGTTACTGGGACACGGTTACTAAGCAGGAGGTACCTGTGCTCCAAAGCACTACCAAGGACCAGCAGACGTTGCTGGAACTCGGATACCAAGATGGAGGCACCTAGGCCAAAGGCACTGCGGAGAACCAGCTGACGGTACTGGAACCCGGAGGGGCAGCAGAAGGAAAAGAGCCAATGGCACAACCGAGGACCAGCTGACGTTACTGGGACACGGTTACTAAGCAGGAGGTACCTGTGCTCCAAAGCACTACCAAGGACCAGCAGACGTTGCTGGAACTCGGATACCAAGATGGAGGCACCTAGGCCAAAGGCACTGCGGAGAACCAGCTGACGGTACTGGAACCCGGAGGGGCAGCAGAAGGAAAAGAGCCAATGGCACAACCGAGGACCAGCTGACGTTACTGGGACACGGTTACTAAGCAGGAGGTACCTGTGCTCCAAAGCACTACCAAGGACCAGCAGACGTTGCTGGAACTCGGATACCAAGATGGAGGCACCTAGGCCAAAGGCACTGCGGAGAACCAGCTGACGGTACTGGAACCCGGAGGGGCAGCAGAAGGAAAAGAGCCAATGGCACAACCGAGGACCAGCTGACGTTACTGGGACACGGTTACTAAGCAGGAGGTACCTGTGCTCCAAAGCACTACCAAGGACCAGCAGACGTTGCTGGAACTCGGATACCAAGATGGAGGCACCTAGGCCAAAGGCACTGCGGAGAACCAGCTGACGGTACTGGAACCCGGAGGGGCAGCAGAAGGAAAAGAGCCAATGGCACAACCGAGGACCAGCTGACGTTACTGAACCCCAGTAACACAGGAGCAAGTGTTGACTGTGCTAACAGCACTTCCGAGCAACAACTGGCGGTGTTGGAGCCCAGGGTCAAGGAGGATGTTTAAATACTAGATCAAGTAATTTCCTTGTTACCTGTCAATTTTAAATGTCTATACTTCAAACAAGAGAAAGATAACCTTTACTACCATAAGATGATGATTTCATTTAAACTAATATCTAGATAAATAAAGAATTGACAAACATAAACACATACATTAACATGTTGAACAGCAATGCAAACCACAAAATAAATTAGTTAAGGAATCTGCTATACGGTTGTACATAAAAGCATACAAGTACATATCTGAATCCATTAATGATGGATAAGTAACAGTATGTACACCATTTTTATTGTATAGACAATGAATGTCTGACTTCAAAACATCATCAGCATTACAAGTTATCTGTGACATTACTAAAATGTTACATTTGCTGAATAATGTCACTAAACAGTTTATACAAAATTATACAATTTCCATCATGTAATACTCATAATATGTGGCAATAATCATGTTTATTAACAAACATAACCTTTAAAAAGTGCATAGTGCATAGTGAAAATTGCTATTTATGCCTGACTGTCGACTTGCAAGCATGACAACGGATAGATAAGGTATATATAGATGAGACTGCATAGCCACAGATGGTGAATGGCGATGTAATACTGTACCTCAATAAAGTGTGCGTCACTACTACATAATTTTTTTTATATAGCTTTATAAACAGGGTACGTGGATGTATGCTTGCGCCTTTGTTTTGACGCACAGACTGCCTTCCTGCTGAGACGCGTTGGGTAGTGAACAGTTGTGTGCAGTGTTCACTGTAGTCTGAGGTTTTCCTTTTTGGAGTGCAGATCACGCTCCAGTTAGTTCTTCAACCACTGCTGGTTGTAGTCTGCTGAGCGTGTGTCACTGGCACATCCTTGAAATTTTCTCTAATTGTTGCTGCTCCACTCTATTACAAATAAATAAAATCTATTAGTGTGACGCGCTTCCATCCGTATACAATACATTGGTTGCAAACACTATAGAAGTACACAAAGGGGCCTTTCACACCTACTGAACAGTTGTGTGCAGTGTTCACTGCAGTCTCTGCGGAATAACCACACTTAGGCCTTATAACTTTTCAGACTTTCTTTATCAATCTACCAAGATGAAGAAGGCAGGGAGTAAGGCACGTGGTCGTGGAGTTTCTTCAGGGAGAGGACGTGGGGATTCTGTGGCTGCTGCGGCCCCCAGTGACACAGCATCCACCAGTTTTCCCCGGGCCGTGAGCGTTCCTTTATGCGCACTTTTGTAGGAGCTCGGAGTACCCCCCTGCTGCGGGAAGAACAAATTGAAGCCGTTGTTGTTTGGATCTCAGCCAATGCATCGACTTCAATTGCTTCCACCTCCTCTCAGGACCACAGCACTGTTGGGCAACCATCTGTCTCTTCACCGCCTGGCAAATTGCCCAGGCAGTCAGAGAGTTCTGTACAGGAGCCAGCTGAGTGTCTGCTTCTGTTCTCAGAATCTATTGGCTTGCAAACAGGGGCCCAGCCAAGCAGCATTCTGTAATGTGAAGAAGAGGGAGTATGCAGTGATGCGCAACAGCTGTGTCTCTCTGAATCTGAAGAGGCGGGTGAGACAGTGCCGATGGTCAGCACACCGCAGAACGCATCTGATGATGATGATGAGACCCAGGTGCCAGTTTCTGTTGAGCATGGTGCTGGCCAGACCACCCAACAGCAGGTGTTGGAAGAGGGTAGTGGAGATGATGAGGTCCAATACCCAACATGGCATGAAGAACAGGAAGGTGGTGGGAGCAGCTCAGAGGAATAATAATAATATTTATTTATATAGCGCCATCATATTCCGCAGCGCTTTACAGTTTAGCAGTTTCAGAACACAAGTCATAAGTAACAACGTTAACAATACAATAATTTAAGCTAAATAAGTCGCCCCTGCTCGTGACAGCTTACAATGTACAATGAGATGGGGGAGATACAAAGTATAGGTGTTTATATACAATGGTGCATTTACAATGATGTTCCAGCCATCTTAAGGGACTGAGGGATGGAGATAGTGAATGGGCTAGAGACACACACACACTTACACAGAATACATAGAATGACTTTGATTAGTGAATGTGATAGGCCGCTCTGAACAAATGTGTTTTGAGGGAGCGCCTGAAACCATGCAAATTGTGGATAGTCCTAATTTCTTGGGGTACAGCATTCCAGAGGATTGGCGTAGAGCAGGAGAAGTCTTGGAGTCGGGAGTGGGAGGTACGTATTAGTGCAGAGGTTAGTCGAAAGTCGTTTGCAGAGCGCAGCAGTCGGTTAGGCCGATAGATAGAAATGAGGGAGGAGATGTAGGAGGGGTGCTGCACTGTGGAGAGCTTTGTGGGTGAGAACCAGTACTTTGGTTGAAAGCTGGGAGAGGCCTAGAGAAATGGTTAGTGATAGAAGGAAGATAGAGGAAGACATTGCCCCAACGGTACAAACAGGAGGGAGAGTTAGGCTGCAGACTCGGTTGCCTGTAGCCTCCAGTTTGGCACCTGTTCGGAGCAGTTGTCTTCCAAAAGTCAAAACGTGCGCTCCCAGGACTTGCACTGCGTGGTCCTTTTTTCACACACTTGCACATGATATTTGCTATGTGAAATGCAAGCTGTGTAATCAAAAATTAAAAATAGCTAAAAGTGTCAGTCACCTCAATACCACAAATATGTGGAAACATGTGCGGACAAAGCACGTAGTTGAGTTACAAAGACACACTGGAGATGTAGGCCAACCTACAGCAGCACCTACATCTTCAGGTTGTGTTGAAGCCTCTTCATCGAGCTCACACACAGCTGGTTATGCTTCCTCACAGGATCGCCATGGAAGAACCTCGGCCACTGTTGTCCAGAGACAAACTGTTATTCCACACACAGCAGCAAGTTCCCTGTCATCCTCACACTCCCAGGCCACAAAACAGCCAGCGGTAGCACAGGCATGGGATAAAACACGGCCATACTCCGCAAACCATGCACGAGCACAGGCTCTGAATGCTGGCATTGCAAAACTCCTGTCCCTTGAAATGCTGTGATTCAGGCTGGTGGAGACAGACAGTTTCCGTAACTGAATATCATTGTCAATCCCACAATACAATGTGCCAAGCCGATTTCATTTCAGCAGGCAAGCCGTCCCTGGTCTGCAAAAGCATGTTGAGGGAAAAATTAAACATGCGCTACTAAAAGCCCTCAGTAGCAAGGTCCACCTGACCACCGATGCGTGGACCAGTACCCATTGTTATGATCTGCTACAACCAGTAAGGAAAGAAGGGAATTCTGTCCCTACAATACAACTAAGCTGAATCCCTACGATGTAACGGGGAACCTGATCCTGCGACCAGACCCGCTAAAGTCCTCATCTAGTGTGAACGAAGACCTATAGTTGCGAGGGAGTAATCCCTACAAGATCTAGGGACTGGGAGAAAAGGTGGACACCTCCTAGTCCTAACATAAATTGTAGCATGGATAATTAAACAGAAAAATAAATACTTTGTGATCCTAACATCAAGCAAAACTCACAGATTAAGGCACCTAAGCACCCGGCTAGCTTAACAGTAGATAATACAATGAAGTCAAGCAAAGCCAGAAGGGCGGAGCCAGACTAAATAGGGAAAAAAGGTCATGTGACCAGCAAACTGAAACAAAACCTAACAAGAGGGTTCTAACACCCATGGCCAGGGACAATACCTTTCCCTCACTGCCCATTGGGTCAATGTTGTGCAGCCGGGTACTGATCTTGCGAGTGGCGCTGTACGTGTTCTGCCAACTCCAAGGATTGCAGGAATCAAGTCTGTACACATTGATTCCTCGTCCTATTCCAGTTCCTCAGAATCATCGCTGCAGGAGCCGTCACGGTCTACCTCCACATGGACCCGTGAACGTTTACCTGTTGCGATCGATATGAGCACAGCCGTGTCCAAATGTCAACAGGCCATCCTGAAATTAATTTCCATGGGGAATCTTAGCCACACAGCGCAGGAGCTCTGTAATGCCATAAAGCAGGAGAGCGACGTGTGGTTTTTGGAAGAGAATCTACAGGCAGGCTTGGTAGTGTGTGACAATGGCCGAAATCTGGTGTCAGCTCTGGGCCTTGGCAACCTCACTCACATACCATGTCTGTCATATGTGCTCAACTTGGTCGTGCAGAGTTTTTTGAGGGACTATCCGGATCTTGATGCACTGCTGCACAAGGTCCGCCTAGAGTGCGCTCACTTGCGACGTTCCAGCATGGCCAGATCGCTGATTGCAGCTCTGCAACGCAGATTTCACCTTCATGAACATCGCATTATATGTGACGTACCCACCAGGTGGAATTCCTCGTTACATATGTTGGAGCGGTTGTGTGAGCAGCAGCCAACAGTAATGGAGTATCAGCTGCATCAGGCGCAGTCAACTCGCAATTTGCGGCGTTCACACTTCACCACTACTGAGTGGGCCTCTATAATAAGAATAATAATATTATTTATTTATATAGCGCCATAATATTCCGCAGTGCTTTACAGTTTAACAGTTTCAAAACACGAGTCATAAGTAACAACGTTAACAATACAATAATTAAAGCAAAATAAGACGCCCCTGCTGGTGAAAGCTTACAATCTACAATGAGGTGTGGGAGATACAAAGTACAGGTGTTTATATACAATGGTGTTTTTACAATGATGGTCCAGCCATTTTAAGGAAGTGAGGGATGCATGGAGATAGTGAATGGGCTACACACACAGAATTACACATAGAATGACTTTGATTAGTGAATGTGATAGGCCACTGTGAACAAATGTGTTTTGAGGGAGCGCCTGAAACCATCCAAATTGCGGATAGTCCTAATTTCTTGGGGTACAGCATTCCAGAGGATTGGCGCAGCGCGGGTGAAGTCTTGGAGTTGGGAGTGGGAGGTACGGATTAGTGCAGAGGTTAGTCGAAGGTCGTTTGCAGAGTGCAGCAGTCGGTTAGGCCGATAAATATAAATAAGGGAGGAGATGTAGGGGGGTGCTGCGCTGTGGAGAGCTATGTTGGTGAGAACCAGTAATTAGAATTGGATCCTATAATGAATGGGCAGCCACTGCCAGTGTAATGAGTGGCGAATAACTCTATGAAGGATATCTGCCACGTTTTGCGTGCGTTTGATGAGTCAACGCGGATGGCGAGTGCAGATGATGCACTAGTCAGCCTGACTGTCCCCCTTATCTGCCTGCTTCAAAAAACACTGCAAGCACTAAGGCATGAGGTTTTGGAAGAGGTGGAGGATGAGGAGTCACAAATTCCATCACCTTCTGGACAGTCAGCGCAACGTGGTTCTTCACAAAGGGCTGGAGGACTTTCAAAGTACCATGCTGTATCAACAATTGAACCTCCAGAGTCGCTGTCTATATTTTCATAACCATTACAAACTTTTAATGTATTTACAAAGCACATAATGTACATTTTTTGTCTATCCTTTTGTAATGCTATTGTGTTTCCATAAACTGATGTTACAGAATTATGATACAAAGTTTTAAATTTTGAGTTTTAAATTTTGTAAATTTATATGTATTTGAAGGACTTTGTGAGGAGGATGAGGAGTCACAAATTCCATCACCTTCTGGACAGTCAGCGCAACGTGGTTCTTCACAAAGGGCTGGAGGACTTTCAAAGTACCATGCTGTATCAACAATTGAACCTCCAGAGTCGCTGTCTATATTTTCATAACCATTACAAACTTTTAATGTATTTACAAAGCACATAATGTACATTTTTTGTCTATCCTTTGTAATGCTATTGTGTTTCCATAAACTGATGTTACAGAATTATGATACAAAGTTTTTAAATTTTGAGTTTTAAATTTTGTAAATTTATATGTATTTGAAGGACTTTGTGAGGAGGAGTCAATGGAGGAGGAAGACATCGCTCCAGAGGGAGGTAGACAATGCTCTAGTCAGTATGTAGACCAAGGGTGGGGTGATGCACAGCAGGCGGAGATGACGCCTCTTGCAGGGGACAACGTTTCTTGGCCAGTTGGGAGTCTGCAGCACATGGTTGATTTCATGCTGCAGTGGCTGAGAAACGACCGCCGCATCGAACACATTCACACCACGTCTGATTATTGGGTGTACACCCTCCTAGACCCTCGCTACCGGGACAACTTACAAAGCCTCATCACACCGTTTGAACCGGGAGCGTAAAATGCGGAAGTACCAAGACACACTGGTGCAATCCATAATGTTCTCCATTCCAGCCGAGAGCACTGCTGCTGCTACTGATTTACAAAGCAGCTCTGTGCGTCGAGGCAGTGGAGACAGCTCTGCAACAAGAGGGAGCACAAGCAGCGCCTCTGCACAGGGCAAGACCAGTATGTTCCAAATGTGTCGAAGTTTTGTGGCAGCGCCACCAATGTCTACACCATCCGAGACGGCTCCAGTCAGCAGGAGGCAACATTTCCGTAAGATGGTTACAGACTACATGTCTTGCCCTCTCAGTGTACTCTCAGATGGCTCTTCCCCATTCAAGTTTTGTGTCTCTAAGCTGGATACATGGCCAGAGCTTAGCCAGTATGCATTGGAGGTGCTGGCTTGATCTGCTGGCAGTGTATTATCGGAGCGCGTCTTTACTGCTGCAGGTGGTGTACTAACAGACCGTTGCATGCGACTATCCTACGATAATGTACAACGGCTTACTTTTCTGAAAATGAACTAGGCATGGATCTCGCCTGAATTTGCCTGTCCGGTTTCAGATTAACTAACTGGTTGACAACGTTTTCCATGTCTCCTGTTATGTTCATCTTTCTACCACCTGAGCTATACTCCCTGGGCTACAACACTGCCAGTTGCTGCTCAGAAGTGTCGTGTCCACAGACCAATACACAAGCTATAGTAATAGTGGGGTTCAGTAACGCCTGCTGTTCCCCTGCTGTGTGTCCGGCAAAAATTACTGCTACCTAGCTACACATGTTTAAAAAAACATGACATGTTAAAGTGGCTAGTGCTACACATAGATATCAGGCTACACCCTTATTTCTAAGCTGTAAACAAGTGAAACGTCAAATTTAAAACCATTCAATGATTAGTGTTGGTAACAAATCTGTAACTAAATAATTGTGACATATTATGGCAGATATCCACATGTCTAACACAAATGCTAACACAAAAGCATACTTATGCTATAGGGTACTGATGGTGAACCTTCTCACTCCATAACTTTGACCAATCCAACTCACATCATGCCTCAAATGCTGCAATGTTGGAAGTGCATAATGTGGGTTGAACTTTGACAACAGCTGCAGTGCGAAGGTTATCCTTCTGTGTTCTTGGCTTTTAAATAAAAGCATACAAGTAAATATAATAATACATTGTTGATTAAGGGACATGATGTACACCTGTAATACTGTGCAAACAATGGATGTAGGACTATTCCTCTTCAACATTACTTATATTTGTGTCATTTGAAAAAATACATATTTTAGTTAAAAATTAAAAACCCATGTTCAGTAGCTGTGAAAGGCCCGTTTGTGTACTTCTATATTGTTTGCAACCAATGTATTTTTATACGGATGGAAGCGCGTCACACTAATAGATTAGATTTATTTTAAATGGAATGTAGCAGAACCAATTGGAGATAAATGAAAAGGATGAGCCACTGAGACACGCTCAGCAGAGTACAAGCAGCAGTGCTTGAACAAGTAACTGGAGCGTGATCTGCACTCAAAAAAGTAAAAAACACAGACTGAAGTGAACACTGAAACACAACTGTCCCCCAATCTGTGAAAAGCTCCTTTCTGTACTTCTATAGTGTTTGCAACTAATGTATTGTATACGGATGGAAGCGCGTCACACTAATAGATTAGATTTATTTTAAATGGAATGTAGCAGAACCAATTGGAGATAAATGAAAAGGATGAGCCACTGAGACACGCTCGCAGAGTACAAGCAGCAGTGCTTGAACAAGTAACTGGAGCGTGATCTGCACTCAAAAAGTAAAAAACACAGACTGAAGTGAACACTGAAACACAACTGTCCACAATCTGTGAAAAGCTCCTTTCTGTACTTCTATAGTGTTTGCAACCAATGTATTGTATACGGATGGAAGCGCGTCACACTAATAGATTAGATTTATTTTAATGGAATGTAGCAGAACCAATTGGAGATAAATGAAAAGGATGAGCCACTGAGACACGCTCAGCAGAGTACAAGCAGCAGTGCTTGAACATGTAACTGGAGCGTGATCTGCACTCAAAAAAGTAAAAACACAGACTGAAGTGAACACTGAAACACAACTGTCCACAATCTGTGAAAAGCTCCTTTCTGTACTTCTATAGTGTTTGCAACCAATGTATTGTATACGGATGGAAGCGCGTCACACTAATAGATTAGATTTATTTTAAATGGAATGTAGCAGAACCATTGGAGATAAATGAAAAGGATGAGCCACTGAGACACGCTCAGCAGAGTACAAGCAGCAGTGCTTGAACAAGTAACTGGAGCGTGATCTGCACTCAAAAAAGTAAAAAACACAGACTGAAGTGAACACTGAAACACAACTGTCCACAATCTGTGAAAAGCTCCTTTCTGTACTTCTATAGTGTTTGCAACCAATGTATTGTATACGGATGGAAGCGCGTCACACTAATAGATTAGATTTATTTTAAATGGAATGTAGCAGAACCAATTGGAGATAATGAAAAGGATGAGCCACTGAGACACGCTCAGCAGAGTACAAGCAGCAGTGCTTGAACATGTAACTGGAGCGTGATCTGCACTCAAAAAAGTAAAAAACACAGACTGAAGTGAACACTGAAACACAACTGTCCACAATCTGTGAAAAGCTCCTTTCTGTACTTCTATAGTGTTTGCAACCAATGTATTGTATACGGATGGAAGCGCGTCACACTAATAGATTAGATTTATTTTAAATGGAATGTAGCAGAACCAATGGAGATAAATGAAAAGGATGAGCCACTGAGACACGCTCAGCAGAGTACAAGCAGCAGTGCTTGAACATGT
>JARQOD010000001.1:59724519-59759897 GCA_033576555.1 Oophaga sylvatica | reverse complement strand
GCCTTAAGCTCATCCAGAGTGTTGGGTCTTGTGTCTCTCAACTTTCTCTTCACAATATCCCACAGATTCTCTATGAGGTTCAGGTCAGGAGAGTTGGCAGGCCAATTGAGCACAGTAATACCATGGTCAGTAAACCATTTACCAGTGGTTTTGGCACTGTGAGCAGGTGCCAGGTCGTGCTGAAAAATGAAATCTTCATCTCCATAAAGCATTTCAGCCGATGGAAGCATGAAGTGCTCCCAAATCTCCTGATAGCTAGCTGCATTGACCCTGCCCTTGATGAAACAGTGGACCAACACCAGCAGCTGACATGGCACCCCACACCATCACTGACTGTGGGTACTTGACACTGGACTTCAGGCATTTTGGCATTTCCTTCTCCCCAGTCTTCCTCCAGACTCTGGCACCTTGATTTCCAAATGACATGCAAAATTTGCTTTCTTCAGAAAAAAGTACTTGGGACCACTTAGCAACAGTCCAGTGCTGCTTCTCTGTAGCCCAGGTCAGGCGCTTCTTCCGCTGTTTATGGTTCAAAAGTGGCTTTACCTGGGGAATGCGGCACCTGTAGCCCATTTCCTGCACACGCCTGTGCAAAGTGGCTCTGGATGCGTCTACACCAGACTCAGTCCACTGCTTCCTCAGGTCCCCCAAGGTCTGGAATCGGTCCTTCTCCACAATCTTCCTCAGGGTCCGGTCACCTCTTCTCGTTGTACGGCGTTTTCTGCCACATTGTTTCCTTCCAACAGACTTCCCATTGAGGTGCTTTAATACAGCACTCTGGGAACAGCCTATTTGTTGAGAAATTTCTTTCTGGGTCTTACTCTCTTGCTTGAGGGTGTCAATGATGGCCTTCTTGACATCAGTCAGGTCGCTAGTCTTACCCATGATGGGGGTTTTGAGTAATGAACCAGGCAGGGAGTTTTTAAAAGCCTCAGGAATCTTTTGCATGTGTTTAGAGTTAATTAGTTGATTCAGAAGATTAGGGTAATAGGTCGTTTAGAGAACCTTTTCTTGATATGCTAATTTTTTGAGACCGTTTTTTTGGGTTATCAGGAGTTGTATGCCAAAATCATCAGTATTAAAACAATAAAAGACCTGAAAATTTCAGTTGGTGTGTAATGAATCTAAAATATATGAAAGTTTAATTGTAATCATTACATTATGGAAAATAATGAAATTTAGCACTATATGCTAATTTTTTGAGAAGGACCTGTATAGCAGGATGCTCAAAGGGGTTTGAGGGCAATATATAATGGTAAAGTGCAATCCTCAATTTACTTACCATATTTTTCGGGCCATAAAATGCACCTAGGCTTTAGAGGAAGAAATTAGAAAAAAAAATTGAAGCAAAAAATGTGGTCAATTCTGTGCTTAATATTCCTTATCCTGGTATATATGGTTCCCTCATCCCCATATTAGTAGGCATAGTTCCTCCCCCCCCCCGTTATACATAGTCTGGTACGCATGGTCCCCCTCCTCAATATCCTGGTATGCATGGCATCATCCTTATCCTGGTGTGCAGGGACACAATCTCCTTCCTGGTATGCATGGCCCAACCCCATCCTGGTATACATGACCCCATCAGAAAAGCAGTGAAAACCATTATACTTGCCTTCCCGGTGCTCCCTCGCAGCTCATGGCAGGGATGTTGTGCGCTGCTTACAAGCCAAGGACAGTTGCTGGAATAGTCGCTGCTCTCCTCACCAGGACTATGCTTGGAGATCAGTGAATATTCTTTGCTCTTTAATAGCGAACGCAGTGTTAGCTGCAGCCACCAGCTTCCTGCAGCTGCCGGGCGTTCACATGTGCCCACTACTAAAGGGAATGAATATTCACTGCGTTCCACGCCTATGTGAATGGAGGGCAGTGGATATTCATTGCCTTAAGTAGTGGGCACACGCGAACGCCCGGCAGCTGCAAGTAGCCGACTGAGGCTGACACCATGTCCGCTATTAAAGAGAAATGAATATTCAATATTCATGGGTGTGGAATGTAGTATTTTTCTCTTTAGCAGCAGGCACAGGAGTTAATCGCAGCTGCTGGCTCCTTCCTCCTATGACCCGATGCTGCTTCCCCCCCCCCCCCACCACAGCTAGAGCTGGTACATCCAGACTATAAGATACACCCCCTATTTTCCTCCACATTTTTTGGAGGAAAAGTGCATCTTAAAGTCCATAATATATGGTACCTAAAAAGCAGAGACCAAGATATAAAACTTTATTAAATATAATTAGGAAAAGTAAAAAATCCTCATAGAAAGTGGTGGCAATGACATTCTGGCCCCACATGCTTGCTGAGACATGCATGATCAGCAGATATATTCATGAAAACACAGTATGAGTAGAATATGTGCCTGATACCCCCTGATCATTCACATGTCCCTGCAGATATGTAGGGTCATAATATTGACACAATTCGCTCACGATGTGGGAGTGATTGTCTCTGGACAGTGGCGTATAAACCCTTTATTAAAGTGAGCCTGAAGACTGGCTCTAAATGTTTCAATCCCCTGTGAGACTTCTTTCTTTTGAGCTTGGAGATACCACAGCGTGCAGCATATAAACACAGGGGAATCTGTGCTGCAGGATACTCCCTTTGCAGATGTAGTTATGGTCATGGAATCTGAAAGACTGCTTGAGGGTTTTTTTTTTTTTTTTTGTTATAAATCGATAGCAAATATGAGAACAAGCAACTCTGTAATATTCCCTCGAGAAATCTGCTTCTTTCTCTTGTTGGACTGATCTTTCATTCTCAAAATTCTGAGTTCATGAATATGTCATCAGTGAATACATATTTTTCCATTACGGAGATAGGAGATGACAGTTGGTGTTTGTAACATTCTATGGAGATCTGTAGCTGTTTCAGGAGAACTTGCAGCTGAATGGCTGTGTCTGCCTCTTGTTTCTCCTCATCTCCATAGAATTTTTTTGGACACGCACTGAAGGCAGAATTGATAGTTAATGATCAGTCCTGGTGGAAAAAGAACCACTTGCTTATTTTCAATTGTACTATTGATTCATTAACCTCTTACTGACATGATGTACTGGTACATCATATACCGCCTCACTGACTTTGATGCGGGCACACTAGCAGGGGGTGCATTAGTCCACTCTCCCATCGGCTCGCCTATGTCATGATTGCAAGGCACCAATGGGTTGCCATGACAGCCAGGGGTCTGCATGTGACTCCTGTGCCTGTCATGATGGTAATCCTGTGAAAACCAGCCTGTAGCTGGCATTCATAGGAGACAATGATTTTTACTACATACAGTAATGCTGTATGGAATATGAGCAGTCAGATGATTGCAGGTTCAAGTCCCCTAAGGGGACTAATAAATGTTTTTAAAAAGAAAAATATAAAAGTTCAGATCACCCCTCTTTTCCCGCATTAAAAATTAGGAAATATAAATAGGTGTTACTTAATGTTTTCTATTTGGTATTGCTGTGTTTGTAAAATTCCGAACTATCAAAATATAAAGAAAATATGATCTGATCAGTAAATGGCCTAATGAGAGAAAAAAATCAAAACGCCAGGATTTTTTTTTTTTTTTTTTTTTTTTTGTGATACATTGTACCTTATGTTAGTAGTAAATTTTAGGTCAATATATTTTGTAATATGCTGAAAGAGAATGGCCAGCACCTCCAAAAATCATATACTCTTGTTAATCCTGTTTCTCATACACATGACGGCAATACAACCCTTGAAGGCTACACCTTGTTTATCATCCCACCAAGTTTCAGTGATGCCTATGACATCATAGCGCTCTCTTCCCCGGTGAGCATTTCCAATTCTGCTTGTTTCCCGTGCTCTGTACATTGTATAGACACTTTAGTTTGCAGTCAGGATTTCTTGCTCCTCTATTTTCATTCCGAATTTGTTGTCTTTTGATCTTCCTTTCCACTTTTAACAGCCCCTGACATGCCAAAACGGCAGAGACTCCACATGTCAACATTTTGGAGACTATACCTCTTTAATTCATCTAGGGGTGTAGAGAGCATTTTTAACCCTCAGGAAATTCACAGAATTGTATAACAAGTGTGTGTGTTTTTTTTTTTTTTTTTTTTTTTTTTTTTTTGCGATTTTTATTTTTGAAAACATATTTTTACAATTCTGTGTATTCTTTAATGTTCACTATTCTGATTGCTGGTATAAAGCGATGCATCAGCACTGCAATACATTATACATGTTAGTATTACACTGACAGAAGCCTCTTAGACATGCCATTAGTCTGGTCTAAGCGGGCCACCATCACTGATACACCCGGGGGGTCAACAAGATGACTCTGGTTGCCTTGATGTCACAAGAGTGCAGATTGGGAGGGAGAGGGAGACCGCCCCTCCTCTCTCCTAGCCTCCTAAATGTTGCAGCATTTAAAGGGTTAAGCAGCCGGGTGTGGTGCAGACACTGCTCCTGGGTGGGCCATCCGGGGCTCGGCTATCGTGTAAGCCGAGCTCCCAGTGAAAATCATGCGGGCATGGCTATTGTGCCGGGCATGATCGCCATGACGTACCTATACGTCAGTCAGGAACCCTTGCCCAACCGTGACAGATGGGTACATCAAAGGTCGTAAAAGGTTTTAGTGTGAAAAGTATAAGAACTACATTTGCTTGTGTTGATTCCATTGTATTTCTATTTTTGAAGTTTTGACGAGAACATTTGTTTCGATGATACCAATGGATACTTCGTTGTCGGAGGAAGCAAGTATATGGCCGGTATTAATGGATTCTATGGGCCTGTGAAATATTATCGGCTGAAGGCTCTACAGATGGATCAGGTACATGTAAATATGTGATGTGTGCCCCATGCTGATTCAGTGTCATCTGACGCCTGCTTTAATAGTTAACCGTACATGCAACGTTTTAACAGATGCACGAATAAAGAAAACCAAGTTGTAATCTTCCTCAGAAGTTGCAGCTGATTTTCTTCACACTTTATTTTATATTGCGGTTTATTGCTGCAAAAAATGAATCCAGTGACCTTACAACGGAGCGTACGGGGATCATATAATTCACGTGTATCAGTTGAAAGAAAACATAGAGGGAATCTGGCAGCTGATTCACGGTACAGGAGTCGTCAGATACTTGCTGTGTTATTGCAGTGGGGGTTTTACTCTCAAATGCTTCTGTTTCAGAGAAATCATGTCTTTAAAACTCAGCCAGGGACTACGTGACTTAGATGACCAGGACAATAGGCAGGTTCCCTGCGGCTTCTCCCCCTCTTGCTTTGCATGTACAGGGAGAACCCTGTCAATCTAAAGGGTATGCCACACTAAACAACATCGCTAACGGCATAGCTAAAAAACGTCACTATTTAGCGATCCCGTTAGCGATGTTTGTGCGGCAGCTCCAGCGACGAGCTTCCTGCTGTGATCTCGCTCGTCGCTGGAATCGTTCCGGACCCTATTTTCGTCGCTGGCGCCCCGCTGGGTAGGTATATATCGCTAGTGTGGCACCTTTTCTTAGCGATTTAGCGGTACTTTTGTACCGCTAAAGTCGTTAAGGAGATCGCTAACCGCGATAGCGTCCTAACGACATCGCTAAAATAGGTAGCTACTAGCGATATAGAAACAATCCCGCTAGCGATCTCATTAGATGCGACGCTAACGAGATCGCTAGCGGGATTGTGTAGTGTGGCAGTACCTTAAGGGAGAGTGGGACAAGGATCGGCCTCTTGGATGAGTCATCATAGCTGCATAGTCCCAGCCTGAATATTAAAAGTATGATGTGTCTGAAATGCAGCAGAGAAAAACATACATGATTGCAATAACCGAGCCGGTCTCTGATTCATGCCACATGTGGTTTGAGAAACATAAGTTTGCAATCGGGTTTTCTCAAAGGATATCCACAAAATTGGGAGCTTTTTTTTTTTTTTTTTTCTTAGTAAATGCATGGGGACTTTTTTTTTTTTTTTTCCATTTTTGTTGGGCTGTTTGGCTTCTATTTCCTCTGTGTATTATCATACATAATACTCGCTGGTAACTCATGCCGCAATGACAATGAGCTCCTTATAACGACCGAGCGTTGGTAAACTTCACCATTCTCTTCCTTATTGATCTTTAAGGGCGCAGCCGACGGCCGTATAACACGGATGTCGATCTCATAGCAATGCTGTGACTAGCTGGCGGCTCTCCTAACCCAAAGTGTCTGGCAAGTATTTCTATGCAGCTCGGCTGCCGGCCAGTCCAAGCATTGTGACAAGATAATCGGTGTTATACGGCCGTCTGCAGCACACTTAATCTAATTTATAACTAGCTGATAGTTGAACTTTGATGTGGTCATTACAAGATTGTTCAGAAGAACTACAAGGCGGCGGGTCAGACAGCTGTTTGTGCTGTATGCGAGAGAATCGGGCCGAGTATTACTAATGAATCTGCTCAAATTGTCAGATTTTGATCCAAGTGACACCTTCCTTTGATACAAGTGCAAAGATGGAGAGCTTAATTTTTTTTTTTTTTTTTTTTTTTTTTCCCTCTTCACCATTGTCTGTCAGACTTCACTTGGATAACATCCAAGTGCAGTCCGATGTGTCACATGCACCTATACACTTGTATGGTGCTCATGGAAAAGCACCAGAGAGAAAAACACAAAATCCCTAAAAAATACCTTTTAATTCATTGATTAAAACCATCATTAATAGACACATAACAAAAAGACCAGGGGATACCAGGAAAAGTACATAATGATCAAAATATCGCAATGTATTACTTATTTTTGGGCCAAAAAATCTAGGATAACCCTAATGGGCCCTAATGAATCCCTTCCTGACCGTGGAGGTTGGCACCCTAGTTGCTGATGACATGGCGCCCCCGCTCAACGTCGGTGCCCATAATAAACCCTGTATCACCCTAAGTCCAAAAAACGGGATACACAGAAAAAACACACACATACATATAACACCGAAAAATATCAAGGTGGAGAGACCTAATTGTCTCAAAATAAGTTTACAGCACCTGAGCACTTTATCTCGTAGCCTCCTTCAATAAGGACTAGTGTCAGAGAAAAAATTGCAGCTAATTGGACTTTCTCATAGAAAAAAATTTTTGCTGCAGAGAAAAGACAAAATCTGAGAAAAAAATGCAGCTAACTAATCACTTTATCTCGTAGTAAAAATACTCATATGCTGCTAGAATTAATCTCAGAGAAAAAAAACTTGCGGCCCCTTTTCTGACCCCTGATGAACCCTAAAAGAAATTGAAGGGGGAAACGCGTCAGGTCTCGTCCTTTATCTGGCTAAGTATTGCCTTATGTATTGCACACTAGTTTGACTAAACTGTGGGAGCATAGTAACAACTATTATTTTTTGTGCATTTGGGTTTTGTTTGTATATCTGGCTGATAAGTATTGTCTTATTGACTGCACACAAAAGTATGGGATCTTAGTAATAGCCAAATATCTGATAAGGGTATTGAGTCGCACGTACCAGGGCTTTGGGGTACTCGGCACCGAGCCCGCTGATGTCTATGGGGAATGTCACGGGTAGCACAGCTCGGTCCGTTGCCCTGGGCGCTCACTTAAAATGGGGGATATTTACAGGTGACTTGAATAATGATATGGGGATTCGTGACGCCACTTGTGGTGCCTGGTCAGGATGACCAGCGCTGCTATGCAGATCCACTGGAGGGTTGATATTGTGCAGCTAGATGTTAAGCCTCCCACAAGTATATTACCTCCAGGGCAGATAGATATGCAGAGGTGCAGGACAGACGGGGACCCGGCAGTCAGGAGTAATAAGGGAGACACACACAAGTCACTTTGGTACCTTTATCTGAAGATGTTGCAGACACTTCCCGGAGCGCTGTAGGGTGAAGGGTGCACATCCAGATTCTTCCACTGGTAGGTGTGTGGCCTCCTGTACTCTGCCTTTTTGTGATAAAATCCTGACCTGCTTGAAGCTAGGTCTAACTTGGTCTCCGTCTTGCACCTGGCTGATCTTGTGATTGGATCTCCTGTTGAAGCCACAGTCTCTATTTGCAGTGCACTGCTAGACTCCGTCCTCCTGATCCAGCTACGTATCAGCTTTGTGGTACTCCTGGGACTTGTAGTCCTCCAGGAACTCCGGTGTTCTCCTAATGGGTCGTGGAGATCCCTATAGGCTCGGACTCCGGTGTCCGGTGAATACTTGCTGAGATGAGCTATTAAGGCTCCTCTGTCTCATTAACTTCCACTCGCCTTCGGCCTACCTGGAACCTCACAGATCACACACACTGGCAGTTGGTGGGCTGCCTCTTCGCCGCTCTCTAAGTGTCGGCACGCTTCTACTGAGCTACACTCCTCGATTCAGCTCTGACTAGACTTAAGTGATTTCTCTGTATCACTCTTACTAGACTCCACTAGCAGACTGAGCTCTCTGAGCAGACTCCCTAGAATGGCTGCTCTGACTAAACTCAACTAGATGTTTCCTGTGTAACTGTCTTTTATATGTCTTACACAGCTCCCTCTGGTGGTCTCTGGGATAAATTGTATGTGTGCATAATGACCTCTGGTGGTATCTTCCTTCAGCGCACCCTTCTGGAAGATATGGATCCAGTCACAGCTGGGCTCCACAGTATTATTTATATATGATACATGCATGTCTCCTTAAATCTTCAAGCGGCTGAAACTATGCATATTGTTGCTGGGGGATACAGCCATGGGGACGGGAGGTGCTTATACATTTGAATAACTGCTGAGATTATATATACTAGTACTATAGTTATTATGAGAGATTCAAGCACTAACCCCCATATAATATAATGCTGATCTAATCCCATTAATATTATCTGCTCCAGTGTGCAATATTTGATATTTCCCAGGTGGGAGTCTTTGTCAAGTGCTCTTTTCATCCACTTTTTGTGGAATTTTTCATATACTTTCTAATTGTCTGTAGACGTTTTTCTATCTTTTTGCATTTTTTTGCAGCCTATTAGTATTTTTTACTACGAGAAGTCCCCAATATGGCCGCAAGTTTTTTTTTCTCTGAGATTAATTCTAGCAGCCTATGAGTATTTTTGACTACAAGATAAAGTGATTAGTTAGCTGCATTTTTTTTTTCTCAGAGATTTTGTCTTTTCTCTGCAGCAAAAAAATTTTTTTCTACGAGAAGTCCTAATTGGCTGCAATTTTTTCTTGACACTATTCCTTATTGAAGGAGGCTACGAGAAGTTTACAGCACCTGAGCACTTTATTTTGAGACAATTAGGTCTCTCCACTTGATATTTTTCGGTGTTATATGTATGTGTGTTTTTTCTGTGTATCCCGTTTTTTGGACTTGGGGTGATACAGGGTTTATTAGGGGCACCGACGTTGAGCGGGGGCGCCATGTCGTCAACAACTAGGGTGCCAACCTCCGTGGTCAGGAAGGGATTCATTAGGGCCCATTAGGGTTATCCTAGATTTTTTGGCCCCAAAAATAAGTAATACATTGCGATATTTTGATCATTATGTACTTTTCCTGGTATCCCCTGGTCTTTTTGTTATGTGTCTATTAATGATGGTTTTAATCAATGAATTAAAAGGTATTTTTTTAGGGATTTTGTTTTTCTCTCTGGTGCTTTTCCTACTTTTCCCCAAAAAAAAAAAAAAAAAAAAATAATTTATTTTTTTTTTTTTTTATGGTGCTCATGGACCAGATTACAAAGCCACATATATATTCTGCATGATGAAAAACCCAGCAGATCTGCACTGCCCGATTGCTACGTGCTATCAGATAAAACATTGGATAGCACCCATCCATGTTAAAAGTTCATGTGAGGGAGCACTGAGTGTTAGAGACCCTGCCATTATTATATACAGTAAGTCCAGTATAGAAATCAAAAATAGCTGAAGGATTACCCCTGAGAGATTTCGTCAAAATAATACATAATGAAATTACCAACAAATGGGAAGCATGAAAAATAGAACTATGTGAAAGGGAAACCAAAAGTGCAAACGGAGGGAAATGGAAAGCTGTAAAAAAATAATGGTTACAACAAAAACAATGTCTATAGAAACAAACTTCATTGTGTAACTTGAGTACTGAGATGTAAGGCTACTTTCACACTTGCGTTTTTTTACGCAGCACATCGTGAGCTATCGGACGCATGCGCAATGTTCCCCTATCTTTAACATGGCAGGCGCAGGGTCTAGCGCTTGCACGCGTTCATGTGCGTTTGTCGTGCGCTGTGCATTTCCCGGTGTGCGCCCATACGCGCTAGATGCTACATGTTGCTTTTTTTTTTTCGCCCAACCGCTTTAAAAAAATGTGTGCGCGTGCTATGCGCAAAAAATAACATTGCAGTCTATGGGGGCGCTGGCATGCGCATGGCTCTGCGCTCATCAGCGCTTTTGCACGCACGCGATTTTTCAGTAAATGTCTAAACACTTGTTTAAACCATGATAGAGCCAGAGATGATAGAGCCAGAGATGATAGAGCTGTGACACATAGACAACCCATGCGCCAAAAAAACGCAAACGCATGCAAAAAACGCATGAAATCGCAGACAAACGCTGCAGTTTTTTGTCGTAATGCGCATGCTGATGCGACTAAATATCGCAGCGTTTGCACGTGTTTTTTTAATGCGCTTCATGTGTGCTCGAAACGCAGCGCAAAAAAAAACGCAAGTGTGAAAGTAGCCTAAGAGCGTCATAATCCTAAGCAGTAGGAGGGGAAGCCAGAGAACCCAGAGGAAATCCACGCAAGCATACAGAAAACATACAAACTCCTTGCAGTTGTTGTCCTTGGTGGGATTTGAACCCAGGACCCAGTTACCATGCAGTGCTATATAATGTGCCAAAGTAGTTAAAGGAAATGCAACCATAACCATGTCACTCCAGCAGGAGAGGACATGGCCCCGACGTGCGTTTTGCCGCAATGCCTTCCTCTACGACTTCCTTCTAAAGGTTTATTTAGACCTTTGTGCTAACTGGTCCAAGTACGGACCGCTAATGCTCAGACTGACCGCGGCTCTCCTGATCAATTGTGTCCGATTCATAGATTTCTATGAGGCTGTCCTGCTTGGGAGCCCTGCGGTCAGTCCGTGCATTGGGGTCTGATCTTGGACCAATCTGTTTCCTCATCTGAATGAACCAAAGTATTTTGTGTTCCCGTTTTTTAAATTGATGTTACGTGACCAAACCAACCTGGATTGCCAATAATTGCTTGTGCCATTGCAGATATCAAACCCTCTCCCAGATGCTAAGATTTACAGTCGGATAAAAGAATATTACCGCAGGTGTGCGCGTGTCAGACTAATAATTCTACCACATCTCCGTATGCTGCAGAAGAAACATGACCTGGAGACTAAGTGTAAGTACAAAACTGCTATATATCATTCTTGTCTCATTTATAAGTATGTATATAAAACTTTTCTGGTCCAGAATGTATTTATTACTTCAGAAAGGTGTTTGTGGTTTTTTTTTTTTTTTTTTTTTTTTTGAGCCAGTTGTTACTTGGGTAACTATTTTAGAGTACATTCATTTTTATAAATCTATACTTTGGGAAAAATTACTTTTATGTGTAGCCCTGGTGTGAAGGCACACGCAGTACCCTGGAGGATGTGTGGAGAGATAGCAGTTTAATGCTCTATAACCATTCACTCCAACACACACTTAGACACACCCCTAGGATATAAAAGCTAGTGACATCAGTCAGTGAGTCAGTCAGTCTAGCCTGGACTCGAAGGAGTCAGGAAGTGCAGTCTGTGCAGTAAGAGAGAAGAGTTAGTTACAGATACTTCAGTCTCCTGTCTCAAGGACAGTGAAGGTTCAGAGACGTGCTCCTGCCTAGTGGAATACTGAGATTCTGTCAGCAAGCTCTGGAGAGAAGTAAGGAAGGATTGATTTATATGACTTTAGGAAGTGTGGAGTGCTTATGCTACAAGCGCGGACAAGGCGAAAGGCACAGTGGAAGGAATTTAGAAGTGCTTTAGGATTGGAGAAGTCCTGCACATTGTCACCGGTCACTGGGGACCGAAGCATCACTATAGCTTCACGCATAGTGGTAGAAAAACCAGAGGCTTACTGGACCTTAGGTAACAGAAAGCAGCCCTTGGAGTGTCGGTACGTAACTGGGGTCAGGGGGAGTGAGAACCTTGAGCCTGATCAGCAAGAATAGGAACTCAGCTCTCTCATAGGAAGGCTCCAACCACAAAACTGACCGGGCAGAACAGCTTTGAAATAGCTGGAGTTTATAGAGGGAACTACGCTTTATGCTGGTTGGACTCATCATTGTGAACGTAAAGGAGGCCCCTAACTTGTCCAGCTGCTACACCAAAACACATTCTCCATTGGATCAGCCTCCCTGGGACCTGCCTTACCATCTTACAAGTAAAAGGTATGGAAAGACGCTGACGGTGTGAGACTGAGTTATTTAATTGCATGCCTGCACAACCCCACCATAACCATCGACCTGAGGGAAGAGTCCCACCTGTAGGGGACCCGACATCTAGCTGCCTCACCATCCCCTCAGAGATCTACAGCAGCGCTGGTACAAATTACCAGAGACTACAGGTGGCGTCACGAACTGTATATAAACTATCCCCTGTAAATATATCCCCAACATACGCCAGACCGCCCGGGCCACAGACCGAGCCACCGCTACCTGTGACATCCCCATAGACTTCCATGGGCTCGGCTCTGAGTACCCCATTGCCCTGGTAATCCACAATTGTGGTGGCGGGTCGACACATTTATACTGTTCTTTAACATTAAATAGTGTTATGAGTTTATAGTTACAGGTTCTGCAAATTGCTTCATACCTACTCAAACGCTCATGTCGGGAATCTTTAACCACTGGACGGGAGCTCTGATTATTGCCTCCAACTCCCGGCATCCTTGACTCTTCTTGACATCTTTGTTGTAGCATGAGTCACATGTCGGCTAATCAAAAGAAGAGCCACAAATGATGAGTTGGTGGGATCTGGTGCACAAAGTTCCCATCCAGTTGCATATGGACCAGGATAATTATTATAAATGTATTCTGGTAATGGCTGACACATCTAAATTATATTCTGCATGCCGGGTAATCTATTGTAAAGTTACCTTTCTATTTACTCTGTATTTTAAACCATTCTTTTTTCCTTCCATGTGGAATTTAATGATTCTTGAACTTGCTTTTATTTCAGTGTAATATGCTGGTATGTACGTACAATTTATAGAAATGGTCTTCAGAGTTGCAAATGTAATTTCATTACAGGTCAAGCAGATAATTATTATAAAGACCTATATCTAAAATATGGAGAGAGACCAACTACTAGGATGGATCCTTGGACACGAGAAGAACGAGAAAAATATAGCAATTTGTTTTCGATGCTGAGCGTTAGTGACAGTGTTTCCTGGGGTAAGTGTTACCTTATCTATAGTGCGGTAATTCCAGTTTTGCTTTATATGAATGTATTCTGGATGATCATAAATAGTTCAGTTGACCTCATGTATTAATACCGTGGTGTCATACGCAGTCAGTCCACATAGAAGACATGTTCTAGTGCAGAATGATGCGTGAATTGTGCTACCTAGGAACTGTGATAAGTCACATTAAGGCCAACCATACAAGGCTTCAGATCTGATTGTCCAACCTGATCCTGTGGAATTACCCACAACTAATGTTTATGGCTGGACAACTCAAACATTTCTTAGGTCTATAGAATTCAATAGAAGAATTATTTAATTCATATATACTTCTGATAGTCACCAAAAGAAATTCACAAATGTGACTAAATAATTCAACAAGCATCCCAATGAGCAGGGGTGATGTTGTTGTTGGGTAACCACGCACCCATTTCATTAGCCACACCCCTTTGCCCTTCAACCGCAAGATACTTTATAGATACTGTTGCTTGTAAGGGCTTTCCCCTTCTTACCCCACCTCATTGCCTCCTGTCCAGCATGCATTTTCCCAGTCACTTCTTAGTATGTTGGGTAGGTTTTTCTACAAGTTTTGATGTACAATAATAAATTATATTGTGGTACCGTGTTAGCCAGAAAAATCGATGTGAATACTTTTTCTGCCCAATGATTACAAAAGTATTCTTAGTGATACCTTTATTGGCAACCAGAAAATAAAAGGTATCATTCTCATCATTGTGCAGAAAAGTATTCATAGCTACAAGTTTTGAAAATTAGTACTAAAGGAACCTGTTCAAATTGGAAAGGATGACCACTAATGAGCGACCATGTTCAGAAAACGCTATCGGAGCATGCTCGGGTGTCATCAGAGTATCTTGGTCATGCTCAGAGAATATGTTCGAGTCCCTGCGGGTGCATGTTTTGCGGCTGTTAGGCAGTCACAACTCATGCGAGGATTGCCTGTTGGGCATATCGGGAAGCTGACATGTAAATGGGAATCTGCTGCCTGAAAGAGTTGTACAGTATTTAGTGAAATACTCAGTTTAAGAGGATTCACCTCAGTTGCTGTTGCTAACCTCATGAAATGAGACAGCAGCACGTATTCACCCCATGTTTACACGACACCCCATGATATCTTCCAGCTCCAATGCAGGAAGTCTGATAAAAAAAATGACAGTGGAGAGCCCTGACTTCCCCTCCTTCTTTTTTTTTTTTTTTTTTTTTTTTTAAGCCTTAACTGTTACCACTAAATCAAAGGGATTTTTTAGCTCTCCAAATTATTATATATATATATATATATATATATATATATATATATATATATATATAATATATATATATATATATATATATATATATATATATATAGTGTAAAGTTTTCATATTTTGTTTTCTTTTTTTAATTTGATTTCCTTTTTTCATTAAGTTTTCCAGGAGGTAATCGGTTTTCGTTATAAAGTGTCCAATTTTTATCTCCTAAACAATCTTAATTACCTACTTGTGTAAGCATATTAAACTATGTACTGATTGTGGTCTTTCCCAGTTTCTGGCATTGTTTTGGTGGTCTTGCCCACGTGACCTGCAAACAGATTAAGTGGAGTGCTTACGTGGGACTGGTTAGGCACTGGAAACCGGAGAAGACTGCCTTCAACAAGTATAGCAATACTGTCATGCTGTGATGGTCTTCAGTAAGGTGGGGGGGGGTAAACTGTCCCTGGAACTGGGACCGTAACTATCCCTGTCCTGGGGTCATTCTTAGGCCGGGGTCACACATGCGAGAAACTCGCACGAGAATCGTGCAAGTTTCTCGCATGTGTGACCCTGGCCTTAAAGGTGGAGTATTCTACTGTTAATGTCCGAAGCTGTCCCCACCCCCTTTTTCAGGAGGCCTGGAGACAAACTGGGATAACAAAAAGCAACTTGCATACAAACACTCACCTAGGGTAGAGAAGGATAGGAAGGTACAAACCAAATGGGAATAGGATAATGGAGAAAGCAAAAACCCAAAAACAGCAGACAACAATCTCTAGCAGCAACTACAAACTCCAACTTCAGCACAACAACTACAGGAAGCAAAGCTCACAGGCAGAGATGAAAAAGTATGGCCAGATTTTATAGAGAAGGGAAATGAGCAGGTCAGGAGCAGCTGGGAGATGGAGCTGCATGTCTCTAACCAGCATACAAAGCCATTAACCTCTTGAGCACCAAATGAAATCCATTTAATGAGGAACACAACACACAGGCTAAATGGAAGACCTGCGATTCACAGTACATAAAGATCACCTAATCCCAAGTCTCCCAGGAGGATGTGACACATGACAAATGTTTACACGTCATCATGTAAGTACTGGTAATTAGAACAGTTTATGAAAAGTTTTATTTCATATCTTTATGTACAAGCAAATAGTAATTGTTCAACTTCTGATGTTAATTATCTAACAATCTTTACCTTTTTTAATTAAAGTTAAGCAACTGTGTCTATTGTTGGTAAATTAATTTTCTTTTTTATTTATTTTTTTAGATTTTTCTACAGATTTAGGCTTCCAGTTTGGAAAACATATATTTGAGGAAACTTTGAAAAATTCATCATATAGTTTTCATCACCTCAAAGATGCTGTGCCCATTTTGCTGGATGCCAGCTGCAGTAGATACCATAAAGCTTCTTACCTACTCGGTGTCATGTATGAAATTGGTCTTGGTGTACCTGCTGATCCAGCTGAGGTGCGTACAATCATGTGAACAATCTCTATCAGTATCATTTCAGCTTATGATGGGGCTTAGAGTAATTGGTTAGCGATGTGGTTCATGACTTTTTGACCTTTTTGTTGACCTCTGTTTCTAGGCTTTGCTCTACAGCCTGGTTGGGGCACAGGGAAATGATAGGCTTGGTCTTCTGAAGCTTGGATATAAGCACCTCCAAGGAATAGACAATCATACCTTGAATCTAGATGTTGCCTTCTCTTACTATATGAATGTTGCAAAAAAGACGCCAAAGGATCGATTATCAAGAAATGCCGAACAAGTAATGCTTTTTCCCTCACTTGAAATGATACCTTATCAAGGCTATCTGCTACGAAAACCTCATTCCGATCAAAACTTAAACTCTAAGGTTTGATACACCATTGAATACTTTTTCCTACAGTCTGACCTCCTTTTCCCCAAATAATGAAAAACTCCCACTAGAGATGAGATGAATAATGGACTGTCACCTTGGCAGGCCACAGAAATTGAGACATTTCCCCTTAGATCCCCTGTCAGAGGACTCTCATCCAGCCAAACCAGATCTCCTGCTTTGCACTGATGAGGGGTGAGCACCCTGAAATATTTGTCTCGAAGTGGAGTTTGTGATTTGGCTTATCTAAAATCATGTGGCAAGACCTTTTTTTTTTTTTTTTTTTTTTTTTGTTTTTTTTTTATTAAAAGGTGTTTGATTGAGACTTTTTAGGACTGTCGACCTTCCTCTATTAGGTGTATAAAGAGGTCAGTGTCCTCCCTCTTGTCCTTCCTGACGAAGAGCGTCTTTTATTTAAGAACCTCTTCGTACAATACCACTGTGGACGGTTGGACATGTGGGCGGCACTGCCTCTATGCGTCTGGAGGAAAGAAGATTGTAAAAGTCTAACAGACGCAGGTCGAGTCTCTTACTGTAAGAGCAGTGAGACTATGGAACTCTCTGCCGTCTAATGTTGTAATGAGTGATTCACTACTAAAATTTAAGAAGGGACTGGATGCCATTCTTGAAAAGTATAATATTACAGGCTATATTCACTAGTTTCCTAGATATTGTGTTGATCCAGGGAGCTAGTCTGATTGCCGTATGTGGAGTCGGGAAGGAATTTTTCTCCCCAATGTGAAGCTTACTGTTTGCCACATGAGTGTGTTTTTTTTTTTTTTTTTTTTGCCTTCCTCTGGATTAACATGTTAGGCTATGGGTTGAACTAGATGGACTTAAAGTCTTCCTTCAACTTTAACTGTTAGTATGAGATTGGTGGGTGTCTGACACCTGGTACCCACTGATCAGTAGTGAACTGCTCCAGCAGAGGATGTAAGTAAGGTACATTGTTTAGCATCTGCTGTGCCTTGTCTCCTATTCAAGTGAATGGGCGATGAAGTGTGAGACCTGGGAGTGACCGCTAAACAATGTATGGAACTGCGCTGTGCAGATTAATGCTGATTGGTGTCACTTGTTGGACCCTGACTGATTTACAAGAATTTTTTTTATGTCACTTTACCATACTACAATGACTTCCAATTTTTATCTACCGTATTTTTTCGGACCATAAGACGCACTTTTTTCCCAAAAATTTTTTGGGGAAAATGGGGGTACGTCTTATGGTCACAACATACCTAAAAATCCGGTGGCTGCGGCGGTCCAATGCAGCTTCCCTGTGGTGTCGGGGCAGCAGCAGGGCTCTGTGCTGCGTGGGGGCTCCGCCGGCATTTCGTCCTAGCCGGAAAGCACTCCACTGCTGCGACGCGGTGCCGTCCTGAAAGATGGCCGCCAGGGGCCTCCGGAAAGATGGCCACCGCATACTCAAATTCAAATCTCGGCAACGAGATCTCTGGACAAATCTCGTTGCCGAGATTTGAGTATGTGGCGGCCATCTTTCCAGAGGCCCCTGGCGACCATCTTTCAGGACGGCACCGCGTCGCAGCAGAGCTGTGGGGGGCTTTCGGGCTAGGACGAAATGCCGGCGGAGCCCCCCCATGCACCACAGAGCCTCGCTGCTGCCCCGACACCACCGCACCACAGGGAGGCTGCATGGGGACCGCCACCGGATTTCAGTATATTGCCACCGCACCAGCCTGGACCACCGAACGACCCCTGTAGCCACTCCTCTACCTGTGCTGATCCCTTAGCTGGTAAGCTGAATTCAGACTAAGATTGACCCCCATTTGACACATTATTTTTTTCCCTATTTTCCTTCTGAAAATTTGGGGTGCTCTTATAGTCCGAAAAATACGGTACTTCTCCATCACAGCATATCATGTTAATACTTTTCTAATATTTTTTTTTTTTTTTTTTTCTTTAAGGCATTTGTGGAAACCATAAGATTAATGGATGAAGACGTATTGGATGAACAGACTAGAGAAAACGATGACCTGTTTTTATGGCTTAAACAGAATGCAGAGAGAGGAGATGTGTATTCCCAGGTAACCATGTTGTCCAGACTTGACTATCTTTAAATAGAAGCTTTATCAAAAATGGCATCTAGTTTAAAACGGGTTTTTCTCTTAGATATGTTCTTTCAAATTTTTTTTTTTTTTACACATCTCTCAATCTGTATTAAAAATAAAAAATAAAAATCTTGCAATTTTCACATTAGCCACTGGGGTTTTACTAGACCCCAACTTCCTGTTGGCTTGAGAAATGACACATGTACATTAGCCACAATGATCAGACTTGACCCTATCTTTTGTATTGAAGCATCTAATAAGTGTGTGCAAAGGTCATTGTGAAGGGAGGGGGGAGGAGGTCAGCTGTGACATCACCTATGATTTGTGGATACATTTGTCACTAGTAGTGTGCAGAGATGCTTTCTGTCATTGTATTCCTGTCTCTGATATGGAAACTTCTGTAAATCTTCCTGAAGGCACAGGAAAAAATGAGTCTAAAAAAAATCCTTAGTAGCCAGTGTAAAAATTACAAGGTTACTTTTTTCTTTATTTTAATAAAGGTCATTATATGGAAAAAATGGCCCTTTAAATATATATAGTATAAGAACCTGATTTAAACAGTCTCATTTTCTGATGGCTTCCCTTTAATATTATTGCTGTTATAAAAGTCCATTAAATGGAGAAGCCAAGTTATCTGTTTACTAGGGAACAAAAGACGGATGTCATTCAATCCAAGCATTGTATGTAAAGTAATTATTGCATTGAATTACCATAAGTCTGTCTGGTATGAGGATGTGCTGTGTGGATAATGGCTGCTATGGAGGAACAGTGGAGCCAGAGTCCAGGACTGCTGTGATCATCGATCTGGATCTCCCCAAGGCCATTTGGCTATTTATTTTTGGGGGCCGTACAAAATTATCAACTTGAAAATTACCCTACTATATTTGGCCAAACATTTAATTAACTCCTCTCTAATGTGACGGCTGGATCTGCTTCTCTTTGACGAGGAGTGTGATGTGTTAAGTGGTATGGATGACAATGCTACTGCTTTTCAAAATTTGCATCAGTCTGGAGTGCCAGCGACTCTTGTAATAAGTTTAAAAAAAAAAAAAAAACTCAGCAAGTTGTACCCTGCATGTCTCATCATAGGGGGAAAATCGTCACTGCTCACATTGCACTTATAGAACTCTGGGCATGGGAGGTTTGTAGCATACATCACATAGGAGACACTGAGACTGCTGTATAGACATCAAGACTGCTATACATACATCACATAGGAGATACTGGGGCTGCTGGGTACATCACATGGCATACCTAGACTGCTGTAATATGCACTGAGACTGCAGTAAATACATCACATAGGAGATACATGTGCATATGCAACACAAACACTAAGAGTGCTGTATACATCACATAGGATACACCGAGGCTGCTGTCTATATGTAGTAACAGTTAGCTAGGCCGAAAATACATTTGTCCATCCAGTTCAGCCTATATTCCGTCAGAATAAATCCCAGATCTACGTCCTTCTAAAGAATCTAATAACTAAGATACAATACTGGTACTCTCCAGGGAGACATCCAGGCCTCTCGAACTCCTTGACTGAGTTCACCACCATCACCACCTCCTCAGGCAAGGAATTCCAGATTCTCACTGCCCTAACAGTAGAGAATCCTCTTCTATGTTGGTGGAAAGACCTTCTCTCCTCCAGGGCAGAGAATGCCCCCTTGTGACCATCACCTTCCTTGGTATAAACAGATCCTCGGAGAGATTTGCATTGTCCTCTTATATACTTATACATGGTTATTAGATCGCCCCTCAGTCATCTTTTTTTCTAGACTAAATAATCCTAATTTTGCTAATCTCTCTGGGTATTGTAGTTCCCCATCCCCTTTATTAATTTTGTTGCCCTCCTTTGTACTCACTCTAGTTCCATTACATCCTTCCTGAGCACCGGTGCCCAAAACTGTACACAGTACTCCATGTGTGGTCTAACCAGGGATTTGTACAGAGGCAGTATAATGCTCTCATCATGTGTATCCAGACCTCTTTTAATGCACCCCATAATCCTGTTTGACTTGGCAGCCGCTGCCTGAAACTGGCTGCTCCAGGAAAGTTTATCATTAACTAGGATCCCCAAGTCCTTGTCAGATTTACCCAGTGGTTTCCCGTTCAGTGTGTAATGGTGATATTTATTCCTTCTTCCCATGTGTTTAACCTTACATTTATCATTGTTAAACCCATCTGCCACCTTTCGGCCCAAGTTTCCAATTTATCCAGATCCATCTGTAGCAGAATACTATCTTCTCTTGTATTGACTGCTTTACATAGTTTTGTATCATCTGCAAATATTGATATTTTACTCTGTAAACCATCTACAAGATCATTAATAAATATGTTGAAGAGAATAGGACCCAACACCAACCCCTCCAATGGTCACAGCAACCCAATTAGAAAGCAGAGGGTGGTTATAAATGGTATATTTTTATCACAAAGCCAGTTACTTGCCCATTTACACACATTTTCCCCCAGACCCAGCATTCTCATTTACCTCTTGTGTGGCACGGTGTCAAACGCTTTGGAAAAATTAAGATATACCATGTCCAATGACTCCCCTTGGTCCAGTCTATAGCTTACCTCTACATTAAAACTGATTAGATTGGTTTGACAAGAGCGATTCCTCATAAACCCATGCTGATATGAGTTAATCCAGAATAACTCCATGAGTAACTGTATAACATCCCTCAGAAACCCTTCAAATATTTTACCAACAATAGAGGTTAGACTTACTGACCTATAATTTCCAGGTTCACATTTAGAGCCCTTTTTGAATATTAATACCACATTGGCTATGCGCCAGTCCTATGGAACCAGGTATGGAACGGTACTAAAATTCAGCCCTGGCATTTGAAATCACACAGGCCCATGCTATCCCCGTCCCCAAGCACCAGATGTGATATATTAATATTACTCTGGGTGGAAGAAGGCAAGATTTACTATAAGACCAATATTTCTAATGATACCCGTGGTCTGCTGGGGTAAGTGATGGAGTCAGTGACTTTGTGCTCCGTCACTACTCTTAACAGAATCAGCGCTCTCAAGAAACCCATACTGTTAACGTAGCAGACAAGGCGGCCCACGACCAGACAGGCCCTTCTGGCATTTGCCAGATGGCCAGTGCGGCCCTGTGTGGAACAGACCCCGTCACTATAGAGTCTCTAAATATAAGAAATAATGGTTTGTCTATTACATTACTTAGTTCTTAGTACTCGTGGGTGTATGCCAGTGATGGCGAACCTATGGCCCGCATGCCAGAGAGGGAACGCAGAGCCCTCTCAGCTGGCACGTGGTCTCTCCTCATCGTTGTTCCGGACTGCAGCTTCCTCTCACACATTGAAGCGGTGGAGCTGAAAGATGTCATCCAGCCACGGCTGGCAACTCTGCTCAATGTGTGAGGAAGGAAGCTGCTGGCGCGCAGATGGGAGAGTATGTGTGGAGAGGGCCAGTGATGGGGATAGGGCAATGATGGAGGTGGTGGAATTTCTGCATGAAGGGCATCATGATGGGGCACATTTCTCCATGAAGAGGATCATGATGGGGCATTTGGCACGTGTTGGCATTTCGTCATAACTAATTGGGTTTTAGGTTGCAGTTTGGGCACTTGGTCTCAAAGGTTCACCATCACTGGTGTATGCCATCCAGACTCGGAGATTTATCTATTTTAATCTTATTTAGCCTGTTTCTTCTTGGGTTAGCTTGGTGACCCTTAATATAGGGGTTTTCTTTGTCTCTCGGCATTTCACCTTATTTTTATTTTCCACCGTGAATACCATGAGGCTATAGTATATACATCGCAGGTGACATGGGGCTACTGTCTCCTGTGGGTGGGAGCGCATCGTTTGCTAACTCAGCCCACAATAATAAGTCCTAGCACTGGCAAGTGTTACGATGTAATCTTTCATTTCACAAGCTGCAACATTCAGTAGTGAATGCTGTGTGTGCATTCTTGCCTAGTAAGAAGAAATTAAAGGACTGGCAGCCATCAAAACGGAGCTGCTGGCCCAAGCACTATGGTCTCGGGGGGGCTGGATGTGGGCTGTAAACAGCCTGCAGGTCTGAGGTTGCTCACCCTACATTGAGTTAAATGTAATCTCCACCCTGACAGATGGATATCTGCAGTTTGTATTGAACTGTGAGATTTCAGTAGCAGCAGGGAGAAGGGATACTGAGAAGCTGTTGGTCACTCTGGGTGGGCGAATATTTAAAGGGAAACGGTCAGTTGTCCTAGTCCCATAAACTGCCACCATGTCTGTATTTCATCCTTTTCTTACAGTCTAAAATATTTCTGTACCCTGGTGAAGAAAAAGCCAATTTTAAAGTTGTATTTTATCTGAGCTATGGAAAGGGCGGCACGAAACTGCGCACACAAGATTTCTTGAGAGCTGGCAGTGATGTCACTGTCGCAAATGATGTCACAGGGGAGTGCTTACATGAGGGAAGACAAGACCCTGGAAATCAACGCCCTGTGACTAGTCTCCCACTGGTTTGCACAGCTCAACCGAAAGTTTATAGTTTGTTATAGCTATTCACCAATGCTTTGCCACTAAAAGGCTTACAATGTAGGGGAAGGCTGAAATAGTCATGGTGGCAGTTTAGGAGGACTAGGTAGCTCACAGGTTCCTTAGTTTTGCTCATGAACACATTTGGTCCCGTGGTATCTGTCTCTAGCTTGATTTATACTGTTATACAGCCACTATGAAATGGATTTTCAAAGCAATTACACCAGTCTTATCAGGTCTAAAAAGTCTAATGTATGCTACTTGTTTTGTGGAAAAACTTGTTGACAGATGTTCTTCAAAGATTATAATACATTTTGATGATAAATCTGGTTAAAATTAGGCTTCTATTTATTTGAATGCTCCACACACCTCAACATTGAAATTGCATCACTAAAAAAGGAAAAGTTGTGGAATTATGGTAAATACAAGATTGACAGACATGTTCATGATATGCAAGTGAGGAAAAGATGAAAACAACATTTGAGCACCATATGCAGAGAATCCTGCGCTTGCACAACATGGCTGCTGTCAGAGGCTATTAATGGTTGTCTGAATTGTCTGCTATGCCGGATGCACTTGTACACTCAAATTTTGAAGATCTGTTAACCAATGACATCTGAGATGTGCAGGCTGTGGTAGCATGTTTAGGCCACACAGGATGATCACCGAAGCACAGACTGGTGTCCTGTTGAGAAATAGCTCCTAAGACACTTTGGAGAAATGGCAGTGCCAGTAGTTCCACAACCAAATCATAATGCCAAGCTGTTAGTGTACCTGGAATTAAGAGGGGCCTGACTGCCATATGCCATCCTCTCCTCATAATCCTGGGCATAGGACTGGTGTGACTGTCTCTTCATGATGTCCCTCTTCATGGCATGCCCATGTATTTCCAGTCTCCAGCTATCATTGCATCCAAAACAGAAGTGTGACTAATCACTGAACAGGCTAGACCTCCAGTCAGGTGTCCTACATCTTGCTTTACACCATGATGGCCTCTGAGAGCGGTGGTGTAAGGTCAGTGGAACACCTGTAGCTGGACGTCTGGCACGTAGCCTAATGTCGTGCAAACACCTTGGTAAGGTTTGTGTAAACACTGATCCTTAAGGCACTGTATGTGAGGTCAAATTTTCACTTGCAATACACAATTGATCAAGCGTGGTACCAGTAATACCACTGGCATTTCTACAATGTGTCCCTGGAGCCATTTTTCAATATAAGAACACCATGCTGCTCGTGCTACTGTGAGCAGCCTGTGTGGTCTACCATGGCCTGCAGCGCCTCTGGACTTGTCCCATATGTGTTCGATGGAAGACGTCATTTTGCTTTCATGAGTGATAATTTATTATTTTTTTTTGCCTTAACTGATGACTTATAGCTAAAAAATGTCATAACTCTGCTTTGTACTGCTCCCCCATCCACCGTACTGTGCAGGGAACCTGCATCAAGGCACCCACTAATAGGGCGGTTTTAGTTCCCCGCATGACTGGGCAGTTGGGAAGAAGGGTACAAATCTAGCAATATGTCTGCCCCTTCTTTCTCCAGATTGGTGGCCCTCCACTAATCACTAAGTAATGTATTTGCAATTCCATTTAGCAGCGAACCACCCTCTTTGGAGACCCCTGTTTTTATTGTGTGACATTTGTATTTTATTGCATATTTTACCCTTCTGGAGGCTGTAGTTCCTGTTAGGGTTAGCTGTAGGACCGGCCTATGGTTGGGGAGGAGTAAGGGGGGGCTACTGAGTGTTACTGGTTTTAGGAGTCAGTTGAGAGTCAACAGCGATGAGGAAAAAAGGACACCCTCAGTTCTATCATCACTGGGTGTGTGTGTGGAAGTAACAGACCGGCAAGGGAGGAAGTCATTCAGCAAGCAATCCACAGTGGCGGCAGTTTTCCCCATAGCATACTAGTAGAGACACCTAAGCAAGAAGAGTTAAACCAAGTCTCAGATGGCCAGACCTGGAAGTCTGCAGTGAAAGAAGACTGGGTCAGCCAGGCTGGGGTAGCTAACGGGCACCCCCCTCTACCACCTTACACTGTTCAAACAGTGCAATTGGGGTACAGTGTAACACTGACCCGTGTCTCCTGGAAAGTTAAAAGGGTCCGGTGCCGTACAAATTGTGCCTGATCGTATCCTTAAGGTGTCCGTAACAGAAATGCAACCATGTGCACACACCTCGGGACCCCTATGTAAGGTGTTCAGGGGTGGAAATTGAATTGAATGTCATCAGAATTTCTCCTTTACACACTGCACAGTACTTGTTTTAAAAAATGCATTAAAACATGAACCGCAACTTGGTTTAAGCATAGCCATGTCTGCTTTGTCATCTAGCACAGAATGGCACAGATGCTTTTCTGGGGTCAGCAAGGAGTAACAAAGAACCCAAGAGCAGCCATAACATGGTATGAGCGAGGGGCCCTGGAGAACGAGGAGCCGCTGCTGATGTATGATTATGCTGTCCTGTTGTTTAAGGTGCGTTTACTGTCACATACTCCATAGCATGGTGCAAGCTCAACAGTACACCTGGAAAAATGCAATAAAAGGTTTCACACTTGTGCAGTCACTCTGTGATTGAAGACTGCCAATGCACTGATTTGCTCCGTATTAGGCCTCATTCAGACTTTTTTTTTTTTTGCAATAAAAATTTGCATGTTTTATGCTTGAAAAGCATGGGTGTACATGAGAAACAGATGCATAAATGAGGTTTGTTAAAATGCAAGTATTAGAACATGGCCTAGTCTTGTGTCCCGTGATGAAGGTATTACTGCCTTTATTTATTTTTTATTTTTTTTTATTTTTAGGGTGACGGTGTCCCAAAGAACAAGAAGCTAGCCTTAAAATTGATGAAGAAAGCTGCTTCAATGGTAAAAAGATAAAATATTAAAGGGCATTCCAGTTGTTAAATGTGTGTTTTAGGGCTCATTCAGACTTGAGTGATTTTTCTCGTACGCAGAAAACATGAACATGTGATCAGCCCCATAGACTATATGAGTACAAGTTATTGAGAACAAAAACATGGAAATAAGTCGTATGTGATAAACTGATGTCTGAATAAGGCCTTGGGCTGGGGTTACACCTCGACTTAGGCTGCTACATGCACCATGTGGCCAAAGATCGCTGTATGGTACGCTGCTGCTACATTGCAGAATAATAGTAGATGTACTACTATGTCTATGCATGTCCTGAAAAGCTGTGATTATCTTCTACAGGACAGGCATAGAAGTAGCAATAAGTTTCCTCCTCAATCAAGAGGACATCTCTGGTGAGGTCCTATCCACTGAAACAGTAGGAAAAGAAGATTGAGCTAATTGGTGGGGACGTTGGTGGAAGTGAATGAAGCCTGGACAGCTAAGTTCGAGTGTTGCGCTCTGTAGGCAGGAGAAAGGGATAAAAAGCAGACAAGAGTTGAGCAAAAGATTTTTGGGACTGAAGTGTCCATGAGTGGTAGTCGCAATTGATCTGCTGTCCGGCTGCCCTCTGGCATTTTACAGACAAGGGTTATCCCAATCCCAGTGTGTTGTCGGGTGCATCACACGTGTAGGCTCTAGTCCTCCGTTTTTTCCAGGCCTCTGTTTTCAGTGTCCCATGCATTGTGTGGCGGCTCCTAAAGTTCTTTGTATTAGTCAAACTATTACTGAACAGTCCAAGTTCATCAGGTGGGTGCAAGTGGGATAGAGAACAGCAATTAGCAACTTCTTCCTCCTTAAGCCCCCGTCTCACACAGCGATCTCGCTGCTGAGTCACTAGTTTTGTGACGCAGCAGCGATGTCCCCAGCGATATCGCTGTGTGTGACATTCAGTGACTATCAGCCCCCCTGCTGGGTATCGCTGATCGTCGCTGAATGTCCTGGACATTTTTTTGATCGCTTGTCTCCCGCTGACAGGCACGCATCGCTGCGTGTGACAGGTGGGAGACCAGCGATCCGCTGGTAACTAGTGTTGAGCGATACGATACCGCAAGTATCGGGTATCGGCCGATATTCGCTCTATCGGCCTTTCGATACTTTGTTTCGATATTTTCCATATATCGTATACCGGAATCGGAAGTTCCCATAATTCTTTGCGAGGCAATGTGATTTTAGTCAGCCAATGAGGAATCCTAAGAAGTGTGGGCACATTCTGTACTGCTGCGGTCATCTTAACTAATGGCATGGCTGTGATTGGATGCTGAAATGTTGTCAGAATGCACTATAAAAGGCGCCACCATTTTAGCGTCACTGTGCTGTGAATTCAGTAAGGGACAGAACGCTGCTGTGCTGACTCTGAGGGACAGTTAGATATTGCGATTTTGTGTACTACTGTGCTTGAGGCAGGCTAGTTTACCAACCACTGTGTAAAGCTTCCTTTTGCCTGCAGTGTTTTAACAGCTCTGCAAGGTGTGTGTGAGTGCAGGTGACGCTGCAGTTTGCTCTGCATGCAACGCTGTCTGTAGGCATCTGCACGTGTCACTCACAGACTTTTTTTTTTTTTTTTTTTTTTCTTCAGTGTAATTCTTGCAGCTCCATGCAATTTAACTATTAGTGTGACGCGCTTCCATCCGTATCCAATACATTGGTTGCAAACACTATAGAAGTAGACAAAGGAGTAGCCTTTCAGATTGTGAACAGTTGTGTTTCAGTGTTCACTTCAGTCTCTGCGTAATAACCACACTTAGGCCTTATAACTTTTCTGACTTTTTTTCTCAATCTACCAAGATGAAGAAGTCAGTGAGTAAGGCACGTGGTAGTGGCCGTGGAGTTTCAGCAGGGAGAGGACGTGGGGATTCTGTGGCTGCTGCCGCCCTCAGTGACACAGCATCCACCAGTTTTACCCATGAGCGTTCCTTTATGCGCACTTTGGTAGGAACTCGGCGTGCCCCCCTGCTGCGGGAAGAACAAATTGAAGCCGTTGTTGGTTGGATGGCAGCCAATGCATCGACTTCAATTCCTTCCACCTCCTCTCAGGAACACAACACTGTTGAGCAACCATCTGTCTGTTCACCGCCTGTCAAATTGCCCAGGCAGTCAGAGAGTTCTGTACAGGAGACAGCTGAGTCTCTGCTTCTGTTCTCAGAATCTGTTGGCTCGCAAACACGGGTACAGGCAAGCAGCATTCTGCAATTTGAAGAAGAGGGAGTATGCAGTGATGCGCAACAGCTGTGTCTCTCTCAATCTGAAGAGGCGGGTGAGCCAGTGCCGATGGACAGCACACCGCAGAACGCATCTTATGATGATGATGATGAGACTCAGGTGCCAGGTTTTGTGGAGCATGGTGCTGCCCAGACCATCCAACAGCAGCAGGTGTTGGAAGAGGGTAGTGGAGATGATGAAGTCCGAGACCCAACATGGCGTGAGCAACAGGAAGGTGGTGGGAGCAGCTCTGAGGAAGAGATTGTCCCAACGGTACAAAGAGGAGGGAGAGGTAGGCTGCAGACTCGCTTGCCTGTAGCCTCCAGTTTGGCACCTGTTGGGAGCAGTTCTCTTAGAAATGTCAAAATTGGCGCTCCCATGACTTGCACTGTGTGGTCCTTTTTTGACAGACTTGTAGATGATATTTGCTATGTTCAATGCAAGCTGTGTAAGCAAAAAGTTAAAAGAGGTAAAAATATCAGTAACCTGAATACCACAAATATGTGGAAACATGTACGGACAAAGCACGTAGCTGAGTTACAAAGACACACTGTAGATGTAGGCCAACCTACAGCAGCACCTACATCTTCATGTCGTGTTCGAGCCTCTACCTCCAGCTCACACACACCTGGTTCGGCTTCCTCACAGGATCTCCATGGAAGAACCTCGGTCACTGTTGTCCATAGACAAACTGTTATTCCACCCACAGCAGCAAGTTCAGAGTCATCGTCACACTCCCAGAACAAAAAACAGCCATCGGTAACACAGGCATGGGATAAAAGACGGCCATACTCGGCAAACCATCCACGAGCACAGGCTCTGAATGCTGGCCTTGCAAAACTCCTGTCCCTTGAAATGCTGTCATTCAGGCTGGTGGAGACTGACAGTTTCAGGAACTTTATGGCATTGGCAGTCCCACAATATAATGTGCCAAGCCGATTTTATTTCAGCAGGCAAGCTGTCCCTGCTCTGCAAAAACATGTCGAGGGAAACATTAAACATGCGCTACTAAACGCCGTCAGTAGCAGGGTCCACCTGACCACCGATGCGTGGACCAGTACCCATGGCCAGGGACGATACCTTTCCCTCACTGCCCATTGGGTCAATGTTGTGGAGCCGGGTACAGATCTTGCCAGTGGCGCTGTACGTGTTCTGCCAACTCCAAGGATTGCAGGAATCCAGTCTGTACACATTGATTCCTCCTCCTACTCCAGTTCCTCAGAATCATCGCTGCACGAGCCGTCACGGTATACCTCCACATGGACCCGTGAACGCTTACCTGTTGCGACCGATATGAGCACAGCCATGGCCAAACGTCAACAGGCCGTCCTGAAAATGATTTCCATGGGGAATCGAAGCCACACAGCGCAGGAGCTCTGGGATGCCATCAAGCAGGAGAGCGACGTGTGGTTAGTCAGCTAATCTCAGCCAGGCTTGGTAGTGTGTGACAATGGCCGAAATCTGGTGGCAGCTCTGGGCCTTGGCAACCTCACTCACATACCATGTCTGGCACATGTGCTCAACTTGGTCGTGCAGAGTTTTTTGAGGGACTATCCGGATCTTGATGCACTGCTGCACAAGGTCCGCCTAGAGTGCGCTCACTTGCGACGTTCCAGCATGGCCAGATCGCGCATTGCAGCTCTGCAAGTCAGATTTTGCCTTCCTGAACATCGCATCATATGTGACGTACCCACCAGGTGGAATTCCACGTTACATATGTTGGAGCGGTTGTGTGAGCAGTAGCCAGCAGTAATGGAATATCAGCTGCAACAGGCGCAATCAACTCGCAATTTGCGCCGTTCACACTTCACCACTACTGAGTGGGCCTCTATGAAGGACATCTGCGACGTTTTGCGTGCGTTTGATGTCTCAACGCGGATGGCGAGTGCAGATGATGCACTAGTCAGCATGACTGTCCCCCTTATCTGCCTGCTTCAGAAATCACTGAAAGCACTAAAGGAAGAGGTTTTGGAAGAGGTGGAGGATGAGGAGTCACAAATTCAATTACCTTCAGGACAGTCAGCACAACGTGGTTCCTCACAAAGGGCTGGGCAGGGCTCACTTTGTGAGGAGGAGGAGTCAATGGAGGAGGAAGAAATCCCTACAGAGGGAGGTACACAACGCTCTAGTCAGTATGTAGAGCGAGGGTGGGGTGATGCAGAGGAGGCAGAGATGACGCCTCTTCCAGAGGACAGCCTTTGTTGGCCAGTTGGGAGTCTGCAGCACATGGTTGATTTCATGCTTCAGTGCCTGAGAAACGACCGCCGCATCGCCCACATTCTCACCACGTCAGATTATTGGGTGTACACCCTCCTAGACCCTCGCTACCGGGACAACTTACAAACCCTCATCACACCGGTGAACCGGGACCGTAAAATGCAGGAGTACCAAGACACACTGGTGCAATCCATACTGTTGTACATTCCAGCCGAGAGACCTGCTGCTGCTGCTACTGCTTTACAAAGCAGCTCTGTGCGTCGAGGCAGTGTAGACACCTCTACAACAAGAGGGAGCAGAAGCAGCGCCTCTGCACAGGGCAAGAGCTGTATTTTACAAATGTGGAAAAGTTTTGTGACAGCGCCAGCAAGGTCTACACCATCCGAGACGGCTCCAGTCACCAGGAAGAAACGTTTCCGTAAGATGGTGACAGACTACTTGGCTTTCCCTCTAAGTGTACTCCCAGATGCCTCTTCCCCTTTCAAATTTTGGGTCTCTAAGTTGGATACATGGCCAGAGCTTGGCCAGTATGCATTGGAGGTGCTGGCTTGCCCTGCTGCCAGTGTATTATCTGAGTGCGTCTTTAGTGCTGCAGGTGGTGTAGTAAGACCGTCGCATGCGACTATCCTCAGAGAATGTAGACCGGCTTACTTTTCTGAAAATGAACAAGGCATGGATCTCACCTGAATTTGCCTGTCCGTTTTCAGATTAAATAACTGTTTGGCAATGTTTTCCATGTCTCCTGTTATGTTCATCTTTCTACCACCTGAACTCTACTCCCTGGGCTACAACACCGCCATTTGTTGCTCGTAAGTAATTGGCAGGGGTACTGACTCATGGCCAGCCTGGTTACAGCACGACAGCTGTTTCCTGGCAGTGTGAACGTCAATTATCCTCCAATAAGTTGTGCTGTCGTGTTGCATTCGGGTTAGCCGACTCTATGGTGCCTGCAGTTTAGGTGATTCCTATGTGTGCTGTGGGATATGTAAATAAAGGCGGTTTCCATTGTGACAATAGGATAAGCACCCACTGTAGGACTGTGTGATTCGGTAACTGCGGACGGCTTGCGTCCTGTCAACTTACATTTTCATGGGTGCGTTCTTCTACCCGTCCGGGGTCCAGTACCGTCAACTGGTTCTCCCCAGTGCCTTTGGCCTAGGTGCCTCCATCTCCGTATCAGAGTTCCACCAACGTCTGCTGGTCCTTGGTAGTGCTTTGGAGCACAGGTACCTCCTGCTTAGTAACCGTGTCACAGCAACGTCAGCTGGTACTCGGTCGTGACATTGCCTCTTTTCCTTCTGCTACCCGTCCGGGTTCCAGCACAGTCAGCTGGTCCTCGTTACTTCCATTGTCTCTTGCTCCATCTGATACCCGTCAGGGTTCCAGTAACGTCAGCTGTTTCTCGGAAATTAGACGACCTTAAAGACCACCCAGAAGAAGATGACAACAACAAGGACGACGAGCATGAAGCCAACCAGCCTGAACACCATCACAAAGAAAAAATAAAAGATTACCCAGAAGAAGATCACCAACAGGACAAAGAAGGTTAAGACAAACTACAAGATACAGAACAAGAGACAGAAGAACATAAGCAGAAGAACATGAAGTATAAGACCAAAATGAAGAGCAAAATATATGCTCTAAATTCTAAGCAGAAGAAGACTAAGCAGTGTATGGGGGTGAGTCCGTTCCTCCTCGTGGTGCCCCTGGAAAATGCCTGCTGCTGCAGGCTAAACTGAACACGGACAAATACTGTTGTAATTTAAATCTTTTGTGACAGCAAGAACGGAAGGATGAACAATTCATACTTTTACAGATTACAAGTACAGGAATCTCTGTCACAAATAAGAATATGATGAAGAAGATGAAGAATTTGAATATGAAGAAGATTAATTAGTTTAATAATAACAATATGAGTAATGTAAACAAAACATGAATAGCAAGAAGTTTTAGAAGATTAAGAAGGTGAAGATGAAGAATAATTTGATGAGAAAGATGATGGTGCTGCTGAAGATTACGAAGGAGAAAGTGTGGCACTGGCAAAAGTTAAAAAGGTGAAGAGCATGGAAGTTGTGAAACATACATATTTGCCAAAATAGAAAAAAGGTTAACATTGTCAATTTGTTAGTCAATCCAAACGTATTTCCAAAAAAATATATATTAATGCTATTCCAATGCATTGGGTTAAACATGTATGCCTTTATTGTCTCCTCAACCTCCCCCAATACATTCTACATTAGTCTTTGTTGTTTTCCTTCATGTACAATTAACCAACAAGGCAAGAATGTTTTTTTTTTTTTTTTTTAATGTCGATATTTGGTTCCCATAGACTTACATTGGACTTCCGGTATCGGAATCGGATATCGACGATATTTAGTGATATCGGTGATACCATTCCGATCCGATATTTTTAGATATCGAGCAGTATCGCTCAACACTACTGGTAACCAAGGTACACAGCGGGTTTCCAGGCGCGGGGCTGTGCCTAGAAACCCGCTGTGTACCTTGGATACCAGCACCCTGATGCAGGGAGCTGGTAACCAAGGCACACAGTGGGTTTCCAGGTTTTTGTATATGCAGAGTCTCAGTGAGAATTACAGGGGACTAGTACCACTCTTCTGGCTTGCCACCCATTCATTCGGGATTACCCCTCCAAGACCACTGACTCCATCTGCCTCAGGGATTCGTTATCCACTCTGGCAGTGAACCCAGGACTCTGTCCACCATGTAATTCCACCTCCTCGTGATGTCAGAAGACCAGGCCGGCTCCGTGGTTCCTGGCCCGAGCCCTAGTCTCCGGACTCTGTTGGAATGTCCATCAGGGATCTCCAGTTGGCTTCTCACTTTCTTGAACAATTGGCCCATGCTGCCCCTGGCAGCCCACCGCATATGAACTTGAAAGCCTCCATACACTTTACTGTCTGACACTGAACACCCTGTAACTAGGAAGTGTCCCCTTATCAGCACTAGTTCCCACCCACTGGGCTAATCCTATTCTTAACCATTTCCAATCACCCTTATTCTTTATCCTATGCTGTCATAATGCATAATGTGAGGATAGCATAGGATAAGCTTAACACCTTCTATACTATACATTACATTAGACATGTTACTTTCATAGCACATCTGTTGTCTTCAGAAGAAGGTATGACAGTCCACGTCCCAAGAGGACACTGATCCAGCAGCCACGTCAATAGTTTGTGGTCGCCTTATTAGAGCCCTACGAGTTGTCTACCTGTTGGCTTTCCTGGTTCCTCAAGATTGGTCATCCCAGTGTGATATCCTCTTTGTGGCATGGTTTTGCACCACGTCAGAGAAACAAAAGGAACCGGGGATGCCGGCAAGTTTTAGGATCACAGGGCTTTAGTCAGGTGGCCTTGCACTACAGATGTAGCCAGTGGATGATAGTCCTGCAAATTTGTTTTTGTTCAACTCTATGGACAATTAGCCCGTGATATAATTACATAAAATTTTAGTTTTCAAGTGGACATGATCTCTATGGTTCATTTCCACGTAGCAATTACTATATTATCAGAACCGTAAAAAACTTAAGGTGGAATCAAAGTGGATTAAAGAAGACCAGGGTGGGAATATACAGCACAGGAATGTCATCTGAGAAGTTTTAGAAGTATGGCGGTCCTTGTTCTGAAGGCTACAAAACTACAGGAGAGAAGTGATCACTGAGATCTCTGCAAATTTTCTAGCCCTGTTCGTGCACGTGGAGCCCTCCTTGCAAGCCTTATTCCTTTTTAGGTCACCATAATGAAGCCTAATATATTACTACATTGTTCCGGACGGTATAAGGAAGACCTTTACTTCCTCATTGTTGGAATAATAATTTTGATTGTGTAGCAGGAAATCGGGGCTAGACTCTTAGGCGGCTGTCACAATTGCATAATAAGCATTTGCTTTAACAATGGCTGATTATTGTTGTCCTTGTACCCAGGGACTGGTTGAAGCTCTGACTGGCTTGGGTTGGTATTACCATCATTTCCGGAAAGATGATGTAACAGCCGTGAAATATTGGCGTGAAGCCTATAACAAGGGGAATGCAGAAGCAGCGTTTAACCTGGAGTGATGTACCTACACGGCACCTTCCCAGAGGAAGATGGTGACAATGAAGTGAGTCTGACTACTGACATATTGATGACCTGTAGTCGGCAACAGAGTAGAGAACATTGAGCGGCACGGCGGATTTGACGTTTTATGCTGCAGATTTTCACTGCATCTTTTCACCCTTTCTTTACAGCTCTCAGTGGTGAAGCATGTGGGGAGGGTACGGGAATCTGTCAGCAGGTTTTTACTATGTAATCTTTCAGCAGTATGATGTAGACAGAAGCTGATTCTGGCGATGTATCTACTTGGTGTAGCAGTTATGATAGTCAGTTTTCTCTTCTGTAGAGCTAGCAGTGCTCAGAATGCTGAGCCCTGTATAACCCCGCCCACACCACTGATTGGCAGCTATCTGCGTACATTTTATATTGACAGAGCTGCAAATCTGTACAGAGCTGGGTTGTACCAGGAGATGCCTAGTCCTGTAGTGATAATCTCCTGCTGATGAAACACAGATTGTTTTGAAAAAGCAAAATGTAAGCCTAGTAAGTGACACATCCCTGTAATCAGGCTGTCATCCACTACAAAACCTGCTGACTAATTCCCTTTAATGGTGCTACGTAAATGAGTAAAATAAATGGTGCTGAAGATCCAAATCAGGACACATACTCCATACTTCTGCCCGGATGCCCTGGGTATTTTGAGTAAATGTCAATATAAAATCTATGGGCATCAGAAGAACGTGAAGCCATAGACTACAAGCTGTCGGCGTCCCTTTATTTTGCCCCCTTTGTCGGCACGCTCAGTGTGCAGGGGAGGTAAGGACCCAGTCACTTGGATTATGTATGTCGAAAGATTATTTTTGGGGGGATTCGTGTATTCTGAAATATTTGCTGCTCTGTCAATAAATGGTTATTGCCATATGAACGTGCACTTAACTTCTGTAAAAAGACCTTAGAAAAATTGTGTTCTGTTTGTATTCCCTTCCAGACACGAGCCTATGAATTCATGGTAAAAGCTTCTGA